>CAVMFT010000213.1:0-33855 GCA_963680785.1 Diplosoma virens
AACAAAATGTTGAAAAGTTTGTGAGTTGTTGAAAGACGGGGTTAGAAAAAGGAAGAAGCAACAAAACGAGTTGACGTTGCGACTTGCTAATTAGCGATAAAAAGTGTGAGCTGTTGTCGTCGTCGGTCGTCGTTTGAAGGGCATCCACTCCAGGTCAGACACAAACAGGACTGAGGCCGAGGGTTTATCCTTTTACTATCCCAGACTGCTGCACTGCCTGAATCAGATGCTGGCAATGGTGTTATTAAGCCAGCATCTGATTCAGGCAGTGCAGCAGTCTGGGATAGTAAAAGGATAAACCCTCGGCCCCAGTCCTGTTTGTGTCTGACCTGGAGTGGATGCCCTTCAAACGACGACCGACGACGACAACAGCTCACACTTTTTATCGCTAATTAGCAAGTCGCAACGTCAACTCGTTTTATTGCTTCTTCCTTTTTCTAACCCCGTCTTTCAACAACTCACAAACTTTTCAACATTTTGTTATTTTGTTCATGTGGAGAAGCAGAATAAAAGAAAACTGAACTGAACTGAACTGAAATGAAAAAAAAGCGACAAACAGAAATTTGTAAATATTGCTGATAGAAACAAAATACGATAAAAATAATCGTAGGCTACTCAATACGCATGCCAAAGATTATAATCACCTTAGTAATAATGAGCTTTTATCTATCATAGTTGAAGCGTTACGCGAAAATCAAACTGTAAGGAAGTTTAATAACAATCTCTTTGAAGAACTTGATCTTTTTGGAGAATTGAAAATCTATTTGAAGAATTAAGAACTGGTGTTGGGTGATTCCATTCGTCCATGCACAAATGGGATCTCGCTCCTTCACCGAATTGCGAGTGCGGCGCCGTTGAACAAACCGCAGACCACGTTCTAATAGTGTGCCCATACATTGGGCACCACAATGGAGCACGAGGTCTGACGGTTTTGGATGACAAAACTCTATGCTGGCTTAACAACATCCCTGCCAGCATCTGATCTGGGCAGTACAGCAGCTGGGTTGATAAAAGGATAAACCCTCGGCCCCGGTCCTGTTTGTGTCTGACCTGGAGTGGATGCCCTTCCAAACGACTACAACGAAGAATTTGATATCTCCTTTTTAATGTATGGCTGCATCAACTCTCAGTGATAGGCCTACAGCCGATGCAATATGTAGCCTAAATGTAACTTTACTGCTACACGCGTAAGTAAAAAACTACTTCGTAAGCAAAAACAATGAAAATGCTGCAATTTTTTAAAAGTTTTATAAATATGTGCCAGTGGAGAAATTTAGTAAATAGTTTTTGAAATTTTGTTACTTCCACAAATTTTAGTTTTCTAAATTTTGGAAAGTTTTTTAAATTTTGTTCCGATGTTAAAAAGTTTTTTGAAATTTTGTAGAATTTATTTGGTAACTTAGTACGTTGTTTAATCGTCTACCTTTTTTGCGCGCTGCTAAGAAGGCCTCGCCAATAACACAATCTCGGTGTCTACTAAACGATAATTCTTAATCTTCTTGCTGGATCTGACCTTCGAACCAGCGACAGCAAAAATATAGTCTAGCTAAATCACAGCTCAGACTACTACAATATCTTCTTTATTAAGAAATATGCTCCAATCCACTTAGGAGCCCGAATAGTATAAATCAAAGCAACAGGTTAAAGCTCAATAGCTTAATTCTTCACAATCACGTAGACAACCAAAGACTTGCGACCAAAAAAGAACTATGACTTCACACAGTTAACAATTTTCCAATTTTAAGTTACCACAACGAAACATCCAATTTTATAATAATACTGCTTTTCAGCGAATCGTATTTATACCATTCAGTAAGATTACTCGAATGTTCTGACATTCTCCAAAGCAAACAACTATTACGTCATAATCAAAACAGGTCAATCGGATAGTTCTGGAAATTACTTTAAATTTTGTGAAAAATAAGCGGTGTTGCCATTTTCTTATAAATAAATGTAAAATATTTAAATTACTTATAAAACTGTTATTTCTTCGGCTATTTGAGCCGGACCAACGCGAAATCAAAGAGATTTTTTATGAGATTGTGAATCTACATAATTTGGGCGATTTTTAGGAACGGAACAAAGCGGCCCCAATTTGACACACAGTTGTCAAATTTCAAACACAAATGAAGTTCGAAAAATCGCAACTTAACAAATCACAAAGACACTTGAATTCGATGTACAAATACACAACTTCACTTAACTCAATACTCAATAAAAAAGAAACACAGCCCAATAAATAAATGAAATACACTAACTTTAACACTGCAGCCAATTGTAATCAATATCTTGTATACAGCACAAATGTGAATAACAGAAACATCAGTAGTTTATATTTGCTGCAACTTATTGCCTGCTTCAAATCAAGAATTCAATTTCAAAGTCAGCATTTATGAATCACAAGGGCAGAAGTAGTACACAGCTTTCTTTTACAATTTAAGCAGCAATATCTCAGATTTATTACATGTAAATAGGGCCAAAATAGCATAGGCTACAGCTAATGTCTTCTACTATCAACAGGAACGTCTTATTCTTCCAATAGAAAACCCAATAAGCGAAGCACATACATAAACAAAAACACAGAAAATAACAACACAACCAAGTAAAAATATTATGGCAGGGTCTGCCCTCCGTCATCCTTGCCAAGTTGAAATTTCAGCTATCTAAGGGGCAGTCTACTGGGGCAATACAAGAAAGGTCCCTTAATACATAAACCACTTTGACATCACCAGTGCTTTCATCTGTACTAGTAGTGGCAACTTTAACTCTACGCACAATTTGCTTTCCATTTCTATTCTGGGGAATGACCTCATGCACCCTCCCAAGTTGGTATTTGCCTCGTTTTGATACATCTTCCATTGAGGTTAAGATTACCAATTGTCCTGGCGTTAGGTTCTGTACCATTTTCAACCACTTCTTTCTCCCCTGTTGCCAAGGTAGGTAAAACTCCAGCCATTTTTGCCAAAACTGGTCACTAAGAGAGATATTAAAGCGATAGTCTCTCCTTAAATTGTCTTTGTGTTGTGGTGAACCTACCACACAATATGGGCTTGAATAGGGAGTTAAGAGCGAGGCAGGGGTTATTGCTGTAAAGTCTCTAGGGTCATCACTTAAGGGGGTCAAAGGTCGATCATTTACAATCTTGGTGGCACTTTCCACATATGTCAGCAATTCTACAAAGCTGGGTCTGCGTTGTGACTTTTCAAGTGTATTAGCAATCACATGCTTGATTTGCTTCACTATAGCTTCCCAAGCCCCACCTTGTGCGGGTGCATAGGGGGGAATAAATTTCCAGTCGATATCTTTTTTACGAAGTGAATTTTTCAATTCTGTAGACTCAAGCAATTTTGGCAGCACTTTGGCTGCAGCTTGGAATGTAGTTCCATTATCAGAATAAATTGTACTTACTGGCCCTCGTAAGTCTGTAAACCAGGGAAGCAAAAAACTCTGCAGCAAAGAAAGTGAATGCAGCCATGCATCCCACTCTTTAACAATCTCATCTGGGACTTTTGTATCCCAATCATATTTATCTATAGCCAACTGCTGCAAGATCAAACGTACTTTAATAAAGAAAGGGGACCCAAATCCCAGTGGATCAAAATTCTGTCCTAATTGACTGAGCATGGTTCTACGTGTATACTTACCAAGAGGCTTCAATGAACAGTCAATGCGCAACTCATCTGAGTCAGGATCCCAGACACAGCCTAAGGTTTTGGCAGAAGGCAAGGCTAGCTCTTCACCGCACAAGTCTAATTCTCTTATGGAAGCTGACAAAAGTTCAGGACCTAAAGAGGACAAAACACTCATAGTGTCCCTATTGGCACTCCACTTAACCAGTTTAAATCCACGACTTTTAAATAGACTCACTGCCTCATTTGTGATTGTCTGTGCACTCTCTAAACTATCTACTGAAAAAATAAGGTCATCCATATACATGTTCTGCAGTATATTTTGAAGGGTCATATCACTAGCACATGTGGGGTTTTCCTCAACAAGCTTCTTAAATGCAAGACAGGCAATGTAGGGGCTACTTTTGATGCCCCAAGGATGGACTCGAAAACGGTAGGATACCAACTTACCTCTTTCTACATCATTATTTTCAAACCACAGCAAGCGAAATAGGTCTCTTTGGGCAGCCGGCAACTGAATTTGGAAAAAACACTTTGTGACATCTGACATCAAAGCATACTTACCTAAGCGAAACCTGGTTAAAACATGCAGCAAGGGGTTTAGAAGATCAGGTCCAGACATAATAGTATCATTCACACAGGTTTCCTTAAACTTGGCCTTTCCATCATACACTATACGCTTCTTAACTTGAGAGGTAACAAAATAAGGTAGATACCATTTTTGGTCATTCGCACAATCAGCATCAGGCACACGTTCAATGTAATTATTGGACTGCATTTCTGCCATAGATTCAACTAAAAATTTTTTAAGATCAGGTTGTCGAAGGGCCTTCTTACGCAGGGCAGACAGTCGCTCGTGTGCTAACTCAAAGTTATTAGGCAATGTTGCTTTCTCAACCACAGGTACAGGAATCTCAAACCGGTCATCTTTTACCTTTATGCAGGGCTCTACCAATTGACTGGCAATAGTATCAGTGCGAGACCATTGAGGTATCTCATCTTCAACAGATAAATCTTTAACAACACTACGCAATTCAGCAATTTCTGCATCTTTTCTGTCAATAGCCTGTTGCAAGTTTAATGTCTTGCTTTGCTTGTCTTCAACATTGGCTCTTAAGACTTTGACAGGTACCTCACTTAAGGATGTTTTTCCGCCAACGGCTAACCAGCCTAATGGAGAGAGTAGTGCATGCGGGTCAGTTTGACTCTTGCCCATTCGTTCTTGCTTGGCATACATAAGATGGGCATTATCATTGCCCAGTAACACATCCACACTATGACAATTATCCAAGCAAACAATTTCAATATCATTAAAGTGCTCATACACACTCAAGTCCTGTTTATGAGGCAAAGTATTTTCATCATCGCTCCAAGGTTCATTGACCACTGACACCACATTACCAAAGATCTCACCAGTATGCAATGACTGCACATTAAACTTGACTAAATCTGCTGTGGTAGCCTTGCAACTAGTCATTGTTTGCATTTCAAATGAAACATTATCAAATGCAGTAAGACCTAAATCTTGTACCAGCTTGTTTGAGACCAGAGTAACCTGTGACCCTGGGTCATGCTGTACATACACCAACCTGCTTTTACCATTTACAGGGTTCATTATGCGGGCAGCAGTGACATGACTAAAGGCAGCCTTCACACTCCCAATACCAACTTTGCGCACAGTAACTGAAGGTTCTGAAGTGTTATCACCACTCTCACATGCTTGAGATGGTATAACAAAGGCATCATGCAACAAGAAAGAGTGCTTTCTACTATATGCAGCTCCACATTTTCTACATCTATTGGGGGCAAAACAATCTTTAACAAAATGCTTACGCAGACAGTTCAAGCACCGACCAGATTTAACAATTACATCTTTGCGATCAATAGGTGTCAAATGCAAAAATTCAGAGCAATTTGACAGATAATGATGCTCAACCAGCCCTTTCGAAGAACAGTAGATGCACATAGGATGCTCTGGTCGACTATTAGTAGTTGGAGACTTCTTCTGTTTATCATTTATATCAGACCTTCTTGGGAGATTAGGTGATTTAACGGAAGTTTGTCTTACTGGGCAAGCATTTTTACTTTTATCATGGGGCTTTTCGAATTTGCGCAATTCACTTGAAGCATTTAGAAGTGAAATACCAAAATCTGTCGACTTGTAAGATTCTTCTTCCGTTATAAAATCAAATAAGCTTTCAAAACTAGGCTCATTTGTGTGTCCAAACCGATTTGCCAAAAACTTTAAGAACTCTTTTTTAGTTACATCTGGCAAACGCTTAGCCAAATCCAATACAAAACGACCTTCTACTTTATCTGGTTGATTATAAGCTTTGGCATAGAGCAAACATTGAGACAATTGGTCTTTAAATTCTTTTAGTGCAAAGGCCGAATCTGATTTTAATTTATCTCCATACCGAAACTTGCGGATTTCTGGTTCAGCATAAAAACCACCTCTAACACCAAATCTCTGGGACAATCTTTCAAGAGACATTTCAATGCGCCTAGCCTCAGACAGGCCAGGTGTGTCAGCAACCAGATTAGAAATATTTTGGCCAGCAAGTCCAACACAAGCAGCTTGCAACAAAGTTAAACGTGAATTTTCAAATGGACAACTATCCATTAAAGCCTTAATGCGATTGTGAAAGAAAATATATGGCATATTACTTCCGTTGTAATTAATCAAAGATGCCTTATCTATGAAAGTACGACAATTTTGATATTGAAAGAAACTGTCCTGCTGAGTCAAGCCTGACTGCACAGGAGACAATCCATTATTCCAATTTAAACCACCAACATTGCAAGATCTAGCATTCGTAACAGCAGGTAAGGCAGCACTAACATACTTATTTTTAACACCACCATCATATTCAACAGCACTTTTACCATATTGACCACAAATTTTAGGGCATGTCTCGGCCCGACCAGACGACACACCAGGGGAAACTACATATTTCTCAAAGTCAGGAGGCACACTTCGGGCGGCCCCAAAAGCCACATTGCCTCGCAGAGACCTATCATTGCTACCTAGCAAATTATTTGAGTCAGAAAACTTCTGCAAGGTTAAATTCTCCCGGACAGCAGTCTTGGGGAGTAACACATCACCAGTCTCACCACCACCACCAGAGATCACAGCCTTACTTTGCTGACTATTATTATTCAAATACCCACCATGGGTTTCAAGAAGTAAATCAGTTCCGGTGTGGGCTGACCGCCTTGAACTGACTTGAGAACCAGACCGTGACTTACGGCATTCCAAGTCCTTCTTTAAAAATTCAGCCTTTAATGCTGCCTCTTTTAAGGCCAGCTCTGCCTTGAGCTCTGCCTCTTTCTCCTCCCGGGCCAGTTGTGCCTGCCTTTCCTTTTCCTCTTGGGCCAGTTTGGCTAACCTTAAATCAGCCATGATGCGATTAGTCTCCATCTGCCGTTGAATTTCAATTTGTGCTTCAGACAAAACAGAGGTACATGAAGCTCTAGACCCCAAGTTGGAGACACTATCCTCTGGGTCAATAATCCCATCATTATCTACCCCCCTGGCCATAGATCTAGTGGTCATCCCTAAGCGAGTACCAACCTTCACCCCCCCCGGGACAACCTCATCTAACCCCAAACCAGACGGGCCAACATTGGGCAGCCCTACGTCAATATCTTTACTAGACATGGCTAAAAATCTTAACAGTAAATACACTACCAAATGAAATAAATCACAATTACCACAAATTAATAAAGAAACAAACTACCAGTTCACAGCTTAATTAGAAAATCCAAATTCCACAGTACCTTTAGTTGTGAGGAATTTTCTTGCAATTCCCCTCTGGAGTCTTCAAATTAAATTTATTCTTTTCTCACAGTTCAATTAAATTAAGCAATTTTACCAACAGTTTTATTCAAAGTAGGTTATTCAATTTAAGAGCTCTTCTTATATAACAAATTTACTTGATCTTCTTAAAACTTTACTTGTTGAAATTTACTTGTTAGCTTGTGAAAAATCTTTTGAAATTTGCTTGTTAACCTTGCGAAAAGTTTTTGAAATTTTGGAGAAATTTAGTAAATAGTTTTTGAAATTTTGTTACTTCCACAAATTTTAGTTTTCTAAATTTTGGAAAGTTTTTTAAATTTTGTTCCGATGTTAAAAAGTTTTTTGAAATTTTGTAGAATTTATTTGGTAACTTAGTACGTTGTTTAATCGTCTACCTTTTTTGGCGCCTGCTAAGAAGGCCTCGCCAATAACACAATCTCGGTGTCTACTAAACGATAATTCTTAATCTTCTTGCTGGATCTGACCTTCGAACCAGCGACAGCAAAAATATAGTCTAGCTAAATCACAGCTCAGACTACTACAATATCTTCTTTATTAAGAAATATGCTCCAATCCACTTAGGAGCCCGAATAGTATAAATCAAAGCAACAGGTTAAAGCTCAATAGCTTAATTCTTCACAATCACGTAGACAACCAAAGACTTGCGACCAAAAAGAACTATGACTTCACACAGTTAACAATTTTCCAATTTTAAGTTACCACAACGAAACATCCAATTTTATAATAATACTGCTTTTCAGCGAATCGTATTTATACCATTCAGTAAGATTACTCGAATGTTCTGACATTCTCCAAAGCAAACAACTATTACGTCATAATCAAAACAGGTCAATCGGATAGTTCTGGAAATTACTTTAAATTTTGTGAAAAATAAGCGGTGTTGCCATTTTCTTATAAATAAATGTAAAATATTTAAATTACTTATAAAACTGTTATTTCTTCGGCTATTTGAGCCGGACCAACGCGAAATCAAAGAGATTTTTTATGAGATTGTGAATCTACATAATTTGGGCGATTTTTAGGAACGGAACAGCCAGATTAAACTGCACTAACGTTTTGTTTATGGCTAAAATAAGGTCAAGTCTAATTCTAAAAAGACGGATTGGAGTGAGAGTTAGATTTAGAGAGAAACTAGTTAATTGAAAAGAAATTGGGTTCTTTCCAAGCATCTTAACAAATTAAAAAGAAATTGGGATCTAGTAAAATTTGTGCGGCGTTTTTTCTCTTTTTATTTCTTAGAGCTATGGTTTTCAACCTCTTTCATTCCGTGACCCAATTTCCAACCCAAAACCTACCAGAAATCAAAGATAGATTCCAAATGAAAATTTTTCTTTAGTGACAGTACTTTTTTACGGACAAAAATCAAGAAATCCGAGACAGATTGAAAGTGAGAATTTTTATAATTTTTTAGAGATCACCAGAATTTTGCGATGAAATAAAATTTCGTTCCAAACATATAGTAAGAATGGTCAAGTCAATCAACAAGCAAGTGCCGACAGACCTGTTTCGTCCTTATTAGGACTCGTCAGGACACTACAGCTTGTTGTTGACCCCAGCTGAAAAAGTTGAAAACTTAAACAGCTGGCACAACTTTCTGTTTGTGGTTTTTACACCTCAAACATCCAGTTGTGGACCTGTCGGCACTTGCTTGTTGATTGACTTGACCATTCTTACTATATGTTTGTAATGGGAACTGCAGGGTTTTGCATGTCTTAACCCGTATCCGTGTTAGCTAACTCGATGTGGTTAGCATATCGGAACCGCCGCCAGTATACCCTTGCGGCTTAGCGGTGTCTTTTGCAGTTGCGCTGGTGGAACATTGTTTTCATTGTCATAACTTAAAATTGTTATGGAAAACCATTAATGACATCACTAAATTTAAAAACAAGCAACAAGAATCAATCAAAGAGATTGTGAATGATGAAAACAAAACAACTACTGATCCTGTCGAAATGGCAAATACATTTAATACTTATTTTTCAACTATTGGTTCCAAATTAGCTAGCAAAATTGATAAACCATCCAATAACTGTAATTATTCTTATAATTCATTTATTTCAAATAAAATAACTTTTTTTCTTAATCCAATAACCATGTATGATATTGTAAAACATATAAATAAATTGAATCCTATAAAAAGTTCAGGACCTTGTAAAATACCTATAAAGTATATTAAAATGTCCATGAATATTATTTCACCTTTATTAGCAAAACTATATAATCAGTGCATAATTGAAGAAACATTTCCAAGTATTTTGAAAATTGTGCAAGTTGTACCAACATATAAAAATGGACCAAATGAAAAATGTTGTAAGTATAGACCTATATCTCTTCTCAGCCCATTTTCAAAAATCTTTGAAAAATGTATCTATGAGCAATTATACTCTTACCTTATTAAATACAATATACTTGCACCTAATCAATTTGGATTCAAACAAAACTGCTCCACTAGCCAAGCTGTGAGACAGCTATATGATGAATTGATACAAAATATTGATCAAAAACAAATAAGATGTCATATTTTTCTTGATCTCAGTAAGGCATTTGATACAGTTGATCATAAAATATTAATACGAAAACTTGATCATTATGGTATTTGTGGTTTACCCCAACAACTAATCAAGAGTTATTTAGACAATAGGCTCCAATTCACCTCCGTGGCTGAGACAACATCAAATCTCACACCAATAACTTGTGGAGTACCACAAGGTTCCACACTCGGACCACTCTTATTCTTACTGTACGTATATAAATGATTTACCACTAGTATCAAATTTAAACACAAAACTATTTGCTGATGATACTGTTTTAACTGCAACTAATACAACAATCAATACTTTAGAAAAAATTGATAATTGGATGAAATTGAACAAATTAACAATTAATTACAAAAAATCTCAATTTATGCTTATTCCAAAAAAAAAGAAAATTTTGACAAGTGTATTATAACTATTGAAAATCACAAACTTGAGCAAGTAAAACAAGTAAAATATTTGTCAAACACAATATTGTGTTTGACAAAAGTTTAACTTGGTGGGAGCATATCCAGCACTTATGCTCTAAACTCTGCAAAAGGTGCTGGGCATTACTAAAACTTAGAAATTACATAGACCTAGCAACTCTAAAAACTGTTTATTATAACCTTATCCACTCATATTTACAATACTGCATATCCTCTTGGGGACTTGCATCTACTAGCACTCTTGCTCCTTTGAAAATATTGCACAAGCGAGCAATAAGAATAATGATGTTTGCTAAAAGACAAACTCCTTCATCACCTCTATTTTATTCTTTAAATATTCTCAAAATTGAAGGTCTTTGTAAGTTTGAAATTGCGAAATTTATATTCAAACTAAAAAAATATTCCTGACTTTAACTACATGCATAATTTAAAACCAATAAACCAAATTCACAAGTATAATACCAGACTTTCAAAAAACAATTATTTTTTACAAAGAAAAAAACTGAAACCGGTAAGAAATCATTGGAATACATTGGATCAAATATTTGGCTAGATTTACCAAATGATATCAAATTGTACTCTTTTCCAAAATTCAAACAACAGTTAAAGTTTTATTTATTCAATTGAAACTATATGATTTGATTTATTGTATAGTCTATTACATAATCTATGTAGCTTCAGTAAACCTACTTGATGTGCTATTTTATATACCTGTAAAAGAATTGTTTTCATATTGTTAAAGCTTATCTTCAATATAATTTTGCCTGATCAATTTTATTTACACCACTTTGCTGCTTGTTTGTTGCTAGTAACTGACTGACCTCTGCTTAAAGTCCACTTTCACATATGTCTTTTGTCTAATATTGTGTTTTTGTTTTACAATATGTCTTTGTTGAATACTGTATTATTGTTTTTTGTTTACGTTGCTAATGTTAAGGTTTTTATTGTATGTTATTATTATTTTGGCTTTATTTGTTTTGCTATCTTATAAATTAAAGTAATAGTGTGATTTCTTGATATTGTTATTGTTAATATTCTCATTGTGTTTTTTGTTTTGTCTTTTTTATATTGCTATTCTTAATATTTTCGTTGCATATTATTTTATTTTGGCTTTATTTTGTTTCTACTATTTCGATACATATTGTAGTGTTATTTTCAAAAATTAAGGTGGCTTTGGACATAGAAGACCGTATGGTCATTTCCACTGTCTCCTTGTGCATCATTATTTGATATATATTTCTTTTCAATTGTGACTTATTTATTGCACTAAATAAAAATTAATTGATTGATTTTAAAACATCCACTTGTAAATTACATCTTTCCAAGATGACGTTATTTATTAGGTGCCGTAATTATAAAGCAAAACGGTTTTTCTAAAGAAAATACATTGGTAAATGTCTACTATAGATGAAACAAAGAAAAATACATAGCCTTTATATGGAAAAGTTGTAGCAGCGTGGCCGAGTGGTTAAGAGCACCGAATATAGCAAAAGCAACAACACGGTTGAACAATAACAACACATCGAACACAGTCACGGTTCAAAAAACTATTTGCTTCATTCTGTTGTGTCCTTGAGGAAGATACTTTACAACACTTTTTTCTATTTGGTTATTTTAGTAAGATTTAAATTGAAAAAATTTTAACCGGATTGAAAAACTTTATTCTAGTATAAGCACAAATGACTTTTAAAAAATGAGAAATGTAGAAGATGGAGGGTGTGACGAGAAAAGACAAACGAGTAAAGTGAAGTCGCGACTGGAAACCCCTGCTAAAAGAGATAACATGTCGTGTATCTAACTCCCGGACAAAGTAGTTGCTAATGATAAATAGAAGTAAAGCAGCACACATGCCAATCCGACCATTCACGGACTAGCAGCAGCGTGGTCGAGTGGTTAAAGTACCGGGCTGATGATCAACGTGGTCTCGCTTCAAAACCCACTTGCGCCATTCTATTGTGTTCTTAGGAAAAACACTTTACGGCACTTTCCCCTGCTTGGTGGTCTTGGCAAGCAGTTCTAAATTTCAGTAATATCTCTATTAAATTACTAGCGGATAGCAGTATCTTGGCATTTCCTGAAGCAGGTCGGGGTAACTGCTTACCCTATGTATAGCGCCTCCATCGCTTTCCTGCGAGTCAGGAGAATAAATATAGAGGTAAAAAAAAAGCTCCTAACCTTTCTTTCTCAAATGATGATTTCAATGTCGAACCTCTAAGTGAGATTCTTTTACTAGAAGTGTGTAGACTGATAATCTTACCACGTATATGTAAATTTTTTTATATTTGACATTGTATTTGATCCTTGTTAAAAGCGTTAAAAAAAGCTGGAAAATTATCCCAGTATATGCAGTTTCTTCCAAAATCATTTCACCTCACGAATGTCCCTGTAGTCCGCTTGTGTAACGAAACGCTGAATTTTAGTAAAAAAGTTAAATATCTTGGTGTATATTTAACCCAGTGGTTTTCAACCAGGGTTTCGCGAGTTTACATTCAAACCCCGAGTCTAGATTATTATTATATGCATATTGTTTAAAAATACAGTGATTTTTGATCTATTGGTCAAACGAAACGAAGTATAAAATCTAGGTTGACGGAACATCAACGTTGTATTAACTATCAAGGACCGGATCAATCAGCGCTCTGTGAGCACTCAATAATTATGGACCACAAGATAGATTGGGAAAACAATTATGTTAAAAGTTGAAACTGAGTACAATAAAAGGTTATTTGCAGAAAGTTGGTTTATAAATTCAAAATCAAGTGTAACTAACAGAAACGACGGCAATTCTTTCCCTTTAGTCTATAAAAAATTAGATTGTAATTGAAAAATTTTAATTTGCGTCCTGTTTAAAGTTTTTTAATGTAAACAGTTTGAATTTTCTTAACTAGTTAATTTGGTTTGAAACTTTGTATTGCAATTGCATGATTGACTGCTGTGTCTTTTAAATTAAAATGTTCTCGGGCTTGTTTATCACTCTTGGTGGATGTGCGTACGCTCGGGGTCGGTTGGTTTTTTCACTGATCATTATGCTTTGCTTCTTTATTTTTTTTTTTGCCGCAGCGATCAATGAAGTTAACCACCAGCTGTTTGACGTTGGACGCATTTCAATTAATCAAATGATGTTTGTTGCACAAGATAATTAAATTATTGCACTGGGGTTCCTCGAGCCTCTGGAATGTTTCATGGGGATCCGCTCCTACAAAAAGGTTGAAAACCACTGATTTAACCAATGCATTAAAGACGATGATGATATAAATAGACAAGTAAGATCTTTGTATTATTCCGCAAATCAATTAAAATCTGCTTTTTCACACTGTTCGTTTGATGTTAAAAACCTATTGTTTAAATCGTATTGTACAAATTTTTATGGTTCACATCTCTGGAGTAATTACCCAAAATCAAGTTTTCACAATATTCGTGTAGCCTACAATGACTGCTATAGGATGTTGCACAACCTACCTAGATACACAAGCGCGCGTGAATTTCAAGTTATAAATCATATACCTACTTTTGAAGCTCTCTTGAGAAAAACTTTGTACAATTTTATTAATCGCTGCCTTAACTCCTCTAACTTACTTGTCACCAACATGATGAACACTTATTGCTTTTTTAATAGTCATTTTTTTACTTATTATAGGCACATGCTTCATCATTTTTAATATTGATTGTTTTTCTAACGTGTACATTTGTTTTGTCGATAATTTTGTATGGACAGTACTGTTTGAAATTAGTTTTTAAATTTTTGAATTGGAATCTTTCTGTGCAGTTTTTGCTGTTTTATTTTGTTTTGTTTTTTTGTTGTTGTGTTTTTTTTCTCTGTTATGGACCGTGAGTCTGAATTAAATAAATAAATAAAACAATAATTTACTCAGCTCTGTTCGTTGTAGTTGTGAATACAAACAAGCTTAAAAACTTTGCCCAGTTAACGTCACACATTTTAATGCACTAGTTTTTTCTCTTGATCATTTACAACATTAATTCTAAAAGAGCTTTCAAGTGAACAATACAAAAAACAACGAAATATAGGAATGAATAAGGCAATGAAAAACTTTTATTTCAAAGTTCCTTTTCTACGAGGGGCTTCGTCTGATAAATTCAAGTACTGTAATTGTTCTTATTAGTTTTTTAAATCGGTCTTGATATATTGGCAGTTAATATACTGAACAAAGTATGCAAATTAAATGGGTTAGATCTTATTCTTAGTTATTTTCGGTAACTAACGGTGTTAGACAAGAACAAGGTATACTCAACAATGCAAATTAGACGGGGTAGATCTTATTCTTCGTTATTTCCGGTAACTAACGGTGCTAGACAAGGTAGCATATTAAGTCCATATTTTTTTGCAGTCTACGTAGATGATCTATTGAAAGAACTAAACATACTAAAAGTAGGATGTTTTGTTGGAAAATCTCTTGTTAATCATTTATTATTTGCTGATGATCTGTGCTATTTTTGCCCTAGCATTCATGGTCTTCAACGTATCATTGATGTATGCCACTCGTATGCTTCCTCTCATAATATAATATTCAACTGCCAAAAAACACTAGGCTTATCTTTTGCATCTAGCAATTTTAAATTAAATATTAAACCTAATGTGGTACTTGGTGATTTCAAGATACGGTTTGTAAATGAAATTAAATACCTCGTGGTATTTTTTAACTCCAAGTTATATGATGATGAAGATATAAATAGACAGGTTCGTTATTTATATGGAACTGCAAATAGGTTAAAAACATGTTTTTACAAGTGTTCGACGAAAATATAAAATGTATTATTTCGCACATATTGCTCGTCTATGTATGCATGTCAATTATGGAATAACTTTTTGTCCTCTAGTCTAAAAAGAATACCTGTAGCCTACAATAATTCTTTTCGATTTTTACATGGATTGCCTAGGTATTTAAGTGCCCGTAAACATCAAGTGTTGAATAACATTACAACATTTGATGCAATTCTACGAAAAATCTCCTGCTCCTTTGTTTATCGTTGTTACGATTCTAATAATAAATTAATTTTTTCTTTAATGACCTCGGAATGTTTTATTAATTCTTGACATTATAAATACTACAACACATTAGTTTATTTGCAATAAATAAAACTAATGTGTTATAGTTTTTTTTTGTTATGGACTGCAAGTCTGATTTTAAAAATATATATATAAAATTTTTCAAAATTTTTTGGTCGGTGCTCATCAGGAAAGTGCTCAATGACGTCGAGTCAGAGCGGTTAGATAATTAACTTACAGACCACAAAATTTTTTTAATTTAACATTAATTTTATTTGCCCCAAAAAATCTGAAAAACAAAATAAATAAATAAATAAAAATACAGTTTAAACGAAGCGCTTGAATTCCGGCGAAAAAGCGTAAAATAACAAGAAAAAAAGAAAAAAAACAAGAGAAAAACTACGGTTGTAAGGTTAATCGATAAATGAATTTTATTGTCAAAGAAAAAGTGTTTTTTACGTAGCTTGCTCTATTGTTTGAAAATAATGGGTAAATATAAAAAGTTTGCATTAAAAATGCGTTAAAATTAGATTAAATAGTCTGCACATTGGAAATACGATAAAAAGATGCTAAAGAAATGCGTTTAAAATGACAATTATTAGGATATAAATTAAAAATTAAAACAGTAAATTTTTTTACAGGGTATTATTTAAGAATATTTTTAGTTCGATAAGTATGTAGTGTAGAGACGGATTGATTTATTTGCTGATCAAGTAAGTGGACAAAGGTGCGATGTAAAAATAAGGTAAACCGAGTTTGTAAATATATTTATTAACTGCCAGCGTAATTAAAACTTCGTAATTTAAATTTACTTCGATGTCGACATTTTGAGACCAACTCCGAGCGTTTATTCAGTAATTTACATGTACAGGGTGTCAAGAAAGTTCCCGATCGATTTTTAAATTTAATGTAATTCAAAAACTTCAATGAATTATGAGAAGTTCTGTACGTCATTTTTCCACTTAATCCTCCTTTTCAATGTTTCAGATACACTTTTCAAATTTTTTTGGCTAAAATAATAATAAAATGAGTAAAAGAGCTGCAATCATTCAACTTCATCGTGCGGGACATTCAAATTCTAAAATTATGAAGTTGCTAAAAGCACCAAAATCGACTGTTCGCGATACAATCTTGCGCTTCCAAGAACTTGGAACCATGGAGGATCGGGATAGGAGTGGACGACCTCGATCCGCTCGCACTCCAGCGAAGATCAAGGCCCTCAGGGAGAGAATTCGGAGGATTCGGAGGAACCCCAAACGATCCTTGAGGAAAACGGCTAAAGACATGAATATCAGCCATGAGTCTGTCAGAACAATTGTTGAACAGGATCTCAAAATGTCCCCGTACAAAATCAGGACAAGACAACTCCTAACTGACCTCCAGAAGTGAAAAAGAAAGGAGAGGGCCAAAATTCTGCTGAACCGTCTGAAGGGAGGCACGGAGAAAGGCGAAATCGTTTTTTCAGACGAAAAACTCTTCTCGATGGAGGCGAAGTTCAACACCCAGAATGACAGGATTCTCGGAAAGTCGCCCAAGGACCTCCCTGATCATCTTCGATTCGTTTCACGCCGACAGAAACCCTTGTCTGTGATGGTATGGGGTGCGATCTCCAAATCTTGGAAATCTCCCCTCATTTTTGTTAAAGAGGGGGTCAAAGTGAATACAGATTCGTATGTCAATGATATTTTAACCCCTGCCCTCGCATCGATGAAGGAAAAGTTCAAAAATAAGTCCTTCACCTTCCAACAAGACGGCGCGCCTTCTCACACATCAAAGAAGACGCAGAAGTGGTGCGAAGAGCACTTTCCTTCATTCTGGACCAAAGATTTGTGGCCACCATCTTCGCCCGATCTCAATCCTATAGATTTCTGTGTGTGGGGTATTCTGGAAAAAGAAGCCTGTTCTTCACCCCATAACAATCTGGAGGATCTTCGAGCTTCCCTGAAACGAGCATGGGAGAAAATTCCTCAAGATGCCCTTCGTGCTGCTTGTCAGAATTTCCGACAGAGGCTCCAACGTGATACAGATGGGGGTCATTTTGAATAAACCAGATTTTTTTATGTTCATGGAGCTTTGTTCTATCACCACAATAAACCTTTTGTTGATTTAACCTTCTGTCATTAGCCCTATATAATTTTGTTTAGGATCGGGAACTTTCTTGACACCCTGTATTTGGGTCAGCCTGGAATATTTGTAATTTTTCTGATAAGCATAAGTTGCATGTTTTTGAACCACATTGGTATGGAGTTGCGTGTTGTACAATTTTCCATCTTATTTCTGGCGATAGTCCTGATTGTTTTAATTTCCAAACAGCTTTAGATAGTTCGGTGGAGTTAATTTTTCGCAGCTGCCGTAATAAAACTTGTCAGTTTCATCAGTTTTTAGGGAGGCTTTATAAACTACTGTGTTTCTGCAACATTTTCCGTTAAGTGGGCAGTTTTTATCTGATCTGCAATTGCATTGTTTGGCGTCTACTTTGTTGTCCGAGTTGTTTAGGCGTGAAGTGTTTTGCTTATTTATCATAGATTTCATATTTGGCATGCAACTATAGCTCAGTTTTATGTTGTTTTTGTTAAAAATTTTGTGGTATTTGTTGCTTCGTGGAAAGTGTTTATTGAGAAGGGTAAAAAATTCTTTGCCAATATTAGTGGTGACTTCATCATTGAAAGGAGGGTTGAACCAAATAATCTTTCTTGTTCTGTTTCTTGATCGGTTTTTTGAGGTTGAGTTGAATTGATCTGTTTGTTTTGGTTCTTCTTTTACATAAGTTAATTTTTCTCTGTATCCGCTTTTTTCAAGGGCTAGTTGATATTCTGGGATTGTTTTATCAAATTCTTGTAAGCTGTATGAATTTCGTGATTTTTCTGATAAGCATAAGTTGCATGTTTTTGAACCACTTTGGTATTCGTTTAAACTGTATTTTTATTTATTTATTTATTTTGTTTTTCAGATTTTTAACCGCCCCCTGACGAGCCCAAGCAGGCGAAACAGTCTGTTGGGCAAATAAAATTAATGTTAAATTAAAAAAATTTTGTGGTCTGTAAGTTAATTATATATATATACACACAGTTGACTAAAAACAAAAAAATGATTCCGCACCTTTGTTACAGTTATGATCACAAAGATAGGAAGTTATTAAAATTGAGAGTATTGTTTTTGGCATCAACCCTAGTCCCTAACAGAACCGTCTCAAAGAGATTTATTTATAGTTATTGGTATTCAAATTAAACCGATTAAATTAATCAAAAGATGTCACTTGGTATCACGCATTAGGTACGAACAATTCAGCAACAGCTCGTTCTTGACCTTGTCACAGAGCTTTACATCTCGAAAATGACCATTTAGCGTCAGTGGCGGACGGTGATCGGTTTCTAAGGTGTGTGCTTAAATATCGCAGTAAATTCAACCAAGTAACAAAAATAACTTGTTTTTGTTACTTGGTTATAACAAACCAAAAAAAATTTTTTAAAATTTACCACAATGTTATATAATTCAGTTTAAGCGCACACTTTAAAAACAGCTCACCGCCATATTCATATGCAAACCAGTGAATACTAAAGCGAGAAAAACAGAGCTAAAGTTTTGAAAAATGAGCGCAGACGTTGATGGATATTCAAATTTCTGTAAAAAACACAGGTCACACCCTTCACGACCAGTGACTTTATGGAAATGCAGTAAGACGCGTAAACCGTTAAACAAAATATTAAAGTTAACGTGGCCCCGTGGTACGTAATTATTGGTACATGCGTAACAAAACCTTAGTTCACAACGTTATAAAAGTTGTGATAAATTTTGGTTCATGCAGCAGCCACCTTCTTACTTGCAGTCACAAACCTCCACTGACTAAAACTAAATGGGCAAACTGCGGCTCGCGGTTTGCCCATTTAGTGACCCTTTTCACGTATTAATTCGGCTCGCCAAACAATTTACCTTGATTAGGATGTCATTTTGATAGCATTGTTTTCAACAGAAATTTAAAGAATTTATTAAAATTAAATGCGTTGTGTATGCTTATCTGGCCCCTCTGTGAAAATTTAATATTGGCCCACAACATAAACAGCTTGCCAAAACTGGATTGCAAGCTGCAAAAAAAAATGTAACTCAAAAACCGATATATTCAATACTAAAAACAGATAATATAACATAAAGAAAACAAACTGAAACGTATGATTTTCAACTTTTTCTCAGTTCATCAATTTTCGTACGAATCGAATTTTGAAATTTATTGATTGCACTAAGTACTTCATTTTGGTATAAATAGGATGCAGCAGCAGTTCCAAATAATACTGGAGACAAGAAACGACGAAAATACCAAGCTGAAAAAATTGGAGTCATATTAAGGTCAGCTAAATATCCAAAGGTTTAGATTTTATAAACTTTAATTGTACGATATGCTACATACCTACAAATCAATAGCGGCTCCAGCCTTTGGGCTACTCAGGCTGAGCCCGAGTAGCACAAGTGAATAATTAACAGTTTATAGTTTTAGTCACCATATATAGTTTAATTTATTACAAAAAAATTTAGCCACTATCTTTAGCCTATAGTAATAATCTACAGTGTAGTTGTAGTATATTTGCAACTTGTTGCATCAGTATCACACACGAGCCCGAGTAGCGACAACAAAGACCAAACTCCTCAATGATGCTGCCACTTCTGCCATTCTTTTCGGCAGCATCAACCGCCCTGCTAAAGCCTGGTGGTCTCCTGAAGTCGCAGATGCCATCGCGAAACGCCGAAAGGTATTTGCAAAGGCACACTGTTCCGAAGAAGACCGGCAGAACTATATCTCTATTAGTAGATATACCGCCACGGTGATATCTAAGGCTAAAGCTAAGTCATGGCAGAAAACTTGCTCTAGCCTTTCTCCTAAAACCCGTCCCAATGAAGTCTTTTCTCTACTTCGCTCCATCTCTGGCCCCCCTCCCCAACTTCCCAAGTTGCCATCCCCTGTAGATTGTGCCAACCATATCTCTTCATATCTACAATCCCATTTCTCTACTCAAACCCCAAAACTTTTTCGAAGCACCGAGATAAATCATATCAGAACTGCACACTGCAACACCCTGCACTCCACTTTCTGCTCACCATTCTCTTCTCTTGTCTCAACTCTCAGGTCCTGATCAAATTACCTACCCCCTTCAACCCACCTTCCACAATCTGCGTTACACTTTCTTCTATATATCTTCAACCTTTCTTGGTCAACTCACACCTTCCCATCTACCGTACATGGAAACAATCAACAATCATCCCCATTCTCAAACCCGGAAAACCCTCTAACTCACCTTCTTCATATAGACCCATCTCTCTTACTTTCTGTACCTCCAAACTCTTCAAAAGAATGGTTTTAGGACGACTAACATATTTTCTAGAACAACAAGGCACTCTCTCACCCATGCGAGCTGGTTTTAGACTTGGTAGATCGATTGTAGATCAGGTTCTCCTTCTCTCAGTCAATCGCAGATTTCTTCCACCAATCTAAACCAGGCGCACGTACAGTCCTCGCCACTGTGGATTTTGCGAAAGCTTTTGACTCAGTTTGGCATTCTGCCCTCCTCTCTAAACTCCTCTCTTTAGATCTTCCTCTTTGCTTTGTTGAATGGATATGATCCTGTCTCTCAGATCGACGTTCGAAAGTCCGCATCTGTAATTCATACAGTCGTCCTTTCCGTCTCCGAAGAGGAGTTCCCCAAGGTTCAGTTCTTGGACCAGTTCTCTTCTCCCTGTATATCAAGGACCTTCCTACTTTCTTTCCTACATCTATTAAGACTTCACTCTATGCAGATGACCTAGCCACTTGGGTCTCCTCCCCAAGCGGTAAGTGTGCAACTTCCACAGTACAAGCTGCCCTCAATAGACTGGTGGAATGGTCCTCAAAGTGGCGCCTTCCTCTCAACCCCCTCAAATGTGAAACATCCTTCTTCAGCCTAGACCCCTACCAATCACGTATACAATCCTTTCTATACATTCTTAACACCCCACTTAAGTTTAACCCTCATCCAACCTTTCTTGGTGTAACCTTCGACCGTAATCTCTCTTTCAAACATCATGTCCTATCCTTACGGAAAAAGTTTCACAGCCGATTCCGTGCTTTCCGCTCTATCTCCTCTGCCTCCTTAAGCCTTCATTCGCCCCATCCTTACCTATGCTTCCCCAGGCTGGTTTCCCTTCTCATTTCCTACCCACATCATCTTCGTGGAGAGGATGCATAGATCTTCCTGTAGAGCAATCACAGGCTGTCTATCATCCACTCCTATCTCTCTACTTCATATAGAAGCACTTCTTCCTCCACTATGCGTCACCCTCACCCACCAATCCCTCTCCTTGTTTAAATAAGCCCTCCGACTACCTTCAACCTTTTCCCTAGCCTCTCTAGCAAATTCTAACCCCACACACATCTTAAGAAAGTCTCATGGAGATTCTTCTCCCGATCTCATAACCTTACCCCTAATCTACATCTTGCTCATGAACCTTTAATCCTCTGCCCTACTAAACCCCCCTGGTCTACCCCATCTACATACCCAATTTCACTCCATCTCTCATCCCCATGCTCTTGCAAAGACCCCCCCTCCCTTTGCAACACCACAGCTACCACCTATCTCTCCTCCCTATCTGATAACGATATCACTGCCTGGACTGACAGTTTGGTACCAGACAGGCTGGGGCAAGGTGGTGCAGGGATACACATCAAGTGTTCTAAGTGTGTCACTGCTACCTTGCTCTCCATCTCGACTGGTCTCTGGGCTACCAGTTACAGTGTTGAGACTTTCGCTATCCTACATGCTCTTGAATGGTGTATCTCTCACTCCAAGGCATGTAACTTTGAATCCATCACCCTATTTTCTGATTCTTTATCTGTCTTATCAACCCTCTCTGCTCTCCTACCATATTCAACCCCCATATCCCAATCCAATACCCAATCCCTACTCAATTCTTTATCCAACTCCAAGGTAGTACATTTGCAATGGATACCTGGTCATTCTTCCCTCCCAGGTAACAACTTCCAAAATATCAGTGTCCCTCACACCCCTTATTTCCTCTCAAAGACAATCCCTCTACACCAGTTAGAGACGCAGTGTTCAATCTGGTTTCTTTCAACACGAAATCCCTCCAGTATCTCCCAAGGAGCTCACTCTTCCTTGCTCCGCTTGCTGTGCTCTCTCCCGTTTACGCTGCAATGGGCACAGCACTCTCCTTAACACTTATCTCCACAGGGTTGGTCAAGCCGAGATTCCTTTATGCAGCAACTGTGGTTCTGAATCACAGGACCTTTCGCATCTCATGCTAGACTGCCCTGTACTGGACCATCTGTGTCGGGTCATATTTGGCCATACCCTATCACTTCTGGATCTTTGGTCCCATCTGTGGGGAGTCGCTTGATTACTGGGACTCTGCAGAGTTGATCTGTGCCTCCATCCCCAGAAATGGGTCAGGTAAACCCACCACCATTACCAGTCGCTAATGCCACAAATTTTAAAAAAAATCGATAGACAAAACTAGTTACACTATCACTTTATACATATAAAAAATTATTGAACAAAACTTTGGAACAGCAAGTTATTTCTCAGAAAAGTGATTCTCAACAATGTTTTTTATGGTGGTTTTCTAGTTTTGTTGTTTTTTTCTTTTTCTGTTCAAATCAAAGTGAATATCAAAAAAAAAAAGTTTTTACTTTAAATTTATAACAAAAATCTTTTCATAAGTTTTCACTTTATTTAAAAAAAACAACATATGTTGTTTAGTATTCTTCAGTTTATTTTAAAAAACACCATATGTTGTCAATGAAAAGGTTTTTGTTTCAAGTTTGACTTTTTATATTAAAAACAACATCAGTTTTTCTCAAATACATCAAACATCTCCCATATTGAACTACAAATCATCAAAATCCACTTTTCCACATCACAGCAATTACTATATATGGCAAACATGTACATTCACTCAAACATTTCTTCCCAGCTATCACAAATGGAAGACTCGATCATATCCAGCACATTTTCAACCATAACAAATCTTCCAAACACAATGATCACAGCAGATGTCAATGCTCACTTGCCATTATGGTACTCGTCAACAAAGACAATAGAGAAATGATTAAAGACATCTTGCTAAACTCCAATTACATCATACTATTAAGACAAACACTCCAATATGTCTATCACCCAATCAAACACAAAAGCCTACTTTACCAGACATCATCACTGTTCTGGCAGACTTGCATGATTGTACCATCCACTCCCTCACGTCCGATCACTTACTTTTACTCACCACCCTCAGAATACATCACAAGAGCAAAACAACTCACTATCAATTCACTAAAACAATAATTAACTGCCAAAAAGTAATTGGAAATCATTTAAACAACATGTTGAGGATCTCATTGCACAAATGCTCATGAGGCAAATAAGCACTTTATCAAGACAATTTTAGATGCCAACAGACCCTTTATCCCTAAAAAAATTCAAACAGCACAAATCATCTACCCATGCATATCTGCAAGCTCATCCATCACCAAAAACATTTTTACAAACAAAACAGATTAGATCTGCAAATCATTACTGTTAACAATCACATAAACAAACAAATACATGAACACAAAACAAGCACCTGGAAACAACATCTTGACAAAATTAATCACACACACCACACTTCCTGTAGGGCACCAAGCAAAACTATCCAACAAAAATCATCCATACAACAGAACAAAAGCATTTGTTTCAGAACAAAAACAGCCATCACTGACATAGATAAAGCTTTCAATAAACAATTCATGAACATGAACAATGCACAAACAAAATCAACAGACACATAGACCATACAATCAAGAACCTTCTTGCTGGGGATATATGACTTATCACTACACAAGTAAATTATCCATTTCAAACAGCACAAACAATTACTGGACCTGATGCCATAAACATTAAACACCTCAAACACCTAGAGCCATTTGCCATCAGATACCTCACAAACATGTACAACATTGCCATCAACACTAACACAATACCTCATCTTTGGAAATGTGCCACAATCATACCCATTCAAAAACCAAACAAAGACCACAACATTGGCACAAACTACCAACCCATATCACTTTTATCATCAATAAGAGAAAATATTCCAATCATTTCTCATCAATACAACACCCAGGATTGAAACATAAGCACTCAACACACATTGCTTTGCACAACATTTTCCACCAAATCACAAGAGCTTTTACAATCCAAGGCTTCCACACCACTGTAGCTGTAGCTTTGGACATGAGCAAAGTGTTTGATGCAGTAAACGTGCAAACTTATACACAAACTCACACTAACAAACATTTCAAACATCATCATCAAGTTTATAGCAAATTACATAAAAGGATGACAAGCATGTACTCAATACAATGGCACATCAAAACTCAAATAAATCAATACTAGAGGACAACAAGGTGAAGTTCTGTCTCCAACATTATTAAATATTTACATCTCTAACTTTCCACTCCTTCCAAGAGATGTACAAATCACAACCTCTGCTGATGAAATAACATCACAGTATCTCACACCAAACACCATAAGGCCCAACAATTCAATCATCAGAACAAACATTACCAGGTCATATGCATAGAAGACTGGCACAGCTCAGAGCCAACAAATTACCACTCTTGCAAAGTTACCTACATATAGTGAATCCTGATACTTACTTGCCGCAATGCACATTATGCTTGACACAGACACATGACACTAATCACTGCAGTCAAGTACCAACACAACACTAGGCAGTGGAAAAAGCCTTGGAAGCAGCAGAGGTAATCCAAGGGTGGGAATCTAGATTGGATTCTTTGAGGGTTTAAAGAATGGCTACTCCAAGATATCCTTGGAGGAGGGGCAACAACAATAACAACAACCATTTGATCAACTTTGCCAGGGCTAGTATGCAAGCTGTTTCACTTGTTATCAAGAAAAAATATTTTTAAAATAATAATTTGAACGAAAAACATTATTAAAATATGGAACAAAAAGTCGGCCATCACTGTTGCACTGTAAATCATATAAGCAAAGCATTGCTCTTGATGAAAGACCGCTCTTTTTTTGTCTTTAACTGTTAAGTTTTCTAGTAAACAATAATGGTACAATAACATCTGATTAAATTGCAAGTTTTAAAAACTATGCAAAGCTCTTAGAGATGGCAGTAGTTAATAATGTCACTTGCCACTAAAATATTTTAAAAAACAAAATCAAATAATTGGTTAATGAAGAATATAGATAGACTTGTATGGTATGTATGAAAACACTTTACAAAAATTGGTTGAGCAGGAGACAACCATAGTCTCATGTTTTTTGAACAAGGGTAATGACACAAATAGAAATATAATGTTAACACAAGATCAGAGAAAAGCTGAATAAGACACAATATTTGTTTAATAAAATTTAATTGAATTATTTAATTGAATTGAAGCTATATAATAAAAAAGTTTAACTTATAACTAAACAAATTAAAATCAATAAACATAAGCTTTTACACTTATTTTTTAAAAAACATATTTAAATATGTTCTTTCAATTATTGTAAAAAGTTAGCTGAAAACATTTGTTTTATTTTGCCTTGTTTTTTGTTTTTTTCCTTGCTTTAATAATCTAAATAAATAAATTCAAAAAAGCTTAATTTAATACGGCTTCTTTCAAAAGCAATTTTATAGTATAAAAAAGTAACCTCTCTACTAAAACTATATTGTAAAAAAATTATAAAAACTAAATTAATTTATAGATGACAACAATTTTAACAATAATAAATTATTTAAAAAATATAAAAAAGCTTACTTTTAGGAAAAAGCAAAGCCTGCAACAGAAATCCACTACCAGACAAGGTTCCGATCACAGCAACATTAAATGCATAGTTAGAATAATAAGCTTTGGTGTAAGCTTCTTTACTTGTTAAGGAAAATTTTTGGATTTTATTCTTAGCAACAGTAAAAGAATTTTGAATTGGTTTGGTGTGGTCTTGAACATACAGGCGAACTCTAAAAACATGTTTTTTAAATAAAAGAAATTAAAAACAACTAATTATAAAAAATTTATGTTTTTATTACAGAAAGAATGGTTCCGATTAAGATTTAATAAATTTATTAATTTAACATTCTATTTGTTTATTTACTGACTCTCAGGACACAAAGGCATTAATATTAGAATTATGAAGTGATTACTCTTATTTTTTTGAAGATGCTAATATATTGTTGTCTATTGAAAGTCTTTATTTGTTTTTTTTTTTTTTTGTTTATATATGTAGTGATATCCACTGTGATTTAGAGACATGCTGCCAAAATTGCCTAGCAGAAGAAAGTACCACAGCATGCTTTTCTCAAAGGCAAAACAAAAGAACAAGAGTAGGGAGCTAAATCATGACTTTGTAAATAATGGTCACCATAAAGTAATATTCCTACCAAATGGTAATGAGCAAGAATTAACTGTGGTTATGCAATTAATACAAAGTAAGTTATTGCGCACAATGATTAGAGATGATTGAATGCATTAGATCCATTCCAGCAATCAGTTGACACTTTAATTAAGTATGAACTGATTGTTAATGGGAAATGTGACTAACATAGTTTCAGTTAAACTCTTGCTTAGACTCATGTTGTTGTTTCTGTATAAAAAAAAAGTTTAACAATTTTTATTCCTTGACATCTTATGAAAAACAGTTATAAACTTAAGCCAAATCTAATTAAATTTAAAAAAATAAATAAAAAAATTAAATGCAGCAAAGATTTTTATATCAACAATCTTTTCGGTAGTTGCTCTTAAATGCCATAACTGTTAGTCTGCACATTAAAAAACATAACATTTACACAATCATCCTCAAAATTTCAGCGTTATTTTCATTTTTATATTTATCCTCCTGACTCATAGGAAACCAATGGAAGCAATAATACTGGTACATAAGGCAAGCAATTAGCTTGGCCTGCTTTCAAAGATGCCAAAATATTGCTGTCCAGTTGAAATTTTTTATTTGGTTTTTGAGTTTTACAGAGATATGACTGAAATTTAGATCTGCTTGCTAAGACTGCCAAGAAGGAGAAAGTACTGTAAAGTGTCTTTTCCAAGGACACAGCACAATGGCACAAGAAGGTTTTAAACCAAGGCTATGTCAATCACAATCCTCTTGACCACTTGACTGTGCTGTCGACAAAGATATTGTACATAGCAGTCACAACAAGATTGAAAAAGACTTGTCAATAAAGCTTGTTGGTTTGATCTTGACTATAATGTAAAACTATTACAGAATATACATATTGCTACATACTTGAAAACTTTATTTTGTAAGAAAATAGAAGTAGAACTATCTTGTAAAGATATATTTGGCTTCTTATGAGTCACATCTTCATAGAAAGGCAACTCTGAAGGTTTCATTTCAAAGCAAAACGCAACTTTTAACTATTTTATATAAAAAATTTAAACTAAAAATTTACAGTTAAAAAATAGAAGTCTGAGTGTTTAGTTTTTAAATAAATACATAAACAAGTTCAACCAATAACCAACAAAAACAAGCTTGGTATTATAATATAAAAACCAGAAAATTTGTAAATAATGAGGACTAGTTTTTGGAGACCAAAAAAATTACAGCTAATCAGACTTGCCACAGGTCCTTATTATGAAAAACGTAAGGCTAAGCTTGAATTTTTACTACGTACAAAGAACTTGAACTCTAGCCCTTAACTAAACTTATGACTTAAACTTAACGAGTCCAGATAAAAATTACTCACATAAAAAAACTTTGGTGATCCTGCTTATGAAGAACAACTGTTACAAGCCAGGTAGCTTATAACCTTGGAAATTGTAATCATTGATTTCACACTTGGGCTAAAAACAAGACCATTGTGCTAAAATGACAAAACTAAAAATCGTAATAAATGAACAATGTATGGTATTAAAAGGATAAACACTCAGCCCCAGTGTTGTTTGTGTCTGACCTGGAGTGGATGCCCTTTCAAACAATGAATGAACAATATAGATTCCAAGCTAGATAATATTTGTTAGAAAGTAGTCCGGTATTGAAAACATGCCCAACTTATTTATGTGTCGAACATTTCTCTTTAATTATTATTGATTTGATAAAAACAGTCTTGTAAACAAAAGCCAATTAATTTTATAAGCACAGAAAAAAAAAGACATTAAATACTAAGCTTGAAGTAGAAAAAGAAAGCACAATGTTAATTGAAATGAAAGTAATGAAAACGTTAAAATTGATTTTATTATTTCAGATTTTCGTACTATCGACAGTCGTTTGCATCTTGTTATTGGAAGCCTTCGAAAGAACCATGTCAATGTCGATAATGGACCTGGCTGGGTATGGGCTATTTCGTCACAGCATAATAAAATATTGTTTTTAAAAAAAGTAAAAAATTAACCAAATAACAGGCAATTAATTCTCTCTTTTTCCAATCTTAAAAATAATTTAGACCGCTGCATTGCGTTGCAACTTCGACATCGCTGCATATCTTTGTTTTCGCAACCCGACGGTTAATCGAAACGATACTTGATCGGACGACACTTGATCGAAACGACTCTTAAGGCCCGTTTCCACTACGAGTGTGGAAAAAAGCATTCTTTGTTTATTTTATTGCTTTTTTTTGCGCTCGCTTCAATTTTAACCGCTCGCTTCAATCAAAGATCAATAAAAGAGACAAAGAATGCTCTTTTCCACGCTCGTAGTGGAAACGGGCCTTTAATCGAACAAAAAAAAGAGAAAATTTGCAACAAAATATTGCAAAGCCATCTTAATTTTCTTTGCAAGAAAGAATCTTTGTTTTGTAGTTCTTATAAATAGTTGCGAATGGTAAATTTAAATTTCTATCGGACCAGCGAAAAAAGCGATAGCACGACAAAAATTTACATTTTACTCTGGAAGCAGGTTAACCAAAAAAAAGAGCAAGAAAAGGCAAAGTTTAATTAAAAACTGCGTAATGTGCTATATAGAACTATGATTTATCTTATACTGCTCTCAAAACATTAAAATCTTTATAACTACAATCAGTGGCGTATTGGGGAAGGGAGTATACAATCAAGGGAGAAGGGGGCATACACAACCACATTCTAATATGTTTAGTGCAAACACTTTTTCAAGTGGTAGTTAAAGAAGAAAAAAGATTTTCACTTTGTATATGTCCCGGTTTCGTCGATTTTTTGTTCCCAAAACGTACTGATCTCTAAAAAGATCTTTTTTAAAATCTGTCTCTGATTTTTCCAAGGGGTCTTCAAAGGTGGGGTCATGGCACAACACCCCCTCCTAAATAACTGACTACAATATAAAAAGAGTGCAAAAAATGGAAGCAATAGGCATCTAACGAAACATAACCATGACAAGAGATCTACCTGTACTTGTTGCTCCCCTAAAAATGCTTTGCCAAGGGACCTTGTTGAGAGACCCTAACCTTGATATTGGCAAAAAATTATAAAAAACAAAAACAAACTGTCTTTTTACTCATAGCCTCTGCTTTTTATGATTCTAATTTACAGTAACAAAGAATTGTTTAATCGTTGAAACAAACAGAAGTAAATATTTTATTTTCTTTTATTTTTTAACAAATGTCATTTCGATCAACTGTCGTTTCGATCAAATGTCGTTCGGTCAAGGTCGTTCGACCAACTGTCGTAGTACCCTTTGTCTTGCCAAAGACACACTCGATCGTTGCTGCATTACTGCTGAGGCAAAATTGCGACTTTTTTTCAATCATATAACTTTGAATTTTACTTTTACTTCTATGCTTTTAAAAATTAAAAGCTCTCGGTTTTGATTGAAACCAGTTTATACAATTTTTTTAATAACAACAACCAACTTATATATTTTTTGAAAGCTTGAAACCAGGTTTTTACTAAAATAGTAGCCCAACGATTACATTTAAATAAAAATTTTAACCTCTGCGCACATAATGAGCCAAGCCACACAGAATAAGTTCGTCCGTCAATAAAAGTTTAAATTCGTTCAAACAACAGACAATTAAATTTATTTCGCTGTAGAGCTGATAAAATAAAAGAAACATTTACTCTCTTTTGAAATATATTTAATAAATTGCTGTTTATTTCATATTAGACGTTAGACTCTTTTTACTGGTAAAACATTTTATTCAATTAGTATGGCCCAGATGAATTATACATAAATTCGGTTTTATCAAAAAATAACAACAAAAAACAATGTTTTTGAGAACAAATTAATCAATTATATTATAATGTTTCAATCTGATCAGTTGTGGCACAGTGGTATGATGTGCTGCTGCTCTTTGGGGATATTCGATAAAATCGATCAATCTTTCAATTGTCTGAACTTTTTATTCATCATCCTGACTTGCGCAAGAACCAAAGATGTCTCATACCGAGATGCGATAGGGAGATTACCACAAATATGCATTTTTTCCGATGATTTCACTGCAAATACTGTCCAGCAACTTGGTTTAATCTTAATGTTTCTGTTTAGATGCCGTCGGGAGATGACTGGAAATCGAGTGGAGTTCGCGATGGCTCCGTGGACGTACGCGTTCGTTCGTTGCCGCACGGTCGGCCCGATAACGATCGCTGTTTGCGACAATTCATGTCGTAACCCTTTGACCCAGAAACAGCTTGACCGCAATCACTACCGGCCGCAAAACATCACTTATCAAGTCGAATTGCTCCATTGGAACGGTTCGAGGAAGTTATACGACCTCGCGGTCGCGTGCAAATGCGTCAAACTGTTTCCATCTTCCAATCGTGAACGTGACACGAATACCCAAGGTAGTTCATCGACGAAAAAAAAAACTTTGAGAATTTTTGGAAGGATTTTTCAATTTATTCACAATAGAGTTCAACCGTCAAACCGGACTGGATGACGCAAAACGAAAATGAGTGAAGTTTCAAGCCAAACTATGTGTAGAGTAAAAAATTGTTGTTCAAAACTTTCTTGTCAAAATATGTTTATATAATCAACCGAAATATGTTTTTTCCTTGTTAAAAGTTATGGTGGTCCTTGGTATGCCATCTCAATATTGGTATAATCTTATGAGTTTAGTTTTACGTTTTGATAACAATCTCACCATTTTAAAAATGTGCTAGACTGCAGAAATAATTCAAATGCCGAAAATTCCAATCGATTACGATTTATATATTTCAATCGCACTGCAACTCTTGCACTTCAGTTAGATCACAGTTAGTAGTTAAAACCGAACAAACTAATTTTTGTGATGGTAAATTTGCATACTAAAATAGCACCAAGTTTTGTCTGAATCGGATTTTTTTATATTTTAAAAAATTGGGATGAAATTAAAAAAAAAACTTATTTAAAATAAAGAACAGTATAATTAAATTTTAATGTGTTCCGCAAACTTTTTAACGCTCAAAGCATTGTTGTTTTGTTAATGACTGGTTTGTCCATATCAATATCAATAATTTAGTCATTTTAAACCAGCAAAAGCTTACTTCTGACAATAATAAGTTTATTTATAATTTATACTGCTACTATGCTTGTCTCCTTTTCTCTTTCGTAAGAAGCATAGTCTGTACAAAAAGTTATGGCGTATATTGCTTTTAATTTAACAAAATCGACAATGTTAATTATGACGAACTGCAATAAAAATTATGATGACTTGGTTTAGACACTATTCTGCATGTTTATAATAACCTGTACGCTTGTTTTGTGACGCTTCTGTTGAAATTTCTCTGACGGTTTTTTGTGCATTACATGCCTCTAAATCAATGATAAGAAAAATCTTGCTTGATTTGAAAATAAAACAAAAAAATGTGCTAAAAGGGACTGTTAGTATTTCATGCGGATAGTTTTATACTGCATTCGTGTGTTAATCTCACTGGCGGATCTAAGGAGACAAAAAGGGCAGTTGCCTTGCGTTGAGCAAAAAAAGTAGTGGATAAGAAAATAATTAACAGCTGTCTCTTTTTGTTGTATTCTGCTACAACTTTAGTAAATAAAACATTCACTTTTTCTTTTACTGGAACAAAGTTTGCATGACCAAAAATTTTTACAAGAATAAAATAAGTGTTTCATTCCTTCTCGCCATTTGTAGTTTTTTCGTAGTCGTAGGTTAGTCCAGGTAATAAGAACTTAAATTGATAAATTTTTGGTTGAAAAATATGGTTGAAATCTGCCCACCGATCAAAAGTTTTTTTTATTATTTGTCATTAAATCTTTTTTTGACTTATTTAAAGATCTCAAAATATTTAGAAATAAATATTTGGTTAAGTATACACAAAAGCTGCCGCATAATCCTACACCAATAAAGAAATAAAGCCGTAACACTTCCAATCACAAAATATTTACTTAAATATAAAATACCAAATCACACCCTTAGACTCGCTTTATACAGCGGAAGCGTGATAATAGTTTGTAGTTCTCGTCTCCGCTACATGGCGCCTGAGCAACAAAGCTATTTTCCTGATATTGTCGCAGTAGTGTTAGGCATTTGGCTATACTGCGTCAGATTCTTGCGGCCCAAGAATCGAACTCGCATCACCAGCGCCAGAGCATGTACTTTAACTATTAAAATAATTGGGCGGCAAACAAGGTGTAGTTTTCTAAGGTGTTGTCATTTAAACATGATTAAACACATTGTGATTTACAAATAAACTCATCTTAATTTTTATCTAAAATATAACACAGGTACAAGAAATTGTTAATTTTTTAATTATAGCCTTTCTTTAAGTCAAATGTTTTCAAAGTTTTTTAAAATATTACCTAGAACAGGCGCACCGCGCAACGTTCTATCACAAGAACTGGCGAAAAAATACTCAAATCCTTACATTTTAGTTAAATAACCAATTTATACATTTATTTGCAAAGTATTTTAATTTATTAAATGCCATATTCAACAAATTGCGAAAAGCAAAACATATTTGATTAATCTTTTTCTCATACTTCTTTCAATACTTAAAGAGCTTCTTTGTGGTACAGAATTTTAATATCGCTTTAAACAAAGTCGATTTTATCGGAGCCATAAGCTTTTCGTGACGCTCTCATCAGTGGCAATCGCGTCAAAATGGGACGAACCAGAGAAAATCAAGGTATTTATAGTCTCAACAGTTGGGAGAAAGGTGCTGCAGTCTCGGAAAGGAGAAAGGCACAATTGCACAGTGTGGTGCAATACAGTGTAATCTCGGAAAGGAGAAACGCACTATGTGCAATTACCCAGGAGAAACACTGTTACTCGCAACTTAGGTTATTTGAAAAGTTTTAATGTGTAAACAAATTCCTTTTGTTTACATAAAACCGGATGTTTGGTTTTGATAAAAGTTGCCTCGAGTAGACATAGATGGAACGAGTTGCGTGCCACAGCAAGAATTTTAAAACGTTTGTCGTTATAGTTTGCAGCACATTGCTCGTTGTCAAGCAAGTGTTGTCCTATGGCAGAGTCACAATCTGGATTGTTACGTTTTAGCTTACAGGATCTGCCAGGTTGAGATCGTGTAGGGCGCTTCGCTTGCTGT
>CAVMFT010000215.1:0-40429 GCA_963680785.1 Diplosoma virens
GTTATATCGTGATGCAAGGTTCTTTTAAAGCTTTTTTTATCGTTACGCCCTATCAATTATAATATAGTAGTGTTAAAGAATCCAAATACTTCTGCTTTATTTCACTTTTGCAATGTCAAATAACCGGCAAAAAGATATGAAATAGATCAATATGCATGCAATGACTTTAAATAACATGTACTGCACTACTTCAAAGTCTCAAAACACTAAGTCAGAAAGTGAAGCAAATATGGATTCTTTGTCTTTAGGTAAAAATAATAATAAAACAAAAAAAGAACTATATTAAATATATATCACTATATTCTTTTTACAGATACAAACAAACAAATTGAAAGCAAATCTTTTATTGCAGTATATCCGATTTGTACGCCATAGTGTATTATAGGTTTGTGGTACCATCTGCAAAGCATTGCGCCTGGACGATACTACCAATTACCATTAATAGACGTGGCAGTGAGGAGTCGGTAACAATTGCCAACCAAAACAGATTTTGCCCAGGCCACCACTTGCCGCGTCTTATTCAAGAATGACTACGTAGGCCGTCATGACTTCTAATACACTAATTGAGGAATGAAAAAAAAATTGAAATTAGAGCATTGATTTTATTTTTCATTATTCAATTAAGATTAAAGCCTCCATTACTAAATTTAAGATAAATGTAATTGCTACTTTATAAATGTGAAATAAGTTATTGTTTGTGTAGAGTCGCCAAGTCTCACCGTATCACCGCGCTTCAATCGAAATATGCGCGGAGCGCCTTTTTTTGAAGATTGTTGCGCTGTTACTGTCTGCTTTTTGGCAAGCTTAAAACGTAATTGTTTGATAGATAATTTTAATTGTCCTTCTTTCTTGGAGAGCGATGTAATTGAGAACCTTTTTGGCCGTATTCTTGGTACTGTATATTTTAAAAAAGTGTTTCGGTGCGAAACTAATTTTCGTTAAACCTAATTTAGTGGAACCGAATTGTTGGAATAAATTAATAGTAGTTAAGGGAGTTGGATTTCTTGCACGTTGCGGGGAATCTCTCGGGGGATTAGGGGATGGAGGGGATCTATCGAGAGATGGTGGAGGATCTATCGGAGGATCTTTTCAGCGGAGGATCCTAACCCTAACTCTCTAATCATGGATTCTATTCCCATCCAGAGCAACGAAGTTGCGACTAACCACGGGTTTGATTGCCGTCCAGAGCAACGAAATTGCGTCCAAACACAAGTTTTATTCTTACTCAGAGCGACGCAATCGCGTTTAACCACAGGTTCGTTTTTAAGCTGAACAGCGAAGTTGCGTTTATCTGTGGGTTTAATTCCCACTCAGAACGACGAAGTCGCGTTTAAACATAACCTATGCTGAGCAACGAATTTGCGACCAACCATGGGTGTGATTCTCACCCAGAGCGACGAAGTCGCGTCTAACCACGAGTTTGATTCCCAGGCAAAACAACACAGTCGCGTTTTACTTCAGGTTCGTTTTAAGCTGAGCAACAAAGCTGTGTTTAAAACTTGAACAGAGATTTTAACAAGATTTTTCTAAATGCAAAGATCAGTAATCTGGTCAGGTATTTTAACAATGTTTTTCTATTGCAAAGATCTGCCCAATGGTTTTAATATAGATATCTTTGTAATACAAAACACACACATTCTAACCAGAAGTTTTATCGGTTTAGATGTTTAATACTAAAAACATGATGCAATCCATGACGTCAAACGAAGAGGTGTATATAAGCTAGCGTGCTTTGGTTTCGCCATTGAAATATGTCGCAAGATTCCGTTTCTCGAGAGTTAGAAGCTGAAATGTTTCGTTGCTTAAACCTGCAAAAACCAAAGGGGTCGTATGCGGACCTTTTCAAACTTTTGGTATGATCAGGAAAGTCCAACGCCGCACGAACTGGCTGACGCAGGATTTTATTATAGGGGTTCTGGCGACCGTGTCAGTTGTTTTTATTGTGGAGGACAATTATTTCACTGGAAACTGCGTGATAATTTGTGGTACCAGCAAACAAAGCAGTTTCCTTTGTGCGAATTTGTTCTAGAGAAACAAGATGTGAAAAATGTGGAAAAAGTATGCCAGTGACACCTAGGTTTACTTCGACCAAATATAAAAAATCCGTTTCGATCCGCTGCGACAAATCAACTACATATCATGTTGACCAATCAAATGCAAAGCACGGTTGCAGCCGAAGAAAAAAGTCAAAGATTAGAAGCAATGATGCTGCTTGACCCTCACGTGAAATATGCAAAAAACATAGGTATTGAAGACACCAAGATCCGTTATGCTTTTTTGTAACAAATGGAAAAAAATAATTGCAATTTCTCCAATTGTCAAGAGCTACTCAACCTTATTTTGGATATAAAGAAAAAAGACAAATGCATGAAATGTAAGAACAAGGAAAAAAACGCGGTTTGCATGCCTTGTGGACACATGATATCTTGCTGGACCTGTATACAAGACATCTATTCTTGTTGGTTGTGCACTCAAAGCTTGTCCGAAACAATCCGCGTCAAACAATGGTAATTGCACAAGAGCTTGAAACATGTTTTTGTTCTTCGAGTGAGAAACATCAAAGTAGTAAACCAATGAAACTCATCTCGAACAAGCTGTTTCTAATGAAACCAGAATTATTAAAAGTGTTACGATAGTTTTTTCAAAAATGTTTGGACAGTGACCGTGTAAAATAAAGTACATTGAAAATTGACTATGAATATACATTTGTATAATTTTTCACACTGGCATTTGTGCACAAGTTCTTAAAACTACTGTGTAAAAAATTTAAATCGTGTCTATTTGACAATCAAAGTTTGGCATTCTGCAGCTTTTAGTCGGGAAGCACAACATACAAACAAAAACTGTGAATGTGTTTCTAAAACGTCAACTGTGGATAGGGCTCGCAAGAAAATTAAAAATTTTTATATTGCTTAAACTAATAAAAACTCTTCAAAAGTCTGCAATTGTAAACTTACCGTTTCATACTTTGAAAATTTTAGATAAAAAATTTAAATTCTTTTAAATTTTTGAAACACAAAAAACTGACAGAATACTACAAAATTGTGGTTTATTCAAGATTTTTAACGTTTTCAATACGTATCTGCATAGCAACGACAGAAGGTCAACTGCAGATTTTTATGGAGAAGCAACATGGGTTTAGTTTTTTTTAATTTTGACCCGAGTCTTTAAAGTTTTTCTTGAATGTTGTAATTTTTCGAACATCGAAGCTTGGAAGTATAAATTACCAAAGTATGAACGGCGTTGTTAAACAGGGACAAAAACTTTTAAACATTATTTTGCACGGTTTGAAATTTCTTGTTTTGCATTTTACTCAATTTTTCTTTTAAAAGCGATACAATAGATTAATCATTTGAAAACAATACAGTTTTTCTTAATATTGGTTAATCTGTTTAACAAACTATCTCTTCGTCAAACAAAATAAAGGCTTTTTTGTTTCAAGATTATTTTTAAAAAATACCACCAGAAAAATAACGACCCAAGACTATTCAGGTTGGTCTCATAAAAGTTATTGCGTCTTTCACAATTTTTAAACCGCCAGATCTGTTGATACAAAAAAAACTTGCATTTTTTATGTTGCAGAATGATTGACGCAAATTCTTCAAGTTTTTTTTAACCTCATAGCGGTTTAATTGCAACTTTTTTTAAGTAAAAATTTTGTTAAAAGTCAAAAAGCTACTCTTTAGCAAAGTGTGAAACTTTTATAAGTTTTGTGACTTAATTGAAAGCAAAACAATAGTGGTTAAAACTTTTAACAAAATAAATGTTTGTTGAGAAAATATTTTAATCATTTCAAAACCTATTTTTGCAAAGTTGAATTATGTCTAAGATTGCACTGGTCCAATACACGATTTCACATCAAATTTTGCGTTTCGCTGCAAAAGAAAAACAGTCAACATTACAAATATTGAAAGGATTTCTTAAAGGTGATACCTTCTTGATAGAAAAATAACAAAAGCAAATCCTCAATTTGCAAAGCAATATCGCTTTTTCAACAACTTATTTTAGCTTGTGACCTATTGAATTAATTTCGCGATAAAAATTAGCGTCATAAACTTTATAATAGAACATCGCTTTATCGAGTCGAAATCGTCTTGATTGAAAACTTTAAGCAAATCAGACAATACCTTCTCAAACAACCTTTAGCATGTGATCTAAAGACATCGAATTTCTTTTAGTTTTTTGACAGTAAAGACAAGCAACCTTACAAATTTGGACAAAAAAGTGTTTTTTCTCGAGTCGAAACCGCATTGCCTAAAAAAATAGAAACTTTGCACCTCCAAAACCAGACAAAATAATACGTTTTTTAAACAATTTTCAACACCCAGTTTATGTCAGGCAAACTTCTCGGCATCATGTCTAATGAAAAAATACATGGCGTCACCCGGTTTGTTTTTAACATATGCGTCAGTGAACTTGAATCTTGTTTTGAAAAACGATGTTTGTTATTCTAAAACAGGGATGGCGAACCACTGACCCGCGGGTCACGTTGTGACCCACCTTCAATGACCCACCTGATGTTCTAAAATTTCTGGCATTTTTAGTCTGGCACATTAATTTAGGACGGATTAGAGCGGGGGGGCCAACCGGTGGCCCGCGCAGTATTTTTTGAAACCCTCTGTCCTGTCAATTTTGGCAGAAGTTGAAGACGGATTTCCTGTGAAGACCACTTTTTTCTCGTTTTTTATCAAATTTTAGAGGTCACTATGATTTCAAAAAAAGTGGGGAATCGGAGACTGATTTCAGGTGGGGACCTTTTTTTTTTTTAGAGATCATTATGATTGTTGTACAAAGAGTGGGAATTCCGAGACTGATTTCAGGTGAGGACCTTTTTTTTAGAGATCACTATGATTATTGTATAAAAAGTGAGTATTCCGAGACTGATTTCAGGTGAGAACCATTTTTTTAGGGGAGACCATGAGTTTTGGAGAAAAAAGAAGCTCTTTTTTTTTAGAGAACATCAATATTTGAAAATTCTTGCCTCGGGCCCCTAAATTTGAATATCCACGACTGGTAAAGACTTTTTTTTAGTCTTCAACTTTTTTTAGCCAAAGAACCACTTAATGTTAGTTTTAAAAAACTGTCAATTTTTGACCCGCCCTATAAAAAAGGTTCGCCAACCCTGTTCTACAATTACTATTCTGATTTTTAAAAGGTGCAGAGACGTATTAACTTAGAGCTGTGATTCCAACTTCACCGTACATTTGAATAAATTATTCTCTTGTCTTATCTTCATTTTAGACCAAAAATTTTACCACGTAAAACTTTCTTATATCAAGATTTTAAAAGTAAAATTTTTCTTTAGGTAAAATATCAAATAAAAGTTGTAATTTACAAAAACGCACAAATTATCTGAACTACATTTTATAGCGAATTTGACTGTTTTTATAAATTAGTTGGTTTTGGAAGCCAAAATCTTTATTGCTTAGGCTAAATCTTTGAAAAATTTGCTGCTGACCACATTTAAAACGATCCCATAGTCGTCTACCAGTTTTTCGTGTAATCATAAAACTATTTCTCAAGACATCAAAGGTCTACTAAAAGTAAATTTTTCTAGTTTGCAGTCAAGACATAGGATGTAGCGCACCCCAGTGGTAGTTAAAAAACTCTTACTTGCGTCATACACTTCTCGAGTTTATTGAATTATTGTGTTTGTTTATCAGTTCCAATTCACTGTTTTGGTTAAGAACGACAACCGAAAGCTTGTGGTCAATTTTACATTTTGTCAGTTTGTTTACAACAAAATTAAATTTTAATCAGGGTTGTGGAGTAAAAATCACCGGAGTCGCATGTTTTAGGAAGGAGTCGGAGCTGTTTATAAATTTGGTAAAGTCGGAGTCGCTTATTAAAACTCGGGGGAGTCGGAGTCCGGAGGAGTCGTTTTTTAGATGTAGTGTAGTCGGAAAACTTTAGATAAACGGAGTCTGAGTTGGAGTCGGAAAAACTTCTACAACTTCACAACCCTGGTTTTATTACGAAAAGAACGAATTCGTTCCAGAGCTGCCAATACTTTTTTTGCAAATCGTAACCAAAAATTGTTTAAATTGCAACATTTAACACGAAAATGTAACCATTTTGTTATAAGGATATCAAGACAAATAAAACTAATGTTATAGAGTATTCGACTATAGTTACCTTTATTTTTTGCTAAAAAGTCATCTAATTTTTTTGCTTTTTCTTAAACATGACATTGTTTATCATTTTTACTTAGTTTTAAAAAGCTTAGAAAATTAAGTGTTTTTTCAAATTTTTAGCATAGGGGTATGACAAAAATTTTTTTTGGCGAATTTTTTATTCCCCATACTACCATTAGTGGAGTTTTTTCTTGTTTTCCAGGAAAATATAGGTACTAGACCTGAACTCATAAAAAAAGTCACCCTCCTTACTGAAATTGTTTGCAAATATTACAAGTGGTCAGTTCCGTAAACAAGCAGATGCCCTTTTTGTGATCTTAGGTTTTCAATTGTTCTGAGAACAGCTGAGGCATTGAAAACAATAACAAATGATCAGGTTAGCTGTTAGTTCATCCCAAATGCTAATATTTCTGACGTAACTGCTAGGTTGTTTGCCAAAGCTTCTTAGAAAACAAGACTGATTTGACAAAAATGCCAAAATTTTGCGTAGAGTTAAACTGAGATAATATGATGTGCCGTTACATGATTTCTAAAGATTGCTAGGTGATAAGGCAAATCCAGTTGAGTTTCAGGGTGGCCTGTGTGATATGGTAAAGTAGTTTTTTTACTTATGAGTTAAGCCTAATCTTGCCTTTTGCTGTAGGTTTACAAGGTTATCAAATTAAGATCGTTTAACTTCTTCTCTATAAAACTTGAGAGCTGAAATGTCGAAGAATGCACCTCTTTCAGATAAGAACAAGAAAACTTGGACTGCAAATTTAATGCAGTTCCAATATGGTAAAACTTCAAGACGGCATACAACTGTGGAGTGTCTCAGTCAAATGAGCAAAATTCCAAAAAAACAACATATTTTAGATAGATACAAAACTTTGGCTTCAGGAGTGAAAAGCAAAAAGAAAAGAACTCAAATTCTAGCAGGTGAAGTAAGACAACTATGGAAAAACCTGACTTTGCCAATTCAGCAAGGTAAATCAACAGTTGAACGAAAAATTGAGAATGTAATCAAACAGTATGAAAGACATAGCCGAAGACCGGGAAACTATGATTTTACTAAGTTATTTAATGTAACCGATGAGAAAGGAGAATGGTTGTGCCAAGAAGACAGAGAGTTTTACAAACTGCAGATGTCAACCGAAGGTAAAGTAGGCTACTGCAGCAGAAAAGAAGGTAATAAAGCGATTCATCCAAGAAAAATGAGATCATTTAAGCGGAAAGTTACAGAAGCTTCAGTTGCAGAAGAAATCTTCGACGACGATACAGAGGAAATTTCAGAAAGTGAAGAATTTGTGCACGAAGAATAGCTTCCTAGTAGTGATGAAGATTTTGGGCAGCCTTCAACCTCTAAAAAACAGAAAACTGCTTCTGCAATACGTTTAGTGACCACAGCAAAGTTAAGTACAAAGAAAGCCCACAAAGTCTGCAAAACGTTGTCAGAAAGTGGTGTTTCTATACCTACACCCAGTCAAAGTGGTGTCTACAGAGCTGTAATGAGAAAAGGAGAAGAATTAAAAAAGCATTTCGTAGAAAACTTAAGACATGAAAATTGGTGTTTGCACTTTGACGGAAAGACAATACAAAAGAAGAAATACCAGGTAGTAGTTTTGAAGAATGAAAACAAGGAAATCAGGCTTGCGGTTGTTGAATTGGCAAACAGAAAAGGTAAGACAATATTTGATGGGATAAAAGCAATTCTTGATGAGTACGATCTCTGGTCTTCAATAAAAATGATAGTATCTGATACAACTGCGGCAAATACTGGAAAAGGTCTTGGTGCAGTCACACTGCTGCAGAATCACTTTGAACATATTGGACAAGAAAAACCTGTATTCATTGGATGCCAACACCATATTTTAGACACGATATTGAAACATGTACTAAATGATCACTTTGGTGGAACACCAACATCGCCAAATCTCAGTTACCCGTTCATTGCAAGATTAACAGAAGAGTATGCACAACTCAAGCAAGCGTTCAATAACACTGGAAAATTGTTAAAGAAAACTAAATGTGACCTGTGGCGAGATGACATGGCATTTTTTCATCATTTAATATCATGCTACAAATTCTTCAAAACTTCTCAAACCTTTCCAAAGGTGAATTTTCAATTTCTTCCTGCTCTCAGTAATGCAAGGTGGAACTCCAGAGCGATTTATACTTTGCTCGCATTCATTTTGATGCCAGAGTTTCGACAGAAAGCTGAAACAGCATGTGACTTCATCATTGGCTCATGGAGTGATATCTGGTTCTCTGCTCAGTTTTTCAACCCTGCTAACTTTGACCATCTATCAGAAGCTTGCCAAGAGCATCCAAAAGCTTTGAAGTCTCTGAGAAGGTTTTGGTCCAGAGAGCCAACACCTAAACTAACACAACGATCAAATATCTGTGCAGAGCGAGCAATTAAAGTAATGCAAGACTTGCTCCCACTCTGCACAGACTAAATATTAAATTTCTTTTAACAAATACACAGTAGTGAGGTATTAATTTTGCCTATTGTTCATTGTAAACAATAAATCTGCACAATTTTCCAAGGAATCATGAGTTAACTAGACGGCTAACAGTTTTATCAGTTGGAGGGTGAAGTTTTCTTAAGCAAAATCAAAAAGATCCATATTTTCTTGAGTTGTACATAAAAACTCCACAAAATATCATATGAGGACATAGGGTTAAAAATTTGTCATACTTAATTATTCCAAAAATATACGTTTTGGATATTAAAAAATAATATTTCAAAACTCAAAACGTAGAGTGTATCCATTTTCTAAAGGATTAATTGGTTGTTTCAACAAACTAAAACACACCATTTACATTTAGTCAAAAATAAAAACACTTGTCCGTTTAAAAACCATTTTACGAGTTTTTGACATCTTCGAGTATCGTAACTAACCCCTTTAGAGTGGTCGTTATTAGATCTCTCTATGACGCTTTCTTTCCCAGCAAACTTTTACGTTAACTTTCTGAGTTGTAAAAATGATGAGCTGCTACAAGCAACTGAACGCTTGTGGAAGTCAGATTTTGAAAAGGGTATATCAGTATTGAACGTTCCAAATTTAAAAGAGGACAGAGCAGCTTACAACCTGATGGAATATAGATTATGTCATAACGAAGGACATCACCAATTGCTATTGTTGTGGAAGGAAGAATGTCAGAAGCAGCTTTGAGATAATCTACCTTTAGCTAGAAAACGACTGTTTAATCTTAAGAACCAATTGGTCAAAGACAAAAATTTGAGAAAGGCATACACAAAAGCGATTGAGTCGTACTTAAAAGACGGTTATGCCCAAGAAATTACTAGAGAAGATATTCAAAATGCATCCACCGTGTGATACCTTCCCCATCATCTCGTAGTCAATTTGCGTAAGCATAGAAAGCTTGGAGCAGTTTTCAATTGTGCGGCGAAATTTAATAGAACTTCTTTGAACGGCATTCTAATGGAGGGTCCAGATTTGGCCAGTGGTTTGGTAGGTGTTCTTACTCGCTTCAGAAAGGATAAACTAGCCGTTGTTGCAGATGTGAAGGCGATCATCAAGCGTATTTCAACCGTACCGGAATTCACAAATGTCCTTTACTAAAATATCTATGCGAAGGTCTGTAGACTTACTTTGTAGAGTACTGTTTAAGCTGCATACCATCATCAAAGTTTTTCAACGCATTTTTAGTTTTGGTGTTAAAACCAATCAAAACTGAAAAGGGTTTACAACCTCTTGATGTAAAATTAAGGGTTTAGTGATATAAGAACGCGTGTAACGGCATTCTCACACTGCTTTTGCAGTAACCTGACTTGAAGAGCTGTATTTCTAATTCTAAATTGTTGAGTAAAGCAAAACGGCATATTGTGATTATTTAAATACCTTCTGTTACAAAAGTAGTTCCAATAAAGTAAAAACTTTTTTTGGTCTTTGCTTTTCAAAGAAGTTAAAAAGCAGTCATAAAATAAGTGAACTGCTTTTAAAAAGTGCTCTCTTTTTGTAAATCCGTTTTCACACTGCTTTTTTTAGCACTACACCCCTGTATAAAGTGTATGGAAAGCAAAACGTTTTTTAAAAAAAGTTGCATTTAGTTTTAGTAATTTAATCCAAAAAGTAGAACAAAAAGATTGTTTTCTTCATCCAAACAATTTATTTTTTTCAATGCTGAGATTTTTTGTCACTATTCCTATTGTCTCTTTTTACAAGTGGCTGAAAGGATTAATGATCAATATAAATTTTATTTTTATCAATTTTGATCGTACTCGTGTTATGAAAGGGAATCCACTCCGGGCATTTGGGTCAGACACAGACAGAACTAGAAACGAAGGCTTATTCTTTTTACTTGCCGAGTATCAGATGCTGGCAGCTATGGTGTTCCGTTAGCATCAAGTTTCGTCATCCAAAACCGTCAGACCTCGTGCTCCATGTGGAGCCAGATGCATGAGCACGTTCATACAAACGTGATCTGCGGTTCGTTCAGTAGCGCCACACTTTTAAACCAATGAAAAAGCAAGACACATTCGTGTGTGGAGAAACAGTAGCGCCCAACATCAGTCGTAGACCATAGAGCTTGACCTTGCTCTTCAAGGCAAGCCCATCCCAATGGGCTTAAACTGGTTGTGGAAATAAAAGCAAACAGTTGGATCTACTTTTACATTAAGCAGCGTGTTTATCTGGTTCGCCAAATCTAGTTAATAATTTCTGACTAGTCGGCACAAACCAACGTCGAGATTTTGCTCTCTTTAAATAAGATAAGCGGCTTTATTTCGACCAGGTTTATAAGTATTATTTCAACTATTTAATACTTTTTATTGTGGAACGAGAAGATGAATCTGGAAGATTGTAAAGCAGATTCGTTATGTCGTGCACATTGACCATCAGTTAGCAAAAACTTTTAACATATTATTTTTTAGACAATTTTTTTGTCGATTTATCTTCAATGCATGCAAATCTTGACTGCAACAAAACTTCTTCCTGGCTTTCAGTAAGCCTACTTAATTTTCATATTTTGAGATGCGAAATAATCAAAGTTTTCCTTTTCTTTTGCTATATTCTACTACAATATTTTTAATTTACAGTATAACAAACGTTTGCATTGTACATTTATAATTATCATTGCATGTTTATAGCTAAATTTTAAAATATTACGATGTGCGTAAACATGACATTTTATGATGTGAAATTGCATGTAGCATAAACAGTTGAAAAATCACAAATCAAGTTTAAAAAAATAGCTACATCAACAGCCAACATTTCATACTGACACAGTAATTTATGGAAGTTGTAAAATATTAGGACAAATAAGTTTTTGCTGATAGCTTGTTCATATCTTTTTAATTTACTTTTTCATCATAGCTTTAAAAAGATACAGTGGGATTAAAGTTTAATGTGTATGATACTTTAAAATGCTCAAAACTACCATCCCCGAAAACCCACGATTAAAATTAAAAAAAAATAAAATCTTGCTCATCAATTTAAAAATGATTTTATAATTTGTTTTACTGTCGGCCTACGTTTTACATGTTGTGCCTTCTGACAGTAAAACTTGATTGAATTCTCTAGTCGCACGAAAAATTATAAACTACATTGCCGGCTTCACTTTTAATTCTCTAGTCGCACATTACATCAATAAAAATATAAAATTCTTAATCTTATATAAGATGAAAAAATTATTCAAATTACCTGCTGCTGTAACCATGCCAGAATAGAATAGAGAAAAAAGGATCAGCCACAAAAAACATTCTTCATAGCTACGATTCATCATATTGAAAACTTATGATTATTTTTTAGCTTAAAACCTTTTCTTTTTTTTGAATTTTCAATTTTTGTGCCACAAAACTTGGTTCAGACTTGGTTCTTTTAAAAAATTTAGGTTTGTTCACTCCTTAGCAGCTTAGTTTCAACTATGTACTTATTAAGAACGTGTAATTCTTATACGCCAGTGCTATTACTGATTAACAATAAAACTAACGAACGAGTGTTTGCGGCAAGATAAAAAGATTTTTAACATGTAAGTTTACAAATGGTGAGTCTCAAAAGTAGGGATGGTAGTTTACTAAGCAGTTTTTTTATCCAATTAAGTGTCAAGGGTTTTTAATACTTAGAAAAAAACTTTTTTCTACAGTTTTTTCATACTTTAAATAGGCTCGGAGTGAGAAAAGTAAACCCTTTACCAACTTTGCCAACGTTGCCATTTGCCTTTCTTTGCCAACCAAGCTCACCAACCACCAGTGTTTGGTTTCACGCAGTGACTCTTTAAAATCGCAGCCTGGAACCTCTTGTTCTCCTGTTGATCCTATTTCTCCATTTGAAACTAAAGAGGTAAGGTGTATCTATCTATTTGATTTTTGCTTTGTGCTTTTTAAGATAATAAATAATTCTGTCGCAACATGTTTAATATATATTGCTGTTCATGAACAATAAAGGCCCGTTTCCACTACGAGCGTGGAAAAAAGCATTCTTTGTTTGTTTTATTGCTTTTTTTTGCGCTCGCTTCAATCGAAGATCAATAAAAGAGAGAAAGAATGCTCTTTTCCACGCTCGTAGTGGAAACGGGCCTTTATATACAAGACCTAATCGCGATTCCTAATCAGTGAGCTCTTATTAATTTATTAAATGTTGGTATAAAACTATAATTTGTATAGCTACATTGTTTATTATATTTGTGCTTAATTTTTAATTAATTCACCTATAAAACTTATTATTATTTTTCAAGTTTGTCTATCATGTTTAGTAGTTAAAACTACTATTGACGAATAATGTTTCGATAGTATGGTTGACTCAGTGGTTCCCAAAGTGGGCGCTACCGCCCCCCAGGGGGCGTTGGCGAGATTTAGGGGGGCGGTAAGAAGAAAGGGGGCAGTTAGGGGGGGTAAGAGAACAAGGGGGCGATAGGAAGCAATGAGAAGAAATATACATGAAGGACGATTAAAGACCTTTTATAGATGATTTTGCAGCAGTGTTTCCCAAAGTATTCAATACAAGATCGATTCAGGGTAAAGACCTTTGTTTTTTTTAGAGATCACAATAAATTTGGGAGAAAAATAGTAAAATTACAAATGAAATCAAAGTGAAGACCTTTTTTTTTTTTTAGAGATCACCATAAATTTGGGAGAAAAATAGCAAAATTATTCTCTGTCGAATATTCTTTTCACTTAAAAAAGAAGCGAGGGGCGCTGGGAATCGAGCTGAAAACCAAGGGGGCGCCTGACTGAATCTGACTGAAAAAGTTTAGAAAACACTGGGTTAACTGGTTAAGCTTGAATGTTATTATAAATACGATCGGCATATGAAATATTTTGTAGATAGCTTCAACTTTAAAAAATCAAGAAAAAGTCTCTTCAGGTAAATTTAGTGATTTTTTAAAAAAAATATTTGCTTTCTATGATATAATTGGTAATTTTTTTTTTTTTTTTTGTCAAAATAGTCGCTCTTTCTTTTCGAAAAGCTTTCTATTGTTAACTAACCGATGACATTTCACTACTTTTCAAATCATAGCACTGAGCTTTCGGTTGATGACGTTTCTATTTTGTTCACCCTGACGTTTAATGCTCTGTTGTTGATTGAAGTGTTGTGTTCGGAATTTATATTGATCTGCTGTCTTTTTTAAATAATATTTTATTAATTGTTATCAAAATCTTTAGCTCAAGCCTTTAAATTTGTTCTTAAATTTTCTATTACTTAATGTTGTCGCCTAAAACTCTTTTTATCTCTTGTTTTTTTGTTTTTTTATGAAAATTCTATAAGATTTAAACAGTTTTTGAACAGAGTTGTTTTTCATTAACTGTTTTCTATTCTATAGAGGTTTTCTATTTCATAAACTGTTTTCTACTCTATGGAGGTTTAATTCAAATTAAATTTTTTCTACGTAACCACGATCATAACTTTTCAAATGTTACAGGAATAACGCAAATACAATTCGATCTAGGGTTTGAATTACCTTTTTTGATCTTCATGTTATTTTCTTATAGTCAAAAAGTTATTTTATGCTTTTTATTAATTTTTGTGATTTTCTTGCAAGATAAATTTTTTACGATAAAAAATGGGGCCCCGTCGAAAAAGATTGGGAAGCATTGTTGTAAACCAGGCATGCCCCGCGAGTCTTCAACAAAACTAAAACCAAAGTTAACTTAAGTTTTTTTTTCTTCGAGTAAACTTGAATACTAAAAAAAGATCATCACTTTGTTTACTAAACGGATTGCGGCCCGCGGCAAATTTATAGATTAAAATTTCACCGATGCGGCCCGCATACGTTCACGAGTTTGACTTGCCTGATGTAGACAATACGAGTTTGAGAATATGAACTAAGTTTCAAATTAAGGCCCGTTTCCACTACAAGCGTGGAAAAAAGCATTCTTTGTTTGTTTTATTGCTTTTTTTTTGCGCTCGCTTCAATTTTAACCGCTCGCTTCAATCAAAGATCAATAAAAGAGAGAAAGAATGCTCTTTTCCACGCTCGTAGTGGAAACGGGCCTTTAGTCTAAAAGCTATTGAAACTCCAAAGTGGTTTAAACTTAATAATCAAAACCTTTATCATAAAAAAATTTGAATTGCAGATGTAAAATGAATATATCAACTAAATGGTTGATGAAGCGTTTATCATTTATAGATAAAAACCTTTTCAATTCTTGGTTTTAGTACAACTTTATAATTCATTAGGGCAATATAAAAGAGACTTTATTAGTTTTGTTGCGACCAAATGAGCAGTATCTCATAAAGCTAGTGTGATTAAAAAAAAATTTCAATCAACTTTTTATTTTTTCGCTCATTTTTGAAAAAAAACTGTTTACACCGACATTTTGATTGCAGACGTTGACGAAACGAAATCGGACAAGGTTACTCGCATTTTAACTCGAACTGCTGAAGAACTCAACAACGCATCTTTCATGCTTTATTCGGCATCTGAAGAGCTTAGAAAGAAAAAACTTGGTGGTTCTCTTTAGCTGTTCGTGTATTATGTATGTTCACTGTGACGTTCTTATTTGGTTCACTTGTGCTTTGCTGTTGAATGGATTTTAGCTTTTTTGCTAATAACAGCACTTACAAATATAATGCTAGGTACTGTAAATGCGAGTTTTAACTTTTTTAGTATGTGTATCGTGTAAGATATCGATATAGTTAGTTGTAGATATAGTCTGAGAAAAAAATTTTTACCTCAAATTTCCTTTTGATATAACTTGTCTTCAAAATACATTTACTTTTATCTTTGTTTGCCTAATTAAAAACAATTCTTATCAACTGCAGTTCTTAAAAAAAGCAAAACAAAAAATTTTCAAAATAACAAATTAAGGCAATCTTTTTTTTACGTCATCGGTTAATATAGATAGATAGATAGATAGTTTATTTCACCAATACGCACAACAATACATTAAAAACCAACAGCAAGAAAACAAAATTGGCGCAGTGGTCGGCAGCATTGAAAAACATGGATTATCAAGTCAGATGCTCCCTAATACAATCAGTTAATAAAAAGTAATACAAGAAAACATGCGCAGCAGAATCACAGAAAGCACAGAAATTAAATAAACGTTTACATAAAGAATTTTAGCCAAGATTTACGCATGAAATTTACACAGACTTACAAAGACGTACACAGACAAATTTACACAAACATTTACGTAAAACATTTAAACCACAAAGCTAAAGCAAAAAATCAAAAAAAAAACAAAAAAAACAAACAAAGCGACTCAATACTTCGACATAAGATCATCCTTATATGATTTTTTGAAGGAAAACCAATGCTTGCTTATAATGCTGAGATGAATACTTTTCCAAAGCTTTACACCTCTATAAGACAGTAGTAATTGGACAAACAATTTTGTAACACGGGGTAAAAAATAGATTGATGTTTTAATTAATCTTGTTTCATGTGAATGGATTTCATTTATTTTTTTAAAAAAGTTTAAAAAAACATGAGTTAATTTATTATTTTCCAGTTGATGCATAAATTTACCTAATTCGAGGTTGTAAATATCGGTTAATTTTAATGTGTTCAAGGATTTGTATAACATTCCAACAGGTGTATATATCGATTTGTTAGTTATGACCCTTAAAATGCAATTAAGTCGAATTTCAACTTTCTTTACCAGCGAATTAGAAGCTGTACCCCAGTACCCCACGATAAGATACCATATTTGATTCGAGAATAAATAATACTGTAATAAAGCAAGCAGAGGATTTCATTTAAGACACATGTACGCAGTCTAGTGAAAAGTCCCGAGTACCTGGCGAGCTGAAGATTTAAATAATCCACATGTTCTGACCAATTTAATTTACTATCAATCAGAACTCCTAAATATTTAATAGAATTTACTCTTTTAATAATATTATTGTTTATTTTTACTTAAATTCAGAGTCACAAGTTTTGTTTGGCTGTTTATTGAAAATAATAAAGCTAGTTTTAGAGTAATTTAAAGATAATTTGTTTTTCTAAGCCATAAATCAATTGTATTTAATTCATTGTTTACTCGATTTATCAACGAATTAATATTAGAATCAGATAAAATCATTGCAGTATCATCCGCGTATAATATTGAATCAAAATTAGAAGAGAGAGGCAAGTCATTGATATACAAAGGAAACAATACAAAAGAAACAATAATATAATTCTATATATTGTAGGTTGTAGTAAAAAAAGTTTTTTTTACCGTTAAATTTTGTTTTGATTTTGTACGCTTTTAAGAACGTAGTATCAATAGTTTTATTATTTAACACAAAAGCATCTGTCCAACGTTTACGATAAGTATTTTGCACTTGTGACGACACTGACAACTACCTGATATTCATCGAAGATTCTCACGTCTTGCGTCTAACGGTAGCTTTTTTATTTTGACTTTGAATAAGTTTTCATTTTCGCACGCATGGTGCTGCAATGTTCATCACGTTTTACAAAGTCTACGTCATTTTCTTAAATAAAATTTCATGATGGTCATAAACGACTCGAAAGACAATATTGAAACGAAGTACAATATAAATTCAAGAAAAGTCTTTATAGAAAAAAGTGCATTGCGTTGTCGGTTTCAAATTATTTCGAACAGGTCATCAACTCCCGATTGAAATCGAAGCGATTACGAGCAAACAGAAGAAGACGTTCGCTTGCGGCAAAGAGGCTCCGCTTGTGGTACTCTGCGTCATTCCTACGCTAGTTATTGTTGAAGTTGTCTGCAATTACACTCGCGTTAACGCTTTTTGAAACCTTTGTCAAAATCCAGGTGAAGAAGCTTTACCTCGCTTTCTTCGCACGAGCTTAACCAAGTCGCTTCTTCCCATTCTCCGTTGACCGAGCACATGCGACTTCCATAAGGTTTTCCTTTTATATAAAACAAACAAGTCTCAATATACGAGAAGGAGGAGGTCGTTTGACTTTAACCCTAGAAATACCGGATATTTTTTCTTCAAGATTTACCAAAGGGGTGAATTGACCCTAGCACTTAATATTGCTTGAAAACAATTTCCTGGACACTTTGCTGTTGGAATAATCCTAATTTAATTGTGTCTGAAATTGACCCTTTTGGGATTTCTTGGACAAAAACAAATAGGACAAAACAAAGCAAAAAGGGTCAATTGACCTTTCTGGGAATTGACATTTCTAGGATTAAAGAGTAAACCTTTTAAACAATTAGCAACCACTGCAGATGACAAAATTTCAGTCTTTTCGTAAATGCTTACGTTGCATTCACTTTTTTTTACTTTGTCTTTTTAGAATAAGTTTGAATTGATCAAATCAGTTTCAGTTTATTGTTACTTTTTTATTTTGAAGCAACTTTGATTTTTGTATAGATTTGATGTCTTAATTTAACGTGCCGTAAATTGCTCCAGAAAAACCAACACAAAAAAGAATCGAATTTTCTAGATTCAATCTGCCCGACAGCTTTGTACGAGGCCGTCTTGAACTTACTGAATTATTGAACTTACTCATCCTAAACAAAAATTTCGAAAAATTTATCATCAAAACCACTACTACGAATAATTAAAAAGTGCATTCACTGTGGCAGGGTGGTTATCGTATTTTTCGCCAGGTGTAGGTTACTATGTTTGATTCCCGCTCCGGAAAAATGAGGAACAGTGTTGTCAACTGCTCGTCGCTACGCCGACAATTCCACATCGGTACTTGTATTTCTTACGCCCGATGCCGATGGCATGTTTTTTTGATACAACTTTTACCATTTGCGGTTCCTTCCTGGCAGACTTCCATTGTGTATGCGATGCTGTTTCGAGAAGCATCCGGAAATGTAACCAATAAATCTCTCTCGTACGGGAAGTAGATTGCCTCTTCCTCACAATCTAAAAGCAATTTCTAGCAGTTGATGCGAAGCAAAGTTGTTTCAAAAAGTTTTAAGATGGTAAAATCTTAAAATTCACTTTGTGGTTGTAAAGACATTGCACTACAATTTACAAATCAAGCTCTTGCAGCGGCCCAATGATTCATTGCTTGTGTTTAGCCCCAGGTTCATTTTAATAGAAAAATTGTTTTTCTGGCGCTAAGATCTATTAGAATAGAAATTGAAAAAATTCCATTTTGGTTACCCGCTAAACTTTCCGTCGTAGGGGATAAATAACTTAAATGTATGCCATCAGTGATATTACTGTTGATAGCATTAGATTAAACATATTAATTAGCTATCATTTTAAATTGCAATAATATATAGTCTGCAATTTTAATTTTATTGGTTTCCCAAAAGTTAAACCAACACTCTTCAATTGACAAAAAGATAATTAAAGAGTTTATGCGATCGCTGAATAAATATAAAGCAACAAAATTTGGCTATTAGATTTTTTTGGTTTAATACACGTAGGAGTATATAGAAAAATTTGCAACATACAACAGACCATTCAAGACTTTAAAACGAAATGAAAATCATTGGGCCCCACCGTCGAACTAATATTCGTCCCTAAACACAAATTTTAATTTTATTATGCTGAGTTTCAGTCCGAGCTTGATCTTGTCAAAACCAACTACAAGCTAAGTTCGCCACGGTAGAATTTTAGATCAACTGATTTGCAAGCAATAGTTAGCTTCAAAAATTGAATAATTGTAGAATTCTTTATAGGCCTACAACGTTGTTTACCTCAATTTATCCTCCCAATTAAGTAGCCTTTTTGTTGTAAGAGCTTACGCTTAGACTCAGGTTATCAACCGATATTTTTGATTTTTAAGCAATTGCTCACCATTAGCCAAAAATACTGCCATTCGAAATCGGTAAGCTAAAATACTTGGGCCAAATATCGAATCAGAGAAAAAGAAATAAAATTTTTGGAAAAATAAAACATACAATAGCTTGCTATCTTTGTCTTGTAAATTTGGATTTTAACCGTGCATTAACGTTAAATAATTGTACACAAAATTGCTTACATGTGAATTCTTCCACACTCGGCAAACCTGAAACATAAAAGCAAGTATTATAAATAGTAGATCTAGTAGCCTACATAGAAAAAAGCTTTGATCCATCAGTGTAAAAAATTGTTAAGTCAGGTAATATACATCATACCCTATTATTCATGACAGAGGCTAAAGTAGTAGCGTATTAAGGGGGGAGGGGATTGTGCCATGCCCCTTTTCTTGGAGATCACTAAAGGCGCGTTTACAGTCGTCTGCAGTACTTTTTTCTTTCAGCGCGATCTTGGTTTGTTTTATTGACGCTCAAATCCACTCATATTTTCATGAAAAATCGCGCTGAAAGAATAAAGTACTGTAGAGGGCTGTAAACGCGCCTTAATGCGAGAAATCACAGATTTGAAATAAAGACCTTTTTTACCACTTCAAAAAATTTTTTCCTCTAAGCATATTTGATTGTGGTTCTATGCCCTCTCCTTCAAACCTTCTTCTTAATTCAATGGGCTCAAGAATGATAAAATTTGATCAATTGTTGGGTTGATATTGTCGATGTGGTTGTGGAAATGGAGTTACTGCTAACCGGTTTGCAATTTTTTATGAATAACCACGTTTGATCTGTATGTAGCAAAATTTATGTAATTCACTTTTAAAATGGTTCAGACAAAAATTCTTCTATTTGAACTGGGAAAAAATATTCGTTTTAAATCAAACCCGTATAGCATGCGTCGCGTAAAAGTTTTAAATATATTCAACCACTGAAATAGAAAACAGTTCTTATTTTTTTACTACAGTTCTTCCAGTTAATTTGGTAAGACACCGCGACCTCAAAACAAAAGCGACGCCAGACTTAGCGACAATTGTTTTATCCTCAAAAAGTTTTGACAAAAAGATCTTTACTTTAAGTTTAAATTGAAGGTGAAAAAGTTATTTTTATTTATGCAAGTGGAGACTGAAAAAATTCAAATTTAAATTGAGAGCTAAAGAGTTTTTGGTTTTCAGATTGAAAGACGAATAGTCAGCATGCATAGCTTTGTTTTTAATGTACAAGAAACTCATAGTTAATTCGGAACAAAAAGAATATTTAAATTTGGTGAAAAGGAGATAAGCTATTGAGTGTAATTAAACAAACGTTTTCCTGTAAAATTTTTCAACGCCCCCAAAGCAGTTACAAAAACAACTGGTCTAAAAGTTCCATAAAATTTAATTACATGTAAAGACAAGAAACATATTTTACTTTAAAACAAGATAGAAAAAATACTTTTGACGGCAACTGTTTTGAATAAGTAAGCTCGCGGTCCAAAAATAAGTATTTTTACTTGGGCCTTTTGTTGTTTAAGTTGTCTAGATCTGATTAGCAATAGATTTATTTTTTTATTTTTATTTTTTTATTTTTATCTCTATATTTATCCTCCTGACTCGCAGGAAAGCGATGTTTGTTATATTTGATATTATATCTACATATAGATCTTTGTTATATTTAAATCATCTTAGAGTAGAACTACCACTTATTTATTTTTTCCGCAAAAAATGTGTTGATTGATTTACAGGTATTAACATTTTATGAATATTTATAAAGTTGTGTAAATGTGAGCATCAATAGTAGCCTTTAAACTTTGTTTATGCAAAAAAAATAGTCTAAATTTTTAAAAAAATACTGAAGATTGGCTGAATAGCCTAATTTTAAATTTTTTATGCTAAATTGGAGTTTAATTACTGAACTTTAACGTAAACTTACTTTTTGTGACTGCTGAAGCTATATAAGTTAAAGTTTTACGCACTTCTTCTTCCGTTACTGATTCATTTCCTGGGTATCTACGAGTAAAAATAAAACATAGGCTACTTGGTACGAAAGATAAGTTGATACGATTTTGACATTTCGGACTCCTTAAAAAAATACCCATCCAACGATTTGGTTAATGGCTAAAACGAAACTTTGATTCTTATTACAACTGTTAAAAAACTTTTAGTTTTTTCATGTTGTTACCCTGCTAATTATTTAAAAACATCAATGATTTGTATCGTCATACCTTCTGCAGAAGGTGATATTGATACGCCCTGAAGGCAAGTTTATGCAACATTTTAGAAGCAGAAAAAATTTTAATATTGCACTTAGCTGCAATAAACGGATACTAAGCATATTAACAAGATATTAATAATAAACAAAACTGGAATGATTACCAGGTTAAAAGCAGTCAGTAGGTGGCGTTAATTTTTTCAAAAACAAAAGTTTCTAGTTTAAATTAGTCAAGAGATGAATTTAAATCAAATCAAATTTGCTTGAGTCGAAATCAAAGTGTAAATGGTTGCTTCTTTAAGTTAATCTTCCAACAGTAGCTGAGCAGGAACCCTAAGGGTAATGTCTTTAGATAAAAATGAAGTATGATGGTTATTAGTCCATTTATTTCTATTTCTTGGTGAAGATTTTTATTACCGTTTCGCAAAAAAACACTCTCAATAGTTATTTTCTTTATGGTAATTATCAACTCTTGATCTTATCTAAACAAGAATTGCAAAACAGTTTCCTAAATTAGATACAATTTTATCGTCCCTTAAAATTTTATCCCTGTTATCACAGTAATATTTGCGTGGAAGATGACAACCTCTTAACTTGTGGTGCATTTTCATATTATTTTTAATTAGCATTTTTTCATTCTTCATAAAACTTTTAGAATTTTATATTTGTTTGTTTCTCCACTGAATGTGTAACAGTAGTTAGATGTATTGATTTATTCAATTCCAGAGGTTCTCAAAGGGCCTATGGAGTATTTATCGGGGAGCCAAAAGCAGAAGTTTTTTTATAGTCTTTTCTAATCTTTTGGGACAAAAATGAAGAAATCAGAGACAGTTTCCCAGAGATGACCTTTTTTTTGGTTTTCATTTGTCTTTTGGGACAATATGCTAAGCAGGGGGCCACAGGTGTTTGAGAGTCTCTGAAAAAGGACCACGAAGCACCAAAGTTTGAGAACCACTGTTCTATTCTATTAGCTGCCTTTTCTAAATTTTTGGAAAAAAATAGTGGTTTGAATTTGTCCGAAATATTTAAAAAAAAATACTATATTTATTTTTAAATTCATTTAAATCCTTAATCCATAATAATTAATTTAAATTATTTTTAAATCCATAATTTTTAAATCCATAATGATTATGGATTTAAAAAAAACTATCAACTTTCTAACCTTAAAAAATTTTTACATAATTTTGTATCCCCACAGACGCTAAAAATTGAATATAAAAAGTTTACAAAAAAACATAAAAATACAAAATTGATTTTCTTATTCTTAAACAGCTTCAGTTTTACTTGAAATATTTTCGGATGCAGTTATTAAACTTTTTATTTCTTGTTCAGCAAAATTTTTTTCAAAAATTTTTTTGAACAAGGTAGGGGTTGTGTATAAACATAGTTTTCTTTCTCCTATGTATAAGCCATATTTAACAGGAATTTTACAATATAGCCTGAAGTATGTCAAAAAAGACCTTCAAATATTCTTTATAATATGTGATCATTGTTATTGTTTAAATGTTAACCACAAAGTCAATTAAAATTTTTGCTTTATTTACAGAACCATTAGTTGTTTGAAATTTGACGATACCGTGAAAATTAATGCTATGCTATTACACACAAATCTTATTTACTTTGACAAAAGAGTGTAACCCATAAATACTCTTTTTATATAGCCGAGAAGATATATGTAATTGTCCATTACATCCACCCGTTCGAAATGACTTCCCGTGTAAGAGTCTATTGAAACAGAAGACCAGTTCTGAAAATACAAATATACGGTCAAGAAGTTCTTATTCTTTGAAGTTGATCACTTAAGGAGGAGAATCGGGTAAGTTGATTCAGTCGGTTAATTGACTCACTATTGTTATCTGATCAACCAAGCGTAAATCTTTGGCATTACAACCATGGGTCTTATTTTTAACATGATTAACGGGTAACATAGTTGCTTTAGCTCTGTCAAAGCTACACTGACAAAGTAGAGCAACATGTTCATTTCGGACATAAAAAATCTAAAAAAGCATCTGGGGTGTCAGAATATTTTTATTTTCTTGATAAATATACGATGCTTTTAGTAACAAGTTTACAGGTACCTAAAGCGCCAGTAAGAGAGTGCTTTTTTATATTAACGTTTGTTTGTTTGAACTAGCAAGTGAAAGGGGCAATTTATATTTTTTGACCTTGAAATATGGAATAATTGATTCAGGTGACTGAAGCATAGTTGGTTCAATAGAATCAACCAAAATCGAAAAACAGTATAATCTAATATTTTGACTGCTCGACTGGAAAAACATGATTTAAAGAGCTTGAAAAACAAAGCGAGGAAAAGCCTTTGGATCACCAAAAATGCAAAAGAAATAAAAAAATTTTTGAAAGGTGCTTTTCAAAAAAAAAAAGATAGGCATTTTTATGTCTTCTAGCTGTAACAAATGAATAAATGTGTTTTGTAAGATGAAACTTCTGATTTTAAGTCATGCAGATAACAATTGACTTTGTTTAATATGTGATGACGTGTGGGGAAATAGTAGAATAAACCTGGAGAAACTTGGATTCAATGCGCGCGCCTGCAGTGGTTGTGGCAAATGTCCATCTTTGAGACACAGTTTTGAGCTTAGGAATCAATCAAAATGCTTAAATTGGAGAATTTTGTTGAATAATTAGTCCAATAATTAGTGCAACAAGACTCTTGTGCCGCCTATGTATTGTAAATAACCTTAAAACAACTTTGTGTGTTCTACGCTGTTGGGTACGTTGAATTTCGTTTTATTGTATGAGATTTTTCGTAAAAGTTTTTTTTATAAAGTTGTATTGTTGTGTGATGTTTACTATTAGGTTTATTACACTTTTTTTTATGCAAAAAATTATAATATCATTTACTTTGCTTTTGATTTAACGAGTGTTTATGATTGATGTGAGAGGAGTAGTACGCAAGGTAAATCAACTTACCCGCATTTAAAGGTTATTTGATTCGGCCGAAAATATTTTTAAGAGAAATTTCAGATAGTTGCAATTTAGTTTTAATGCTAAAATTTTGTCACTACAAAGGGAAAAAACAACTTTGTTGCGGCTAATTTTGAAGACACTCAAAGTGAAAATTATCAGAGTTATTAAAAAAAAAACCGAAGAATTGAGTCAACTAACCAAGTTCTCCCCAATTTTTGATGATTATCGTTAGTTTTTTTGATGCGAAACCATTATGATCTCATTGTATTCACGCAGTTGCTATTCTTTGCTTAAAAATTTTTCTGGATATATTTCTTCGTGAAAAATTTCGGCGACTAAGAAACTACGAATTGCTGTAGGCCAGCATATCAGATATCTTATATTTTCTTTGAGTGTTTTATTACTTAAATCATCTTGCTAAGTTCATATGCCACTACTGTTACGCTTAAATAAATTTTTATCTTGGCTTCAAATATTCCGAAAAAATTAAATTATAGGCTAACTCAGGGTTCCCAACCAATTTTGCATCACTTTTTGCCTTTTTAAGCGTTTTATTCTTCCTTTTATAAAATAAGCAAATATACTTGATTCTTTATTTAGTTCTATAGTTTCGGCTAAGTCCGCACATCTAATATTGTTTCAATAAACCAGGATTCATGTCGTGCTTTTTTTTGACGAGCGGCTGTTTTGCAGGGTACATTTAACAGAATATTCAATTTCTAAAAACATCTAATATCCATTAACAGAATATCTAAAACAGAAAATTTTAATGTGGACAATAATTTTTAGAAACACATGTTAACTTAAAACAAATTTGGATAAGCTATCTCATCAACTGCTTTTTTAATAGTCTTTTAAATTGTAAAGAATCTTTATTGGCACCCTGCATATAGGCCTAATTGAAGAAAACAAAGCACATTTAACTTTAGACTTACTGTGGGGTTGCTTAACGTGAAATAAACTTCACATAAGCTTGCTTGGGATTGTCCGTATATTTGAAACACAAAATACTGTACTGTGGTTCCCAAAACATTTAACGAACCCTCGAATTCGGTATACTTCACTTTTCTGGTAAGTTTCACATGACTGTGGACCTAACAGCATCAAAAAAAAAATTATCCTTAGGTAAGATACGTTTTTATAATATAAACAAATTTACAAATAAACACAAACTAACACGTTTTTTTTAAAATTCGAATAGTTTTGATAAAAGGGCATTGCAAAAATTGATTGATTTAGATTCACAGCAAAGAAAATATCAGATTTGTATTTTCTAATTTATACCAATTTCGTACTTTGTTTAAAGTGATTTCCAATTAAAAGTACGACTTTAAAAATTATTAATTTCTTAATACTGAGTTTTTTAAAAAGTTAAAACTTTTTTTTATTACGTAAAAAGTAATTCAAATCAATTAATTTAAAAATAAGTAAATTTGAGACAATTCAATTTAAAATTATTTTTATTGAATGCTTTTCCCAATTACCTACTTTATTACTGAATGTGGCTTTACTTGAATCAACATAGCTTTAAACATAAATACTTTTTTCTCTACTTTGTAAATTGGCTTGTTTGCTTTTTTTTACACATGTTGGCGTATAAAGATAACCAATTAAATACACTTGTTTCCTTTTTTTTTAGATCTTGGCGTTTAAAGATAACCAATTAAATACACTGTATACCTTAATTGAGAAAGCATCAAATTTATCATTGCCAACCAGCATCAGCGCAATAAATGGATAATCTTTGAGGCATTTTACAGCTGCTGTTTCATATCTGCGCAATTAAAAAAATTTATGTGTATGATTGAATAGCTTTTAAACAAACTATTGAAAAGTTTTTTACAAAAACAACCTGACAAATGCATTTTTCATGTCTTTCAAATTTATAATTATGTAATCTTACTTGTAATAAAGGTCATAATTCGTTCGCTTGTACGTAGCATGATCCAAATCCTCAGCTATGATCATCTATAAATGTATGGCAGCAATTACAAAAATGCACTATAAGTTTATTGGTTTTGTAATAGTCGGGTCAGATAATTGACAATTCAATTAAACTCATTTTGAGAATGTTTAGAAAATTGGGAGGATAGGCAAACTATAACTTTCTTTTTATTTAGAAATAATTTTTTTTATCACATATATTTCGTCACTACAGGAGTAGTAGGGAAAAATAATATTTCTGGCAAAATGCCTGCCTCTAAGTGTTTCCTAATTAATTTATATGACATACTGCAAGCACAGTTGAAAACTATTATTGTTTGTTTATTTATTCCGTCCCATTATTGATCAAGTGATTGTTCAACTATCTGACTACTACACTCAGAAGTCCATGATCGGTCGGATGTTCACACTGAACATCAATGCCACCCTTAAAAATTCATTATCTTTCACAAACTATGTGAATATCGCTTTTAAATGTGCTGAGGGCGGGTTTTGTATTGCGTGATAATTATTCTTTTTCTTTTTTTGATTAAGCCAAACTAGACGCTGTAAAAATAAGGAAGGCTAAATTACGGAAAACTTTATTCTTGCTGCACCTGATTTCCCCAGGGATTGTACATTTCTTGAAGTTCGTAAGAAATTTTGTAGAATTGTTCATCATAAATGTATTGATAGAAATTTTCGACAGCGTTGGTAAGATCGGGGGCAATTGATTCCATTGAAGTTCGAATAATTTTTAAATGATCTTCTGACACATGATCAACTGACAAAAAAATAAAATTTACTTGAAGCAGTTTTTTGACATGGTATTTAAATTGCAATTGAAAAATACTAAGGATTTTAAAATTTGCTATTAAGTCAATGGAATTAAATAATTGCAGAAAGGTGAACAGGAAATCAATTTTAACTGAGCCATATTTCAGTGACTATGGCCAAAATTAATTTCAGCTTTTAATGTATTTAAATAATTAAGAATACGCACACGCGGAGATAATTTGACTTCTTTCCATTGAGGCACTTGACGCATTACAGTGCAAAAGTAAAAGACTCATAGGCTATTTGATAAAAAAATTACGACAGATAGTTTTAGATCAACATTTTTTTGATATGTGTTGTTGTACGTATTATACAAGAAAGTATGTTCTCAGCCTGAGTATCGAACCCGTGTTCTTTTGTTGACATGTCACTCAACGAACTGAGCTCAAATGATTTACATGTAAATTAATAAATAATAAAAAGTTAGAAATTAGATACTTTTTCTGAATTTGGTGCATACGAGCGTTCAAAAAACATTTTTATTGTATTTTTTTTGTAATTTAATGAGACGTGGATATGGTTTATTTTTAACACTTTTAAAGGAACGAAGTATCAATCCTTATGATTTCTTGTTTTAAATAAAAGTATTTTTTTGCTTTTCTTATTTTATTAATTTTTAATATTTTTATTTCTATGCGATTCGAAGCATTTTAAAATGTTTTAAATCAATCATTACAACATTGTGGTTCAAGATCTTCACTCTTGCGACCACTTTTTCAAATTGTCAGAACTTGCTCACTAGAGTCGGTTTGAAATTATTTACGTATAATAAGTGTGTGGCTGAAATAAGAGCAAAATTTTAAAGTTTTTACCATTTGAACAAGTGAAGGCTTTTTTTGGTCTTTGCTTGGCCATTAAAAATAAAAAGCATTTGATATTAAGCAAAGACTAAAAAGAATAAACAAACAAAAGGTTTTTACTTGTCAAAAATACTTGTCAAAAAATTGTCAAAAATGCTCGTCTGAGGCGACTTGTAGGTTCAGGATGGAATGTTGGTGCCAAAACACTGCGCACAGCTGCCCTATCCTGGTCTACTCAACTGCTGAGTACTGCGCAACAATCTGGTGTCGCAGCGCTCACACTTGCCTCGAAGACAGTGTTCTGAATGACGCCTTGCGCATAGTCACTGGATGCCTGCATCCCCTCCAACGGACCAATTACCCATACTTTCAGGCATCCAGCCAGCTGAGCTTTGCCAACTAGCAGCGATACTCTCCTTGGCATACCGTGGATCTCTATACCCTGATCAAATCTCGTATGGTCTTTTGAGTGGATCCTTAGATGGTCGCCAAGAGAGACTAAGATCTCGACGCCTGTTTGTGCTAGCTGCGCGAAATCTATTAAACAACCTTGCCGGAATAGGCATCCACGCTTTTCAGTAGATAGCCTATGTAAATTTCTGTGTCTGTGTGTTTTTTTTAACGTCAGTTTATTGATTAGATTGCTTTTTACAAAAGAATTAATTTTTTTAATACTGTAATATATATTACTTTTATATAATGTGAATATTTTTTAATGGATGTTTGTGTTTTTTATTGCTTTTGTTTTAACTTTTTTTATTTTCAAATATGTATTTTTAAAATGGCAGTTTTTGGACTAGATGACCATTAAATATTTTTTCACAGCTCTATTTATATAACAGAAACTAAAATAAATGGATATTTGATTTGTTTTTTTTTTGATATTTTTCTTCAAGAGGTCCATGTGCTGTATTTATTAAGAATTTCTTTGTTGAACAAACAAAAATAAACTTGTTGTTGCTGTTGTACAATGTATATCCAGGCTGTGTGCTTTCATACCCATAACCAGCGCCAGGCCTGTTGGATTAAACTTGTCCTGAACAGCTTGGATTAAGCTCAATGCCCTGCGGACTAGTGTTGGACGATTCCATTCGTTCATGCACAAATGGAGTCTTGCTCCTTTACCGAATTGCGAGAGCAGCCCCCTTGAATTAACCATAAACCACGTCCTAATAACATGCCCCATTACATGGGGTAGACACCACATGGAGTAGGAGGTCCGACGGTTTTGGATGACGAAACTCGATGGTGGATCAATATCATCACTGCCAGCATTTGATCCGGGCGGTACAAAAACCTGGGGTAGTAAAAGAATAAACTCTTGGCCCCAGTCCTGTTTGTGTCTGACCCGGAGTGGATACCCTTTCAAACCATGATAACGACTTGTCAAAAAGATAAAAACTTTATAATTTTACAGTCATTTTAGCCAATAAACCATTTAATTTAAACAATTTCAAACCGACTCCGGCCCGCAAATTTGCCATCTCTGTTATAGAAGGTTGCTGTTATAGAAGATGCAGGAAGGCTGTCTAATAGACAAGATTTGAAATGTGTAAAGTTGTTCAGCGGGCCATAAAAAATCACATCGCGGCCCTCCTGTGGTCGTGGGCACGGTTGAAACCACGCTGCATTAGAATATCAATACACTGTACAAATGCATATCTATTACACTTTTTAGATTGTATCATGTCACATAACTACTCATGAACCTATTGCTTACTTTTATTGAGCTCTTCAATAATAATTGACAATACATTTCGAACTTCTCTTTCACGAACTCGCATAGCGTTCTTTCTAAGAAAAAAGTTAATGCATTAAACACAAATAACAAAGGAATGAAACTAATAATGTGAAAAATCTATTGCTTAATGCCAGTTGACAGGTTTTATACAAAAAAGCAATTGTTAAGTACAGAAAATAAGCGCACTACAATGCTCCACAACCGGTGTGCAGCAGGACAATGCTAGGTGTGCTGCGGGATAACAGTAACCTGAATAGATATTTTAAAAAAGAAAAGAAAAATTGTTTTTTTGAAATTTAAGCTTTACAACAACTAGACACTTTGCTGAATTGAACTCTAGCAAGGCACATTAACTTATTTAAATAAATCATGCAGTGTACTTTCTATTTAAATTGATTAGATTTTTTACGTTTTTGGTCGAGATGTGCCGCAAATTTTTAAAATTTTCTACTATTCCGTGAATGAAAAAACTGTGCCGTGAATAAAAAAAGGATAAAAAAAGATTTTGCACTCTACTAGAAAACTAGATTAATTTCAAACAAGAAAATTTCAAAACACTTTGACAAAAAAACTGTTGTATTATATCCTTGATATTTAATCACATAAGATATTGCATTACAACTTGGTATATTGGTAGCAAAAACACGGCCTCAAAAATTCAACGAATCACTAATAAATTTATACGATTGACATTTGGATTACATCACAGAGCTAACGTTACTGACGAAATGCAAAACAATAACGTTGACGTGACTTGCGCTCGAACTTACATCACATTACAGACTTGACTGAGAGATCGCCTGTCGCATTCCTTCGCGTAATTATTGTGTTACTTTGTTTGTTTCTGCTCAGTACAGCTCATACAGCTCACTTCAGTATGGCTCGTTTGTTTTCTGTATAGTACTGCACATTTATTACTTCGTTATGTGTTATAATTGTACGTTACGTTGTTTTTAGATTTGCTTGAATCTTTAGTTAATTGAACCTTAACTTGAGGAAATGTTAACTCTTTATGACAAACCTATTGACAATCAATTAAATAACCGAATTAGAAATAACTTGTTTTATGCATAAATATATAAAAGGCATATTACCACCATCCTTTGTTCATTTTTTTCAAAATAACTGTGTAAGCACAGAATTCACAAAATGTACAAGAAGTCGGTCCAAATTCTATCCCTCATTTTGTAGACTAAATATAACTAAACAATCTTTAAGGTACAAAGGTCCTTTTGCTTGGAATAAAGTCCCATCAAGCACTTAACAGACAAAATCATATAAAAAATTCCGTACAGAATTCCAAAAGCACCTCATAGCATCATATTTTAATGATAACAGACTTTAGAAAATTGAAATACTTTTTGCTGGTTTTATTTGTTACAGGTAACTCCACCTAATTGGACGAAGAAATCGATGGTGACAAAAGCCAGATGCGACTTGTAAAGCAACAAACCCTGTTCATTATGGCCCGTAGAGTTGGATGAAATTCACATAATTATTTCTTGTTTACGGTTTGTTTGTTTTTATTTTTATTTAAGTAAATTTTGTCCAGCTTTATGCGTTTGAAATGGTCCTTTTGACCCGTGGCAGGATTTCTTTTGGTCTTTCAGTATGTTGTTTCTCCCACCCATCGTTATACAATATTCTCTGACTATGGCTGGGATATGTGCTAATTTTTTTACTTTTCTTTTCTTTAACTTTCCATTTCTCATCAATAGCACACTGCTTTGTTCAAAGGTACAGCGTTACATTTCGTAATAACGTATTTCGTTTAGTCGCTGCTTTCTTATTTACAATCTTTATTTTTATTTGAAGTATGAGTAATTTTAAGTTGATTGTGAGTAAAAATAAAAATAAATAAAAAAATAAAATAGATTTTGTGAAGAATTTTTTACAATAGCTTAAAAAGTCATGTTTGATTATTGTAAGTATGATTGCAGTAGTCAAATATAATTACTTAGAAAGAAGCAAATTTCCCATAAGAAGATTATTTGGCGCTCCGTTAATTGTCACAGTGTTCTGTAAATTTTTGCTGTCATTTCCGAAAAATGCATCAAAGCTATAGTCTGAACTTGAATTCCAAACCTGTTCAAAAATGTAATTATTATAATTGATGTTAAAAAAACAATAACACAACAGTATATAAGATACTAAATGTGGATTATTTACAGGCAACAGAAACTTGCTGACCCACCTTCCTTTCTAAAGTAAAATAGACTTCACAAATACTGGGATGATTTCGAATGTTGCTCAAAGTAAAAACTTTGTATTTTACAGTCGTATTGTCCTTTTCCAAAATTCCGTCATAATTTAATATAATTCCCGCTCTATTTCTTCCTGCAAACCCCGACACCTTAAATAAATTTTTTAAATTAAACGATAGTAAATAGATAGAAAACTTTTTCTACTCTTTTAAACTGATTTTACCTCGTTCTCAGCAAAAGCATCTGAGAAAAAGAAGCAAAATTTAAAATGCTTAGATCAGTGGTTCTCAAATTTTGGTGGTTCGTGGCCCTCTGCTTGGAATATTGTCCCAAAAGTCAATTGACGACCAAAAAAAAGTTATCACTTTGAAACTGTCTTTGATTTTTTATTTTCGTCCCAAAAGTCTAGTGAAAACCAAAAAAGGCTTCTCCTCTTGATGTTTGTGTAATAAAATGAAGAATGCTGAATCCATTATGGCTGCTTTTCACAATTGTTGTCTGGTTGAAAAAACAACCTCTTTACTAAAACTTTAATAAAGTTTTTATTTTATTTTGTGTTCAACTTTATTCCATCTTTGTACCTCTCCTGAACTTTTCACATTCTGCCAAAGAGAGAATCTCCTGTTGAAAAAAAAGTTTTAATGTTTATTACCTCCAAAGAATAAGAGTGAATTTCTAGCAAAGGATTGCTAATCCACATTAAACAGAAAAATGGGTGAGTAGCTCGGGACGTAACTTGATAGGTGTTGCCACTGAAAATAAATAAAAAAAAACTTTGTTTTGTTTTTGATTGATTTTTGTAATTATTTTCATTTTCCAGAAACGGTTCTAATTTTTTGTTTCCAAAAATTTCAAAAAATTTTGAAAACGAAAGCTATATCGCTATTTTTCATTTTAGTTATTGGAAAATCCAAACATATACAGGGTTGTTTATTACCAGTTTTAAATATTGATACTTGGTAACAACTTAAAAATCCGTTTTTAGAAAGAAGATGCACAATATTTAACTTTTATATGAATTAATATTGAACTGATATAAGCAAGTAACAAACTGGAAAACTGATATACTATAAGCACTAGATTATGCTATATCAATAAAATCTAAAACATTTTATTATTACAAATAAGAAATAATTATATTTTCAAAAATTTTTTGAGATTTTTTGACAACTCAAAACTTTTATTTTTTCATACCCCAAAAAATAGGAGGGCATGCCGAGGTATTTAAAATAATGCAATATATCAGTGATTTTGCATTTACTCATAAAAGAATTTCCATAAAAACAGACTTACCTGTACCAACGATCATAAAAAAGTTGAGTTGGTGAATATGTGTCTTCATCAAAACGAATCTGAGTGCGTCAAAACATAAACACAAGATAAAGCACATTTTTAGATGTCTAATATAGGTACAATCGTAAAAAAATTAGACAACGACCGACCCTGTTTCCTCTACGCCCGTACATATCCTCCCCACCATTTAGAATCTCCTGCATTGTGTAGGAGTAGTTATACCAATTTCTAACTGCTCTTCGTATTGAAGGAGACTCGGCTTCGATTGCTTGCAAAGCAACCTTCGTAAAATTCCACCAGTCACTGTTTACTGAAAAAGATATTATTTTATGGCTACTAACTCCAAGATTAAAAACAAAAACTATAGTAGTTGGCGATGCGGGTTAAACGTACTGTAGATAAGTCCGAATTTACGCAAGGAAGAACTTCAGCGCGACGGATTTTTTGACGTGATTTTACGTGACGGGCGATTAAATATTTTGGATCCTGCACGCTATATTCGTTCAGCTAACTGTCTTTTGTGTCCTTCCCTTTTTCCGACAATTACATTTGAATATCGAGCAGTGAGATTGTTTTGTCGAACGATGCTTTGAATTGGCTATACACGTATACGAGCGTGACCTGTTTTTCTCCCTAAAATTTTCCTTCTACAATTGGTCGCCTTAGTGAGCGTAGCACAATGCCATTCGTTTCGGCACAGAATACACAGATAAAGAATCAGTTTTGAATGAATTAATCAAAGTACGACTCTTTTTTATTAATTGAACAAATAGCAAATAATAACGTATTTTCAGGACGTATAGAAGTAGAAAAAAATTTTTTTAATAAACGGAAAAAATGTTCTGGATAAATTTAAAACTACAACTTAAGAGTTCAAAAAATTATTACTTTCTTACAAAAAAAATGTTAAAACCATTAATGAAAATTGTAAACGGCTTCTTACTTTCTAAAACAGCATTTGCTGAAATTTCCAACACGTTTTCAATTTCTTGAACAGTTATCAACTTTCCGTCAGAACTAAAATAAGTCGTTTTTTTAACATGGTTAAATAAAAAGTATAAATGACGCTAACTGTGCTTTACACTTACTTTGACAGCAACATATAGCTCATCAGAAGATTTTGTGGTCGACCAGATATATACACAGCATTTTGAAGAAACTCTGTTGAATTGCTGAAGGTCATGACTGTAAAGTTATCAACTGCGACACTTCCCCACTATGATAAAACTTTAACTTTATTTCTTAAAGAAAGTAGGTTACCAATGAAAATGACAACAACAAAAAATTTTAAGTCTAATTTTTTAAAGAGTTTAAGCAGCAGACCTATTTTTAAAAAAATACCGTAACTATGAAAACATTGACGTTGTGTGCGTAATAACAACACAATTGACGTTGTGTGTGTAAATAACGTAAACCGTTCAGCCGCAGTTTACTATTTTGCAATCACTTTGTCAATGACAACTCGGAAAACGTACTAACTTGATTACAAATGAATTTAAATATATGAATAAATTAATTATCAATTTTCAACAAAATAAAGGTTGTTTTGCTGATAATCTATATGCTTTGCGTCAATTTACTCCATTTGCGACATTGATAAGCTCTGCCAAAAACAAATTTATCAACGTAATAAAAATCAAACCAAGAAATTCAGTTGAAGAGCATCATATTGATACTTTGAAAGCATAATTTGCTGTTATCCTGCCAGTCAGAAAGGTAAACGTCAAGAGGTAGTTCAACCGAAACATTTTTATTAAGACTGAATAAAACATGACTTGCATTATTTTCAAAACGTGTATACCAGCGTAAGTCTATTTTTTGAAAATATTATTTCAATGAAGCTGTAGGTCAACAATTCGTCAACAAATGTCAATAACTTTAATTTACTTCAATCAAATCAAAGTAAAAAAACAATAAAGCAAAAAACATTTTCCAATTTTAACGCAATCAAAGATATTTCCTTTTTATAGTCACCTAATTAGTTATAGTTTTTTGGCATTTAGATCGTAACTTTGGTCTTAAATCGGCCACAAATGTTCATGTCCAGAATTGTGCGACCTGCGGCCCGCGGAAAGCTGTGGTTTTGAAAAACACTGATGGACCCCGTTTGTGGTATTAGACAACTCTACTTCTTAAATTTATTTAGAGTAAAAGGAAAAAAACCAACTTCCAGTCTCTCATAGTAGCTAATGTAAAAAGCTTTTTTCATTACTTGCAATAAAACTAAATCGCTTTTGTATTAAGCCAATGAATAACAATTGATGAGTAATGCAGATCTGGCTCGCGGTTTAATCTTGTTGTTAGCATTTAACCCGGCGGCGCTAAAGGTTGCACCCCCCTGTTTATGTGATTTTTTTTAACCAGTTGCTTTGCTTAGTTTCAAGCAATATTATACTGATAAAACAGTCTGTGTTCAAGAGGCAGATTGGCCGAATTTTTTTTATTTATTATTATTATTATTTTGAATGAGTTAAAAAAACAATAATCTTATTAAATTTAAATTTGTAGCAAACTAATAAAAGATTAAAAAAATCTTTTTCTTTTTTCACCAACTCAATTTGTTAAACACGCTGGATTAAAAGCCCAATATTAAACCTCCTCATGACTATCTTCCACTACCTTCATTATTTAACTAAAGATAAGTCTCAGGTGATACCAGCCAAGATTTTAAAAATTCTTTAGCCATTGGTCTGTTCACCAACTTCTTTCTACATGCTTTGACAAAAAAGCTTGTTTGAGAAGAATTTTTCGAGGCATTCTGCTAAATGACCAAATTATTTGAACTGAATGCATTTGGTTCGAAAAAAATAAAAACGCAATATTTTTTGAATACTAGAGTTTTGTTTTTTGTCAATTGTAGTAACTCCTTAAATTCTTCGTAAAATCTTATTTCGAAGCTTTAGGCCTTAGGGGATTTTTTAACTACACTTTCTGCAAGATCGCTTTTTGTAGCTTACAAGATAAATCGAAGTAAATTGGTATCAAGATAGAAATAAAGCAGAAAAAAAATAACGAAACGATAACATGAAGTAACGAAGGAAATCTATAAAATTAAAAAAATACGAAAATATTTCCATATACCCGATCATTTTCCAAAACAAAATAAAGCTCGCATATGCTTGGGGTGTCTTCTCCAGTAACTTGAAACGCTTTGTATTGCAACTTGGCGCCATTTAAAGTAAGTTCATTTTCAAAAGTTTGAATGTTTCGTGACGCTGAAAAGCCAGGATAACCTTCAATCTGTTAATACAAGTTAAACGGGTTTTATGCTTTATTAGTTTGAGCTCAGTTCGTTAAAAAAATGGGCTTTCTTAGGGAGATAATCAAAATTTTTTAGGTTAAAAGTAAAGAAAGTTTATCAAGAGGATTTTATTGAAATAGTTAATAAAGACGATATTTAAATGTTCAATTTTATACTCTCAAAATTTTTCTACCGGGTCAAATCCTTACTTGGATTCGATAGATATGTCGTTCCTTGTCAGGATTTCTAATCCAGGCTACTGCAAACAAGGGATGATTGCTTCGAACTCCGTAAACATAACCACCGTACCTGACCGGATTAAAAAAAACTTTTAATTAGGATACAGTAGAACGTATACTAACCGACTTAATAGCTTTTAATAGAATTTTTAATTAAGAATAAAATCGTCGCAACTTTGCTACAAAACGCATAATTGTGATTATTATTTTTATGCCGTAATCAATACGAGATTCTTGAAACATATCATTACAAAGTTTTGACAAAAAACTTAAAGAAGTTAAAATTGTAAAATTGCTTATTTTATTTATGGAAAAAAAAACTTACGCCAAGTTAAAATCGTAAAGTACTTCAGTGACGTCTTCGTCAGTATGATAAACCTACAAATATTTTAAGGTTTAACTTTAATGGAATTAAACCGAATGAGATTGTCCACAATATACATGTATATAAAGCAATATAAAATTAACAAAAGATTTTCTTTAAACTGATCAAACAAGTCACAAAAAGTAGTTTAAGTAAAACACCCTATCAAAATAAAAACTATTTGCAATAGCGTAAAAATATTAATTGGCTCAAGCATACACTTTTTTCAAATTACAATTTTATCCAAAAAAACTATAAAAGAAATTTGAAAGGAACCCTGTGAAATGAAGTAATAAAAATCTGAATGACTTCGAATAAAATAGTATTTAATGATCATGATATGGTAGTCATTATTTAAATGGTTACGTAACTACTATCATTATCCTTATGACTTGCGAAACAACAACAAAGAAGTTAAATAGAACCATTAACAGTCAAGTTTACAGCTATGTTGTCACGGTTATAGTTCAATGGAAAACTATTAAAAATTTGAAACACTTGAAATGAACAGTGTTACATAACGAAACAGAAAGTTTGTTTGCAACAGTTATGTAACAAACTGTTTGTCATACTTTCTTGACTTGTTTTAAGTACAGTACAAAGTCGCGCCCTACGTTTAGAGCACTTGATATAATGAAAAAACGGGCCTTTTGGTAACGACTGTATTATTTGAGGTAGTGTTACGACATAACATTCCCGTTTGTTTGTTTGCTATAAATTTATCAATTCATGCTAATTTGATTTTACATTTTAAAAGCCAAAAATTAAGTTAATTAAAGTTTAAAAGTTAGTTTAAGGGCTTTTTAAAAAATATTCAATTAAAAGCATTGTATGTTTCTTGAAGAACTACGATGCGTTATCGATAAAACAAAGGAGTTAAAAAACTGCTTGATTTAAATAAAGCCGTTTGATTGCTGATAATTTTCTCACGTCCATCTATAAAATTTAAGGAAAATTTTGTGGACATTTTTTGCTGGTAATTTAGCGTTACGCTTCTCTTAAACAAAAAAAATGTTTTAGTGAAAGACGGAGAAAATGTCAAACTTATGCAATAGGAGGGAAATTTGCAAGGGTGGATGTTGTAGTTAATGTCGTCGGATGTCGGATTTTCTTAAAAGACCATACTTACGCGTCATAAGGATAATTATTTTTCAGTCAGTCAGTGTTTTTTTTATTCTCGATCATTATTAAACAGTTTAACACAAAAATTATAAACATTAAAAAGATCAAGAAAAGGAAGAAGCAGCACAACGTCAGACGTTAAAACATGCATATGACAAACAAAGTAAAAGTACAAGATAGTATAAAGCATGGCTGCAACACCTTAATCATATAAAGACATAAGTGAAAAAAGAAAAAAAACAAAATAAATAAAAAAATACGTAAAAATAATATTATGAAACAAACTGAACAATTAAATAACCAGTGCATGACTAGGCTGCGTAATGATGATGAAAATATATTTCATTTTATTTTATCTCTATATTTATCCTCCTGACTTGCAGAAAAGCGACGGAGGCGCTATACATAGAGCAAGGGGTGCCAAGATATTGCTGTTCGGTTGAAGTTATTTATTTTTTATTTTGAGCTTTATAGAGATATGATTGAAATTTAAAACGGCTTGCTAAAACCAACAAAGGGAAAAGTGCCGTAAAGTGTCTTTTCCAAAAACACAACGGAAAGTTTTGAACCGAGACCATGTAGATCACGATCACTGCGATCTTAATCGACAAATTAATTCTTTTTAATTTATTTTTTGAAAAAATAATTTCTTTCAGGCGCGTTGAAAACATTCTTTTTAAAAATGCGTGTGTAGGTTGCTACTATTAAGATGAGAATATAACTATTCTAATTCTTATGAGGATCAGAACAGTTATATTCAGTTATATTAGGGATTAAATAATTATTTAATCGCAAATTTTTAACGGTCAGGTCTTAGTTTATTCTTTTGGAAACATTACTTTTGTAGTTTTTTGAAATACAGTCTTTTCATCGGGATAAACACGACGTTCAGGAGTACAAATAGCTTGTTTTATTAAATTTATAGCCAGATTTGTTCAATCCGAAATTCGCTCTAAATCAAAAAAGTTTATCATTTAAAAAAGTATCCCCGTTCTTAATTAAACAAGTCAAAACAGATAAATTTATGACCTATATAAGCTAGGGTTTTCCTACTTTTTTTACGTGCCGGCGTCTTGACTTTTGGTTTTTTGACTTTTGGACTGACAAAAAGGGTTTTCCAAACAGCGGTTGCGCAACAATATTGCAGGGTCTACTGCCATAAAATACGCTGTAAGGCCACAGCAACTACAGCCTATGGAAAATAGCTTGGTTTATAAGCATTTAGTACAAATACAATCACACCCGTCTTAAATAAATAAGAACAATTTCTTTTGATAAATTTACTGGAAAATGACCAATGGTTCTGACGAAACTATTAACTTAACTCTTTCAATTTATAGTAATCTTTAAAAAAACTGTTTTCGTTAGAATTCTTTTGCCCAACTCTCGTTAGAAGAAATCGTTGGCAAAAATTCTGACGAGAGTTGGCTGAAAGAATTCTAATTATGAAAAAAAGTCTTTTTAAAGACTAACATACATGTAAATTAAAAGAGTTAATAAAGGTTAGTACTACTAAGAGTTTATTTAAATAAATTTACTTAAATTTACTTTGAAATTAAAGTGAAGACTTTGTTTCACCTAGATTCCTAAAAAGCTAGCTTACCTGTAATTGAAGCCAGAAAACCATTTAAAAGACCAAAAAAAGTCTTCACTGTATTTTTGAAGTAAATGTTTTTACCAAATTTTTCCTCCAAAATGGCCTGCCGAAAGTTTTAATTTAAAAAAATGGTCCTTGGCTAACAAATCTGGGAAACGCTGGCTTAAAAATGCACATTTCAAAATCAAGTTAAATCTAAAAAATACTTTGTTTTGCTTTAATCTAAAATCGAAAATCATGTTCTTGTCTTCGAAAATCAAGAAAACTCCTGTCAAGTCTACTTCACATACATCTAAACTCTAAAGGCTGGGCATCATAGCACCTGCTAGCTAGGGATTGAGAGCCCTAAGTCTGGCTTCCAATACTTGAAAAGTGAAAATCGTTAACACTGAATTCTTACTTTGTTGCCAATTCCATCGTACATTCCTTGACCTCCGTCGTGAATATCGTAAGGGTGGCCATCGTATTCGTAGTAATGAAAGTTCTTTATAGAATTCGTTATGTTTGTTGTTACTTTTTCTACTTCAACTAAAGCTTTCTCAAGGATATCGCGTCGCGGCTGAGAAACATCTGGAAATTAAGATATTATTTAAACATTTTACTAATAAAAGAAGAAAAAAAGAGAAATTATATTGCTAAAAAGACAAAAAAAACTATTAGCAACTTTTGTAATGTCGTAAAGTCGTAATTGTC
>CAVMFT010000217.1:0-63599 GCA_963680785.1 Diplosoma virens
CAACTCCATACCAATGTGGTTCAAAAACATGCAACTTGTGCTTATCAGAAAAATTACAAATATTCCAGGCTGACCCAAATAAATTACTAAATAAACGCTCGGAGTTGGTCTCAAAATGTCGACATCGAAGTAAATTTAAATTACGAAGTTTTACTTACGCTGGCAGTTAATAAATATATTTACAAACTCGGTTTACCTTATTTTTACATCACACCTTTGTCCACTTACTTGATCAACAAATCAATCCATCTCTACACTACATACTTATCGAACTGAAAATATTCTTAAATTATACCCTGTAAAAAAAAAAAAAAAATTTACTGTTTTAATTTTTAATTCATATCCTAATAATTGTCATTTTAAACGCATTTCTTTAGCATCTGTTTATCGTATTTCCAATGTGTAGACTATTTAATTTAATTTTAACGCATTTTTAATGCAAACTTTTTATATTTACCCATTATTTTCAAACAATAGAGCAAGCTACGTAAAAAACACTTTTTCTTTGGCAATAAAATTCATTTATCGATTAACCTTACAACCGTAGTTTTTCTCTTGTTTTTTCTTGTTGTTGTTTTACGCTTTTTCGCCGGAATTCAAGCGCTTCGTTTAAACTGTATTTTTTATTTTTTAATTTTTTTTTTTTTTTTTTTATTTATTTATTTATTTTGTTTTTCAGATTTTTAACCGCCCCCTGACGAGCCCAGACAGGCGAAACAGTCTGTTGGGGCAAATAAAATTAATGTTAAATTAAAAAAATTTTGTGGTCTGTAAGTTAATTATCTAACCGCTCTGACTCGACGTCATTGAGCACTTTCCTGATGAGCACCGACCAAAAAATTTTGAAAAATCTCTATATATATATATATATATATATATATATATAAATATATATTATATTTATTTAACACTACACTTCATAAGTTAAAACCACAACAGTTTGTTTCATCCTATTGAATCGTCAGGTGGTCACTAAAAAATCAAAAATATATAATAATTTGTGGTAAAAATAATATGCTTGAAATAAATTCACGTAGCTAATAATGCAAGTAATGCAGTTCCTGTGACGTCATACAAGGAAAATAACTCAAAAATATAAAAAATGCTTGTATAGAAGTTTGCATCCATTTAAAGGTGAGGGATGGCGAGTTAGGCGTATTGTAAAAAGTTTAAAAGGAGGTAGGGAAAATCTACAAAGCAATGAAAACGTTACGGAAGAGATCATATGAGGTGAAAAAGTTAAGTAAGTGAAGTAAAGTGCAAATGATAGAGAGCGGATTAAAATAACGGACAAAAAAGGTAATTTAATTAATTTGAATTTGTTCTTGTGGCGATGTTTACCGGTAAGCTTCGATCGTTTATAGGGTGTTGTTGGTTTGATGGTAGTGGTCTGATTCAAACGTAAAATAATACTAATATTGAAATAGGTAATTACGAAAAGTTTTTTAATTTAAATTTGTTTTTATGACGGCATTTCCCATTTAGTTCCGATCTTTTATTCAGCATTGTTTTAGGGTCCGCTCGGAGGATGAAAAGTTTTTCTGATAAGCAGAGGTTGCACCATCTAGCGCCCGGATAGTATGGTGTGGTGCGGGCCGCGATGCTCCAATCAATGCAGGGGTTCTTTCCTGTGTCTTTAGCTTGCCAAAAAGCTTTAGATAGCTCGGTGGCATTAGATTTTTGCCAGTATTTGAAGCTCTGATTATGGTTATAGAAGCGAGCTTTAAATTCGGTTTCACTACAACCATAATAATTTTTGGCAATGCCATCTGTTGTTAGGGTGGCTTTATAAATGATGGAGCTTTCGCGGCATTGTCCCTTCATCGGGCAGCTGGTTTTAGCCCTGCAGTTGCAAGGTGGTACAGTGCTGGCAGGCTCGGTTCTTTGGGCAAGGAGCGCTTTACTGTGTCTGGAAATTATAGCTGCCATGTTGGGCATGCAGCTATAGCTTAGTTTGACGTTGTTTTTATTGCATATCTTGTGCAAGCGGTGATGGGGAGGGAAGTGCTTTTCGAGCAAGTAAAGGAAGACCTTTCCGATGTTAGTCTTTACATGTTCGCTGAAGGGTGGGTTAAACCACACTATGTTCCGCTTTCTGGATTTCCTTTTATGGGGGCTGGGTGGGATGATGTACTGCAATCCACCGGGATATCCACTTCTTTGCATAGCCTCTTCATACTCCGGGATAGCTCTGGTAAATTCTTCGCAGTTGTATGAGAGCGATGAGAGGCGGTCAGCAAGCATCGATATGAGTTGTTTCTTTATAGAGGGCGGGTGGTTTGAATGTTGGTGGATAGAGAGTGGTTGGTCGTTAGGTTTGCGGTAGGGCCAATATTTCCCCGATTTCAAGTTGAAGGTAACATCGAGGAAATTGGTTTGGACAAGATTAGTTTCGGCTGTGATGTTTAAGCCGTGCTGGTGGAATAGCTTGATGATCTTTTTCTTTATGCGTTCCGAGGTAGGACCCAAAGCGTTTTCTAGAATGGCCAAACCGTCGTCCCTATAAAGACTAATGTTCTTGACACCTACAAGCTGGGATAATTGGTGGAGGATAAACAGGCCAACCAACTCATATACTTCCGCTCCATCATAGGATCCTATAGTAACGTCAAAAAGTGGCCGTTTCTTTTGATCCAGGCACTGTCCCTGCTGAAAAATAGAGATTTTCTGCAGTGATAAATGATTCTGCTGTCGTCATTGCTGATTTCTACAAATTGTTTGGCAAAAGCAGTTTCTCTGAGATGGAAGGGTAGAAATCGACGACATCAAATGTTAAAAATTTGCATCTTTCTTTGTAAGTGAAGTTTTTAAACCATGAAATTACTGCGGGAGTACCTCGCCATTGGAGTACACCGGTAGATTGTCGGAAAGGATTAATTTAGGATATTCATTGAAAAACATCCCAATACCAGGAAACCAGCACTACCTCAAATGTCTGCTGGACAAACTCAACAGCTTTATCAGACGCCTAAGATGGAAAGTCTTTTATTTCGACAATCAGTCAGACAGTGACGTAGCCGAAGACAACAGAAACACCTACGGCTTTAAATCGGAAAGAACCCCCCCCCCCCAATGCAGCGATCTTACTGGATTTGATTTGTATCAAATGGCCCGCTTGGTAAAATTCAGACGAGTTTTAAATCCCTTCCAAGCCCAGCTGGCAAAGGACACTAATGCTATCAACAGGTCCACAACTTTGTACGTCCCTGCTGATAAAAACACTAACCTCTATAAGATCGAAGTCAAAGATTATGAAAAATTATTGCACGACAACATCATCATTACACATCAAAAAGCCAGTAGAGATACAGCAAGAATAATAAACATGGAGGCCAAACATATTGCAGAACAACTTAAACTGGATGACAGAATTGAACAAGCAGCCGAACAAAAAGCATTCATTACGTTAAAAGACCCCAAACCAAATTTTCCAAACAACATTAAATGTAGATTAATAAATCCCGCCAAGTCCAATCGTTTGAGGGTGCAGAGGTAAGCGAGCTGGTCGGCCTATATCTTTTATATCACCTTGCTAAGATTTTTGGAAAAGAGGCTGTTGGCCTGTATCGAGATGACGGCCTTGCCATTCTCCGTAACGCTTCAGGCCCAGACGCCAAAAGAATGAGGAAGAAAGTGACAGAATTTTTTCTATACCATCAGCTAAAAGTTACTGTCGATACCAATCTTATACAAACTTTCATAGACTTCCTCGACGTTACCCTGAACCTTAGCAGAGGCAGATACTGGCCCTATCGAAAACCAAATAACAGCCCCTTTACACCAATGTGCAGTCCAACCACCCACCATTGATTATTAAGAAGCTGCCTTGTATGATCGTCAAACGCATATCCGACATTTCATGCGACGTCGACGCCTTTAACCGTTTGTTACCCATGTATGAACAGGCGCTAAAGCAAAGCGGACACCTTTTGAACGCGCAGCAGGAAGAAAAAAACTTCGACAGAGAAGAAGAAAAGTTATATGGTTCAATACCCTATATAACAACCAGGTTTCCACCAACATCGGGAAAGCCTTCTTCTACCTCCTGCGGAAACACTTCCCACCATCAAACAGGTTGCATAAAATCTGCAACAAAACTGTCGTCAAACTCAGCTACAGCTGTACCCCCAATATGGCAAACATCCTCGCAGCTCACAATAAGAGGCTTTTTAAGTTCCACAATGGTAAGACAAAATCTAAACCCTGTAATTGCAGATATAAGCCGTCATGCCCATTGAATGGCGATTGCCGCGACAAGGCTATCGTTTATCAAGCGACTGTTCAAACCAAGGATCAATTTAAGAACTATTTTCGGACTGTGCGAAATTGAATTTACTGTGAGACGAGATACTACAACCACAACCATTCCTTCTATTTGCATTCCAAAAGAAATGCAACCGAGCTTTCCAAATTCATTTGGTCCTGCAAAGATTCTGGTTTAAATGCTATTATATCCTGGAAGATAGTTTGCCATGCCACGCCACACCTTATCAACACGGAAACAAAGTATGCAACCTCTGTATGGCAGAAAAATATGCAATCCTTACTGCTAATGATGACGCTCTATTAAACAAACGAAGTGAATTGGTTAATAAGTGTCGGCATAAAAATAAATACAAATTGATCAACGTCAAACTTAAACTTTGATTTGTGTTATACTGTATATATTTTTATATTTTTTCATTTTTCGCCGTTTACAACGTCCTACCTTAGCTGATACTGGAACCCATTTTAAAATTTTTTAAAATTTTAAAATTTTGAAATAATATTTTTATTTGTATTTCTCTTGCGCGCTTTTTTTTTTCTTCTCGTATTTTCTCACGATTTTAATCAGTTTAGATAGCACAGTCCATAATGGGATGTTCCAACCTCAATAAGCGTTTTAAAAGTTTTTTCAGTTTTTTCATTTTTTTTCGATTTTCAATTCTTATTGAATTTTTGGCAGTTTTATCTTAACTTTATTTTATTTTACTTTATTTACATACCCCTAATGATCTCTTTTATGGGTGAAACGGTCTGTTGAGTTTTAGCTTTGTTTTAATTTCTGTGATTTTGCCAGTTATATATTATATATACAGTATATTTAAATTAAAAACACTACAACAAAAAGATTAAAACCACGACAGCCTGTTTCATCTTGTAGAATCGTCAGGTGGTTACTTATTCAAATAGAATTCTATTAAGTAACCACCTGACGATTCTACAAGATGAAACATGCTATCGTGGTTTCAATCTTTTTGTTGTAGTGTTTTTAATTTAAATAAATTGCTCTAACCTGGTTATCGAGCACTATACCAGCATTTTGAGACAATTCGGTTATTATTTATATATATATATATGTGTGTGTGTGTGTGTGTGTGTGTGTGTGTGTGAGAATGCTTGTAATCGATCGCGGATGCAATCACAACTTTTACTCGCTTTTACTCGCTTTTACGACTTTTATAAACTCTACGTTGAGCTGCATTCTTAGTTTTGTTTATAAGAAAAACAAATTTAGCCTAAATAGCAATGTTAAGATATGTGAGTTCCACATTTCTTAATTGTTACCCGGTTCTGATAAACATAATAATTTACTTTTAAAATGTCACAGCCATGGTAGATCTTAACTCATTAAAATATATTACTATCACAACTTTACTCGAGAATCCAAAAGGACCAGTTGAACAAAAACCCAAGTACCTGCGTTGAAGAAAAACTGTGTTTAGTTTTATTTATTTTGTCTCTAGAAATAGTTTACCGAAAAACTAAAGTTCTTAAAACAGTTGGTTCTGGCAAAGTACAGATGGGTTTGCCTGAAACTTCTCTCAAAAGATACCAAGAAACCTCGGTTTCTAATTATAAAAAATATATTCACAATCGATATACTTGATCAGTTTTTGTAAAACTTACTTCTCAAGCTTCACTAAAGTTCAAAGCAATTTTCAGCAACAACACTGCGAATAATGACTCAACAACTTCGTTCTGACTTACTATAACAATAAATTAGCACCCCAAGGCTAATATTAAATATAGTTTTTCCATCACACAGGCAGCAATAACTCGAAACAATTTTCAAACACTTATTTCAATCAAATTAATGCAAAGCAAACGCCCACAACTTTATACATCAGCACCGATAACCATCGAAGCTACGAGCTCAGGCCAAAATTCTCCAATCAATTGTTACATTAAGTTTTTATCTTTGTACAAAACAGTTTATAACATCTCAATGCACTCGTATATCACTGTAGTAAAAAATTTATGTAATTTGTAATATGAATTTAGCCTAACAGTTTTAAATGATTCTAATCGTTTCTTGCACGCTTTAGACCAGTGATTCTAAAACTGGATTCAATGAATCAGTATTAGGAATTCGGCAGAGATCAGAATAAGTATGCACACGCTATATGTATATTGTAGTGATCACATTGTTTTCTCTAATTGAGCCGCGCTCCTTGTTCATTGTGACGTAGCGCATTTTCTCTTTTTTCTTTGGAGTTTATGCCTTATTTTGCTGTTCACGCCAAATCAAGTCTAACAAATATAGAGCTGTACTTAGTGGTAGTTGTGAGGTAAAGAAGAGGGTGCAGGCAGGATGGAACGGATGGAGAAAAGTATCGGGAGTAATCTGCGACAGGAGGTTACCAGCTAGAGTAAAAGGAAAAGTGTACAGTACAGTGGTGAGACCAGCAATGGTGTATGGACTTGAGACGGTGGCGGTTACAAAGAAACAAGTGAAAGAGATGAAAGTTGCAGAGATAAAAATGTTGAGGTTTGCTGTGGGAATAACAAAAAAGACAAGATTAGAAACGAGTACATCAGGAGTACAGTCAAGGTAGAGCGGTTAGGATTAAAGATGAGGGAGACAGGCTGAGGTGGTATGGACATGTCATGAAGAGATACCAAGAGTATTAAGAAAGATAATAGAAATGAAGTTACCGGGAAAGAGAAAAAGAGGAAGACCAAAGAGAAGATTTTTAGATGTAGTGAAAGAAGATATGGAGGAAGTTGGTGCAAATGAGACGGACGTTAGAAATAGGACGGTTTGGAGAAAGATAAAACCTTGTGGCTACCTTTAATTGAAGCGAAAGGCCGAAAGGAGAAGAAAAAAATCTGTCCCAATTTTGTAAATTTTTTGTTCCAAAAACATAGCGATCCTTAAAAAAATAGATGTTTCCTTTGCATCTGTCTTTGATTTCTGCAAGGGGTCTGCAAGAGTGGGGCCATGGCACAAAACCCCCAGCCTTGAATAACTGACTACAATGTAAAAAAGTGCAAAAAAAATGGCAGCAATAGGCATTTAACGAAACATAATATGACAAGAGATCTACTTGTTGCCCCCTAAAAATGCTTTGTACAGTAACCTAGTTAAAAAACCTTGACCTTGACCTTGACCTTAACCTTGACAAACATTATAAAAAATAAAAACAAACCGCCATTTTTTATCAATTGTCATGTCGTTTCGGTCAAGTGTCGTTTTGATCAAATGTCGTTTCGATCAAATGTCGTTTCGATCAAATGTAGTTCGATCAAGTGTAGTTCGATCAAATATCGTTCGATTAATTGTCGTAAAACAACGAGCAAAAATAATCTAATTGCACATTATTTTTTTGTTGTTTTATTATTACATTATTTCCGTTCCGGTATTCATTTGATTTGTGTTTTGGCAAAATGCACTGCACTTGTTTTTTTCGTTTTATGTTAAAGGTATTAAATTTTTTTTCACATACACGTATATATACATATGCTATATATACTTTTTTTGGCAATGCGATGGGTTTAATTTTGTTAGCTTGAATTTTTTTATTCAAGCATACTCAAAAAAATGCTATGCATAAAAATTCCTACAATAATAACCCCACTCGCTGTTTGTCCTGTCTAGTATTGTAAAACAATTGTCTAAGTTTATATTCAATACGAAAATGCATCTTAAATTTTCAGAAATCTTTCACCGCATCGGCCTGGTAATTTTTACCTTTTTACCTTTAAATACATAAATTTAATATAACAATAAAAAATGCTCCACTTTTCACAAAGCAATCACAACAACGTGGCGTGGAGAGCAAGTATAAACAAGCCAGCGTCTGGTACGTGTTCAGAACATGTATGGTGCATGACAAAAGAGGCATAACCCGTGGAAAAGTCTGTAATTGCATTTATTAACAAATTAACTCGTTTTTTTCAGTATGTGCCGTATATGGCACACCATGCGTTTAAGGGTTAAGGGATAATTTGCGCTTTGGCTTAACGTCGTCCTAGTGACTATAGACTTGTTGACCTTTCGGCTTCTTTACAACTTTGCCATCGTTCACTAAAGCTAATGATTGATGTGTAAACTAAAGATATTGACGTTTTGTTTTTGTCTGTTTTATATCATTTTTTTGCGATTAAGTAAACCAATACGGAGGTAAAATCCAAGTAAACTCCATTCGAGATAAAATCTATCCGAGTTAGGTAAAATCAATCCAAGGTAAAATCAACCTCCAAAGACTTAGATTATCAGCCTCTACGTGGCGAGTCTCGATAACTGGTGAATGATCAGGCAAATGATGATAAATTCGGGGTGCTTTCGCGATGGAAAAAGAATAGATCCTCAGCGTGGGAAGCAAAAGAGACTCCATAAGTCCACAAATGCTAAAGAGGGCCATTTGTGTCCGTACTACTACTTTTAAATGCTGAAATAAATCCTGAAGCTTAAGCGCAAATAAGATCTACGTTAACAGCTAATTGGCCAGCAAATATACGATTCTTGTCATCCTTTACAAAAGACCATTGCACGAATGTAGACAAGCTAGTAAAAACCACAATTCATACTGGCTAGTTGGGTCTCAAGCAGGAAGCATGGGCTTGCTACGTTTGTCCCGAGAAACTTAGTTGAATCAATGTGGATCATTCCACAAAGGGATTAGCAATTGAGTGGTTGTGTGTGGACATTGATGATTGCAGGATAGTCAATGTTTATAAGCCACCCACTTTGCAACTCACAGTAACAGCTATTTCAGTTTTCTCATATCCCTGTCTTTATGCAGGTAATTAAACTGGCAGCACACTGACTGGGGCTATATTTACACCAGCTCAAATGGATAATGCCTGGCTTACTGGGCAACCAAGGAAAAAGTTTCCCTCTTGTATAGCCCTAAAAATGCTCCTAATTTTTTCTCCGATTGCTGGAACATTGGCATCAATTCCACCCTGGTTATTGCGAGTGGGGATTTAAACATCTCCAAACTGGACCGACATATTTTAGAGACGTTTTCCAGGTCCCAACATCGACCATGTTAATTACAGCCACAAAAAACTTTACTCCAATCGCGAGTGAGCCGTATACGGGCTGGAACTCTGCAAGGCTGAGAGCAATACAATGAGTTCGCTACATATTGATCACCAGCACGTGGCTTTAACCATTGGCCCTCGCTGCCGACAATTACTATCTCCCAACTCTAGCTCTGTTGATGAAGCAGGCATACTAAGACTTCTGTAATACCATTTTTGCAGCAGCAAAATTGATACAGAGTGCGAAAATCTCTTCCATGTTTTTCTACTGGCTCCGCACGCTGAATCAACTACTTTAGCTGCTTCCAGCTTGCTGCCCCATCTTGATAAAAACGAAAAGGTTACTGGTCTGAGGCTGTCAATAACGTCGACTTCACGAACTTTAGTCGGCTGGCATGGAATATAATTATCCATTTGACTGGCAGAAATAGACACACACGCCGCCTCTGTCCCATTACCGCGGACTCGAATGCCGCGCAGTTGGTTAAAAATAAAATAGAGGGTGTTCTAAAAGAATTTCTTTTGCCCAGGGCAACAATGAACCAACAAGATTGTCATTTTGGTAATACTCTTGGTTCAGTTTGAACCAACAAGATTGTCATTTTGGTAATTCTTTTGTTCTGCGAAAACCCAAGGACTTCTTCCATATTCAGTAACGGCTGCCCAGACCATCACTGACGCCGCCCCCTTGGGCCCAAGTGACTCTTCGAGGTTTTACCTCCCCATCACGTGACCAAACATGATCATTCTGGGGATTCACATGAATTTTGTTCAATTTCTTTCGTCGCTAAAAACGAAGTTAGGAAGCGTGCCTGCCCCAAGGCGGGAGAGAATTCTGGCTCTGGCAAGGCCTGATTTGTGACTCTTGCAGGTCATTTTCGAGGCGTTTTCAGCTTTTAATTGATTCAAATGAAAAGCATATTGAATAAATTGTCTTTGTACTGAATTTATATTCATTCTGTAACAATATTTCACCTGTGTTACTCCAGCTGTACGTATCATTTTCCAAATACAATTATTTGAAGTAGTAACGCTAAATATTGATCACCCTGTATGAGAGGCTCCTGTCTCCACTTGGTGCAGCAACTAAATCAAGACATCTATTTGTGCCTGCTGCAATAGAACTATTCAACGAACTTACCCAGTCAGGCACCAGTGGAGCACGATGAGCAGAATATGAATGGAGAATTAAGTGTCGAGAAAACAACTTTCGACTCCATACATTTATTAAATATGTTAGCCCAACGCTCCCGGGATTTAGCTTTCCCAGACCTGCATGGGTTAGGCTTAATCTTCACTGAACCGGTGTTGGTTTATTCCGCTCAGAAACGCACAAATGGGATATGGCTTCTACGGGGGTCTGTGAGTGTGGCGCAAAGAAATAGACAGCTGAGCAAATAATAACATCTCGCCCAATTTATCACCATTAAAATGGAGTTTGTGCTCTTTCAGATGGTGACAAGAATGTGGGATTTGACTGATGGAAACACATCTGGCCATTTAGTAGACCGTCCTGCTCTCGTCCATCTCCTTAAACAAAAAATAAAATCATCCAACTAAAGATAACACAGGTGGACATCAAATCTGTTGTTTCGCCAACAAAGAATTTTTTGTGTATTTATTAGCTTAACTGCATTTTTGCCTTGCTGATTTTAAGTGCTTTGTTCTTTGTGCTTTATGCGTCAAATTTCCTGTTTTTTGAAATTAGGTTAATTTTTTCTTGTGAACCGGGAAATTGAAAACCCTACACCCTAGTGCTTTCTTACTAAATTTTGCTCCGTGCTTTTGTGCCCGAGACTAGTGCCAGGCCTGTTGGAATGGGTTTACCCCGAGCAGCTTGGGTTAAGCTCAACCGCCTACGGACTGGTGTTGGGCGATTCCATTCGTCTATGCACAAATGGGGTCTCGCTCCTTCACCAAATTGCGAGTGTGGCGCCTATGAGCAAACCGCAGACCATGTACTAACAGCGTGCCCTATACATCGGGCACCACATGGAGCACGAGGTCTGACGGTTTTGGATGACGAAACTCGATGCTGGTTTAATGACACCACTGCCAGCATCTGATCCAGGCAGTACAGCAGTCTGGTGTAGTAAAAGGATAAAAAGGATAAAAGGATAAAAATTTTTAGGTGAATTTTGATTTAGTAATTATGTGCAGGAACTGTGCGGGTTTTGTGCAGTTTGCGGTGCAGGTGTTATGCGGGTTTTGAGTGGGCAATTAAAACCAAAAATCTGTACAGGTTTTGTGCGGGTCCCGTTCGGTTTGTCGTATAGTCCAAATAAGGTTTTTAAAACGTAATGCGTGTGCAAAGCCCGTGCCCGAACTGTGCAAGCCCTTCACAGTTTATCACATAAAATTTTTAAACATTATTTGAAGTTTGCATGTAGAAATCACGTGCAGGAACTGTGCGGGTACTGTGCAGTTTTCCATGCAGGAGTTATCCGGGTATCAGGTGGGCAATCCAAGTAGGATAACTGCACAGGTTCTGTGCGGGTCCCGTGCAGTTTATTAAGTACATTTTTTTATATTTTCAAGAATGCAAAGCAATATAACAAAGACTTATTGGTCCTGTGCAGGTCCTCCACAGTTTATCACATAAAATTTTTAAACATTATTTGAAGTTTGCATGTAGAAATCATGTACTGGAACTGTGCGGGTCCTGTGCAGTTTTCCATGCAGGAGTTATGCTAGTATCAGGTGGGAAATCTAAGTAGGATAACTGTACAGGTCCCATGCAGTTTATTAAGTACATTTTTTTATATTTTCAAGAATGCAAAGCAATATAACAAAGACTTGTTGGTCCTGTGCAGGTCCTTCACAGTTTATCACATAAAATTTTTAAACATTATTTGAAGTTTGCATGTAGAAATCACGTGCAGGAACCGTGCGGGTACTGTGCAGTTATCTATGCAGAAGTTATGCGAGTCTCAGGTGGGAAATTCAAGTAGGATAACTGTACAGGTCCTGAGCGGGTCCCATGCAGTTTATTAAGTACATTTTTTTATATTTTCAAGAATGCAAAGCAATATAACAAAGACTTGTTGGTCTTGTGCAGGTCCTCCACAGTTTATCACATAAAATTTTTAAACATTATTTGAAGTTTGCATGTAGAAATCATGTTCAGGAACTGTGCGGGTCCTGTGCAGTTTTCCATGCAGGAGTTATGCGAGTCTCAGGTGGGCAATCCAAGTAGGAAACCTGCACAGGTCCTGAGCGGGTCCCATGCAGTTTATTAAGTACATTTTTTTATATTTTCAAGAATGCAAAGCAATATAACAAAGACTTGTTGGCCCTGTACAGGTCCTTCACAGTTTTTCAGATAAAGTTTTAAAACATTATTTGAAGTTTGCATGTAGAAATCCTGTTCAAGAACTGTGCGGGTCCTCTGCAATTTTCTATGCAGGAGTTATGCAGATTTCAGGCGAGCAATTTAAGTAGGAAACCTGCACAAGTCCTGTGCGGGTCCCATGCAGTTTTTAACATATATTTTTGGATATTTTCTAGAATACAAAAAAAATAATTAAAACTTTATGTTGGTCCTGCGCAGGTTCTTGTACAGATTTAAGGTTTCTGAAAACACCATTGCGAGTGCAAAGCCGCTGCGCCCGAACTGTGCAGGTCTTTTACAGTTTCTAAGATAAAATTTTAAAATATTAGTTGAGGTTTACATGTAGAAATCATGCGCAGGAAATGTGCGGCTTCTCTGCAGTTTTTATGCAGGATTTATGCCGCTTTCAAGTGGGCAATTAAAGTAGGAAACCTGTACAGATCCTGCGCGTATCCCATGCAGCTAGTCGTGTTGTCTGAATAAGGTTTTTGAAAACACCAATGCAAGCGCAAAGCCCGCGCTGGAACTGTGCAGGTTCTTTACAGTTTATCAAACAAAGTTTTAATATAATTTTAGAAGTTTGCAGGTAGAAATCATGTGCCGGAACTGTGCGGGTCCCATGCAGACTTGCTATGCAGAAGTTATGCGGGTTTCTAGTGGGCCATTTAAGTAGAAAAACTGTACAGGTTCTGTGCGGGTTCCATGCTGTTTATTAAGTATATTTTTTTTATATTTTAAAGAATAGAGTTAATTTTTTATTTTTTTTATTTAAATCAGACTCACGGTCCATAACAGAAAACAAAACAAAACAAAACAGCAAAAACTATACGTAATAAGAGACACATACAAAAAAACAACACTTTAAAAAAGAATTAATAAAAAACTTGAAAACTATGGTAAGGGTTTGGAACGCCTGCAAACGTTAAAAACTGGTGAACTAAATTAACAGAAAGACAAAGTGCTTTGCAAGAGTTACTTTCTCTAAAGTTGGTTTTATAGTGGTGTTGAAGCTATAAACAGTTCAAAGCTGTTTCACTCCGTCTCTGCAAGCAGCCATCAGAAAGCGGGGCTAAATTTACTAAAACAAAAAGCAGGATCAAAAAATTTGTAAAAGATCATGTAGTGTACGAATTGCGTTAATGTAGATCAAACAAAAGTTATATTTTGCTATTGTTATTTGGTTTAAGTACTTTTTGATGGCACCGGGTTCTTTTGAATGTTAAAATTAAAAGCGAAAATTAATTGTTTTCGGTTGGACAATTATAAGCTATTGTTTCAAAGGAAAATTAGAAAACAGTTTGATTTTAGGCTTGATTTTAAAAAATTAAGAAACAGGGATAGCTTCATTTATAAAATGTAGCAACACTGCCACAGCACCTACATCGCATGAAAACAAAAGAAACGACGCTACAGCATCTGCCAATACTTAACTCTGCAATCTCGATTGTTTGTGCGAGATCAGAACTTTTTTATTCCAGATAATGTACAGTACTGCAAAGGCGTCCACTTTGAATTTTCTTAAGCGTACGAAATTCATGACGTTAAAAACCATCAGGCCCACGGCGATCTTAACTTAATCAGGCCACATTCAGCCAATAGATTACAAACAATCTTTATAACTTTGTGACTTACAATTACTAAAAGTATAGATATCATATACACATTTTTCTACAAAATTTTTCTGCTGGGCGCGCATCAGAAAAGTGCTCAATGACAATTGATTCAGAGCCGTAACAATTAATTTAATTCAAACCTAAAAAATTATTTTATCAAAAATATATTACGTTTGGCCGTTTGTTTTACCAAAAAAAATAAGAAAACCAAATACAAAAAAACATTCTAACAAAGCAATTAAAAGACGGCACAAAAAAATAGACGGAGACAAATTTTTTGAATAAGTTTTGATAAAAAAGGTAAAGTTGTTTTTTTATTTGCGCTATTGTTTCCAAAAATCGACAAATTTGTCGGATAAAACAAAATCTTTTAAAAATGCTTTTTTTTACAAAAAAAGACTTTTAATGCATTCTCTTAATTTAATAAATTCATCTATTACTTCAAAACAATAGAGCAAGGGTGAGGAACCGGCGGCCATATGGCCGCATGTGGCCATTTTATAGTTAACGTGCGGCCATATTTGGCTTCGTAAATAATTGCGTCGTACATTGTGTCAATTTCTAAATGTATAAGGAGTCTTTGTATAAAGTAATTGATTAAATAAACAAAATAATAGAAAAACCTTAGTTATGTTGAGTTTTTTCATAATAAGAAAATCGTTTTTAAACGTTTTTAAACAACATTTTTTCAGATGTGGCTTGAATTACGAAATACCTAATGTCATAAGTTTAGTTATTTCAGTTTTTAGTAGAATTAGCAGGTTCTAAATAGATTTATTTGGGTATCCCAATTATTTCTTTTTAGCTTATTATTTAGGTTAGATGCAGAAAGAAACGAAAACATTAAAATAAAGCAAATTGTTTATAGACCTATTTATTGTCAGTATCTCGTGTAATTTGTAGCGACTTAGCCTAATCAACTCTCCTTATCTTGTGTTGATAAACTAGCCAAGTGATTTGTGTTATGTACGTAATAGTAATTATTGTTTAAATTTCATTAATGTGGATTATGCCAATAATGGGTCCAAAGCAAAAACGAACATTAAACGAAGAAGGAAGAATATTTAACGAGGAGTGGGGGGTGCAATACTTTCTTGTGCCTAATAAAGACAAAATGTGTTGCCTACTATGTGATGCCACAATTTCTTCCATGAAAAAGTAGGCTCAATGCTAAGCTTCAATATGAAACACATGAAAAACACAAGCATTTTCAGTTGGAAGGAGAAGAACGTAAAGTTGCTTTTGAAAGATTGAAGAATCAAAAAGAGCGTCAGCAGCAAATGTTTAAAAAAATATCTCGTCAAAAAAATGATGCCTTTGAAGCCACCTACCGAGTAGCACTTTTACTGGGAAAAAGAGGGAAGCCATTTAGTGATGTAGATATCATAAAAGAGTCAATCATTGAAGTTGTCAATTGCATACATCCTGAGAATATTAGCAAATATAAAGAACTACCTCTTTCTCGAACAACAATAACAAGTTTTCAACATGAATTAGCATCCAACTTAAAACAACAACTCAATTTAATTAACAATTCAAAAAGAAGTGTTTTATTCAATAGCTATAGATGAGTCTATTGATAATACTGATTCTGCACAAGTTTTAGTTTTTATTCGTGCGATAACAGGAGATTTTCACTGTTTTGAAGAATTGCTTTGTTTATGTACCATGAAGGATAGAACTCGTGGAATAGATATTTTTAATGCTTTTAAAGAGAAATGCAACGAAGCAAAGCTCAGTTTGCTAACTTGATAAGTGTATGCACTGATGGTGCTCCTGCTATCCAAGGTGTCCGAGAAGGATTTATTGGCTTACTTAAAAAAGAGTTACCTCATCCAGAATCATTAATTGCTTTTCATTGCATTTTACACCAACGAAATTTTGCTGCTAAATCTGCTACTGTAGGAGACACATTTAACAAAGTTTTAGAGATACTTCACTTTATCAGAGTCAATTCAACTCGTCACCGTCAGTTTCGCGAGCTGCTCATAAATGATGACGAAACTGATATTGTAGACATGTCGTTTTACTGCCAAGTCCGCTGGTTATCTCGAAGAAATATTCTTAGCAAAATTTTCAAGTTAAAGCAACAGATAGTCAGTTTTTATGAGAAACAAAAGAAACATTTTTATTTATCGGATTTTGATTTCATTAGGAATGCTGCATTTTTGTGTGATTTAATGTCTAAACAAAATGAACTGAATATTTTTCTTCAAGGTAAAAGCAAATGTATTTAAGACATGTGGAGCAAAATTCAAGCATTGAGGAAAAAATTATAATTTCGAAAGAATACCCTTGCTAAGTTCGAGTTGCCAGAAGCCTAAGATCATTTTCCTTGATTGACAAAAGCTCAAAAAGAACATGAACGGCCAAATGATTCATTTAAGGAATTTATATCTGTCCTTAATTCTCTAATTCAAAATTACAATGAAAGATTTAAGGATTTTGAAAAACATGAGAATTGTTTAAAGTTGACTTTCATGCCTCATTTAGTGGACATTCCTTCAGCACCTGCTAATTTGAAGATGAAATTAATAGAACTTTTGGAAAACAACATCTTGAAATATTTATTTAATTCTAAAAATGATCCACTCAAAATTTGGAAAAAACACGTGATTACCCACGTCTTCGTCATCACGCTCAAAAGATGCTTTCCTGTTTTCCCACCACTTACTGCTGCGAGTCAACTTTCTCATATATGACACAAATCAAAACAAAGTTGAGAACTCAGCTTACTGATGTGCATTTGGAAGACCAACTTAGGCTGCGAACTACTATGCTAGAACCAAATATTGAACTCCTTGTAAAAAATAAGCAATATCAAAAAAGCCATTAAAGTTACATTCTTAATTTGGTATTTTATTAATAAATAAATTTATTAAAAACACAGCATACATCAAGCGTGTCAGTGCAAAAAGCCTATCTCTGCGGTGCACCACCATCATATGTTTAAGCGCGTTGATTCTAGAATTTGTTATGTTATTATTTTAATCATAATGAAACTGTAAACGAACCTATTCTGTTCTAAGTTAAAATATTTTTTATTTTGCGGCCATATGATTAAACATAATTTTAAGTACGGCCATTCAAGCGTAAAAGGTTCCCCACCCCTGCAATAGAGCAATTAGCGCCAAAAACTTTTTTTGCCAACTTTGATTACTGCAGGTTAATTAAGAAAAGCGATTTCATTTTATAGGGCACTCAAATTGGTTTGCAGCTATATGGCTTCCTGCGATTTTTACCAAAAAGTGCTCACTCTGCGCTCTTGTTGACAAATGTTTTTTAGTCTTGGAGAACGTGCGAATAAATTTTAAAGTCTGCATCAGCTTTTGCTTTAATGCAGCGTCGCTCAATTTGATTTAACAAACTATAAATAACCATTTTCTCGCTACCTTTCAATTATTTTTCAGTGATTGCTCACCACAGTATTTCTATTTAATACCAAAAATATTATCTAAATATTTAATAGCATTATATGAATTCAAAATTCGATTTGGAATATCCCTATTAAGTTCACACTTCACGTCGGAACTTTCCAGGATTTTTGACCATGGTCAACTTTATCCTTTCTACAAGATAGCTAAATTTAAAAATTCAAATAAGAGCGTCTGAATCGGAGCCGTTTAAAATAAAGTTTTGGTTCAGGTTTAACTTTGGCAAATTCAATTTTTAAAGGTTCAGTTCCCGTTCAGGTTCAGCAAAGTTTAAATTTTTGGGTTTAGTTTTGGTTCGGGTTCAAAGGTTGATAATGTTTAATACGGGTTTACAGATCCGGTTCGTGTCCGGTTCAACGCTCTCTACAAGGTTAGAAAAAAATATAATCTGTTAAAAGAGCGAAAAACTCTAATTTTCAAGATTTTCAAACTTTTTCTTCAAACGTTATGGATGGGGCCCCACAGAGTCAATAAAGTAAAAATTTTTTCAGGGCTTTATTCCTTTATAAAACTTTCAAAAGGTTAGTTTGGGCTGCTTGGAAATCTTTTTACTTAATTTTATAGATTAAAATAAAATAAAAATTTCTTACTCGTATAATTTTATTACATCAACTTTTACATAAAAAGAAATCATTACTTGGATTATTTTTCAACTTTTTTTTGTAACTAATAATACTTTGAATATTTTATTTGTTGTTTCTCAAATTTATGCCAGGTATTCTGAAACTCTTGGGGTTGCGACCCCTTGGCGTTGCTTTTAAAATTTTTCACCCTCTTGCTTTTCACAATTTTACGTGTTTTAAAATATTCTTTCGACTTTGCGCCTTTCTGTCGGAGATTATTCACGTCCCCACTTAGAGTGTACAGTACAATTTTTAATTTAAAAATCCTTGGCCTTCACTATATCAGGGATTCTAAACTCGTTCGAATACGTAGACACCAAGCCAAAATTATTTACAAAAGTCTGGTGAAGACCAAAAATAGTCGAAACGATTTTTCCTTTGACCATGATGTGAAAATCTTTTCTTTTTTTATTTTATTTTTTGGTCTTCATTCAAAAATGTCTAAACATTTAAAAAACCGGGTCTAATTTTCCCAGAGAAAAGTCTAGTGAAGACGAAAAAAAGTCTATACTTCACTGTTGAAAGGAATTACTCGGTTCCAAAACAATTGATTTCAAATTCATCGGAATGCTTTTAAATAAACTGGAATTTAGATGAATTATCTTTTTTTTTTTATAGAAAAACTTTGTGGACCTCCTGAATAGATGACCATGGATCCGAAAGGCTTGGTGAGGCACAATTTAAAAACCTTAATCTAGATGGTTATGAAAAATGTTAACCCATATAAAATTTAATAAAAATGCAGCATCATCCTCATGTAATTGAAACAAAAATGTGTCTCTTTGTGGTTGTTGTTATAAAACATTACATTAATATTATGTATGCTGATGCATGAAAATACTTTTTTGAATGGATGTTAAAATTTTTACGCATTGTTTGTTACGCGTAAAAACTATTTTTGTTAGTGTTTGTAACCGTAAGATTTTTTTATCTCCCTGCTGACAAAAAAATACAAAAGTACTTTTCTTAACTGATGAAAATTGCGGTTCGTGCAGTCTTTTCACAAAGTTTTGTCAATAAAATCTTCAATAAAAGGAAAAAATAAATAATTTTAAAAAAGTCAAATTCTCTTCAGTGCTTTGTTACGTCATAAAACTTACACAAGGTTAGTTTCGATTCCTTAGAAGTCTTTTTACGAGTTTTAACGGTTAAATTAAAGTCAAAAGTTTACTGCATCAAATTTTTTTCAATCTTTTTGTTTAAAAGTTCTGAATCAGCAACCTAAATTTTAAATGTTTTACAATATATGACCAAATTGTTAGCAACCTGGTCGATGGTTAAGAGCGCCGTGATTGATGGCGAACGTGATCGGCACAATTGAGGTCCAAAACCTACTTGCGTCTTTCTCTTGTCTTTTTAACAAATATCAGTGACGTCGAGCTTGTGCTGATAACCTTGGTCTTAGTCTCGAGGTGACGTGTCTTTCGGTCTCATGTTTTTGAAATTGGTCTCACCACCGGACATGACGTAAAGCTGATTGAAGTAATCGCTTGACGGTTGCTCTAACTGCAGCGCCTTCGACGCTTTCCTGCGAGCTTGGAAAATAAATATAGAATAAAATAAACAAAAATTAAAGAAAAACAACAGCATCAAATTCAAAATTACTGTTGCATGAAATTATTTTTCTGCTTGCATGTCAAAGTTATAATACGAATTAATTGTTACGCAGAAGTACACATTTTATTAATGTTCTGAAATCGTGAATCACTAAATGAACAAAATAAACTGAAATTTTTATCTCACTGTAAACTAAAAAATACAATAATTTTCTTTACTAAACTGATCTAAACCGTGTTTCTGCAACTATTTAACCAAAATTTCTCCGGAAAAGTTTTTACAGTTATAACAAGCCAAATTTATTAATCAAAATAAAAATAAAATTGAACAAAAAGTAAGGAAAAAAATGGGCCTTGTTATAATATTTTCCAGACTAATAACCATTTTGTTTTTCGCTTGGTTTCAATGAAGTTTTCTCCCTGGTCTATATGATTAAGTTACACTAATCCACTTTTGTATAAATGCTGCGATTTGCCCATAAATAATGAAAAAGCATAAACCAGAAGTTACCAACACGATATCCTCAGCGTCGGGCAATCTTGGTCGCCCTCAAGGACCATAAAAATTTGTTGATGCAGACTAAATCTTTAATTAGCACAATTCATTTGTAGATAACATGTGATTAAACGGAAACTGAGCAAATATGTTATTTTATAAGAGCGTATCAAACTGCTAGCTTTTTCTACGGTATTACTCAATATTTCTAAACTAGCTTTTAGCAAAATGATTTCCGTTTATTGCAAAATAATTCTATAATTACAACTCTAAATACATTAAAAAAACTTCAGCAGTAAAACTATATAAAGCAAGATCCAATATTGATAATTTACTCGTGGACTTTTGATTTTTTTTTGAAAAGAGTCTGCAGCTCTCTCTGGGTCTGATTTGCTATCGCTCTAAATGGATCATTTTCAAATGAGTATCATTGTTCAAAAAAAAGATTTAGTTCTATTCTTTGGTGGTGATAATTACCTTTTGTCTTTACAAAAATCGTGCGATTTCTAATTAAGCGATCGGCAGTTCCAGAAATTTTCACGCCGATTATTAAGCAACAAAAGATGCCACGATTCCAATTCTACTATTAGCCGACCCATAGCGTACAACCTACTTTATACTCTAAGCGTACGCCTATTTTATATAAAGGTATACCTCAATACCTTTAATTTTCCATAGCAAAACGTGAAACATACTGTTTTACTCTTTTAAATTTTAAATCAATTACAACAAAAGTTTTATCATTGCAATCGATTAAAGGCTAGTTAATTGCATTTTTAAATAAGAGAGTTTATGAAGTCAACAATAAACTTTCAACAATAATAGGAACTTTTTTAAATTATCACATTCAGTCAAAGCTATCTTTAACGACTTATTCTGAAAGCAGCCTTTAACCCAGGGGTGACGAACTTATTGATTGCCGCGGGCCACTTTGTCAGTTCCAGCTGAGTAAGTGGCCGCACAAGATTTTTGTCATACTATGAAACCTTTTTTCTATTGTTAAAATGTTAAAAGAAATAAGACATGAGATAAAATAAACCAATCTTAATAAAAACTTTAGCACATCAAATATCGGTTTTAAAGTTTAATTTTTATTACAAATAAAAGCGTGTTAAAAAAACAAACCCAGTCAACAATGGATTTGTGACGCAAAATTGTCGGCAGCCTGGTCGAGTGATTAAGAGCGCCGTGATTGCGATCAACATGGTCAGGGTTCAAAACCTACTCGCGCCATTTTCTCGTGTCTTTGGGATAAATACTTTACGGCACTTTTCCCTGCTTGGTGGTCTTAGCAAGCTGTTCTAAATTTCAGTTCTATCTCTATAAAAGTAAAAAACCAACGAACAAATTTTTACCCGCACAGCAATATTTTGGCATCTCCGGAAGTAGGTCGGGGTAATTGCTTGCCCTATTTAAAACGCCTCCGTCGCTTTCCTGCGAGGTAGAAATTTAAATATAAAGATAAATAAAAAAAAATAATAATAATTAGCTTTTAGAAACAAAAAAAGAAATTGCTCAATAATAGTAATGAACAACAGAAAAATATAAAAAAAAACATTTGTTACCTAAAACTGCTACTCTACGAAGACTCCGGCGTGGGTATACTTAAAAATTTCTTCAAGTGCAAAAAATTAAAATTACCAAAATATACACAGAATAGAAAAAAATATTAATGCGAACCATACTGTTGAAGTTATTTAAGGTGGTATTGAAGCATGAAATAATAAAAAGTTACAAAAAATCATTTTATGAAAAGTTGGTCGGCAGCGTGGCCGAGTGGTCAAGCGTTGTGATTGTGATCACTATGGTCTCGGTCCAAAACTTACTCGCGCCATTCTCTTGTGTCCTTGGGAAAGATATTTTAGTGCACTTTTTCCTGCTTGGCGGTTTTAGCAAGCAATTCTAAATTTTAATTATATCTTAAAAAAACTAAAAAAACAAATAAAAAGTTTTGAAAGGACAGCAATATTTTGCATCTCCGGAAGTAGGTCGGGGTAATTGCTTTCCCTATGCATAGTGCCTCCGTCGCTTTCCTGCAAGTCAGGAGGATAAAACAAAACAAATAAAAAGCAAATTAGCTTTACCAATATAACCCAAAAACAATTTTTACTATTTTTACAATTTTTAAAAAACAGTTTTACATATGTCGTGATTCGTGTATGCCGAATGGGTGGTTGCGGCATGCTCGGTTCATGCTTTGTTTTATCGGTCGTGCCCCGCTTCTCATCTTATTCATCGTGTGAAATTTTGTGTGAAGGAGTTTCTGTGTCTCACGGTCGGTGATTTGTACATTCAGTCATGCTCTTTATATACACATATAGTAACATGGCTATACAATTTAGAAGACAGGCGACGAAATAATGCATAACGTGATAGCGCTATAATATATTCAATAAAGTTTATTCGATATGGGTTTTGGTTATACTGTATTAAGGTTAGTTTTAAAATCAAACTCCTAATCCAAACACATATTATCACTTAAAATTCAAGGGCGTAACTCCATACGTGCGGGTGTGACGAACAGCGTGTAATTTTTCACAGCAAAATGTAAAAGCTATTCTTTTAAGTTCAAAATCACATGCACTAATACTTTTATTACCGCAATTAATTAAATGTATTTTCAGAGCATAAAATTCGGAAAGCATAACAAATTTCAGAATAAAAAATAAAATCAATATATTTTGAAACGTAGTCTATTTAGGACGTTCATTCATCTGCATTAAACTGCATTAAACTACCTTAAACTTATTCATCAACTGCCGAATTTCATCATCAACTGAGTTAAACTACACTCTACAGCAAAGAACTAAAAAAACTAAAAATAATCGGTGTTTTTAACATAAGAGTAGGTTTACCTTATTTCCGAGATCGCGTTCATCTACCAGACAGTTAGGAGACTCAACGTACATGTAAAGCAAATGCAAACGCATACACCAACACATACGCTAACGCATTTTTAGAAGTAATATGTATTTTTTGCACTACCTTTACACAGCAACACAAGAAAAAGAGGATCTAACAGCACCAAAACGAGCAAACGCGCCACGAAGTTCACTCAATCATGACGAAAGCAAATATAAAAAATACACAAAATAAAATAAAAGTAAAAACTCAAAAAACTCAAACAAATGTCCGTAACAAAATAACTAGTGAGAAGCCTTACCAAAATTACATTTGCTTCATATTATGAAACCAAGTTTAACGCGGTATGGAATGAGTTACAATTTCGAAACGTTTTGAATATACTATTCGTATGTTTCGAAATATATAGGCTTTACTTTTTATGCTTAATGTATTTTATTTTACTCTTAAACGAGAAAATTATGATGTAACAGAAAACTTTTTATGATTTTTTGAAATTTGAGCTCGGACTTGGCTTATCTTTTATTACGTATTTTCAAAACAGCCTTTAGCGGACATTGACTTTGTTTGTTGTAGGAAAAACGCATTCATTTTACACGTATTGTCTAATGTCTATTGGTGCGTTGAAAATCATGAACGAAAAGTGTGACTTAAATAAAGCTGAAGCATACATTGGCTTTGTCTTCTATATGAGAAAAGTGAGTATATTTAATGAGTATAAAACCTGAAATAATCCAAAACTGTCAAAAACTAAACTAAGTCCAAACGCAATGAGTGGTAGATCCATGGTAGGATACATAGACTGGGAAAATTAATATTAAAATATTCTTAAGAAAATTTCCCTGCTAATTAATATCCAATTTTATAAGATTTTGTTTCATTAAAACTTCAAATCAAATATATCAAATATTAAAACTATAGTAATGAATAATTTTTTTATAGAACCTAAACTTAAAATGTGATTTAAATTGGTGAGATAAAGCGTCATAATAGCAAAAATTTTTTACAGAAATCCAATTTAATTTTAATAACTTACTATTTAAATGGCAATAAAACTTGCTTTTTAGTTTTAATGCCCTTTCGTTCTCAAATTTAATCATTATAATAATTTAGCTAAACCGTTAAAGTTTGCAAAATAGCATTAAAAATATTATTATAAAAAATATTTTTTTGCAACCACAAGTTACAGCGAACAACTAAAAAAGAAACTAAAAATAATAGCAAGTAAAAAACTTAAACCAAATTAAAAATTTGCCGCAAATAATAAAAGCAAGAAAAAAGAACTTTGGCAACATTTTATTACTCGATTTATTATTTCATCACATATTTTTAGTAAGAGACACCAAAATCATTCCAAATTATTTTACTGTGTCACAAACAACGTATCTATACAAATATAAAGTAGATACTTCGTCTCTTTCAAAATTTAATTTTTTTTATTTACTCTGGCATGTTATATGGACTTGATACGGTGGCGGTCACAAAGTAACAAGTATAAGAGATGGAAGATGCAGAGATGAAAATGTTGAGGTTTGCTATGACGAGAAAAAATAAGATTAGAAACGAGTACATCAGGGGTACAGTTAGGTTAGAACGGTTAGGAATGAAGATGAGGGAGGGCAGGCTGAGGTGGTATGGACTAGTGATGTCGCAGATACAAAATTTTGTGTCCGCAGCCCGCAAGTGTTTTATATTTTTGACACTACACCGCGCTGCACAGCAAATTATATATTTAAACAGAAAATTTTTAGACTTCTTTTCCTGCTGAACTTGAAACATGCCAAAGTATTACAGATACTACAATGAAGAGCTTTCTTCGGTTTTATTTTTCCTACTTAAGCAATATTACTTTGGTTTTTTACAGGTTGCAATGTCTTTGCTAAAGTACTTTTGCAATGATAGCAGTAAAGAAGTCCCAGCCCCATCTTCTGCACATAAACCTTTTCCTGCTAAACGCCAGAAAACAATACCGAAAAGAAGAAAATGGAATGAAGATTACATAAATTATGGATTTTTTCGTCCAAAAGGTAAAAAGGAAAATAGTTATTCACCAGTCCAGTGTATGTTCTGCTTAACCATTTATGGCAATGCCAATGTCACTCCATCGAAGCTTATAAGTCATTTCACAAAACAGCATTCAGAACATCAGAACAAATCTGAGGAGTTCTTCCAATCACACCGGGCTGCTCAGAAAAAACAGAGTAATTTGTTTGATAAACAAATGGGACTCCAATCAACCAAAGACAAAAATTTACCCTTGGCATCATTGAAGATGTCACATCACGTAATGAATGTCAAACGCCCATATAAAGTACAGAACTTGAACGTGTGGTGTTACCATATTTGGAAATTGCTGCTGATTTAATTCATGGCGGTGAAAAGGAAGGAAATAAAATTAAGTAAATTCCGCTTTCTGACACTACTGTTGCACGACGATGTGCTGTTATATCCGCCGATGTAAAAGAACAATTAATTAAAAAAATATTAAAAAAAACTCCTCTTTTGGCATACAACTGGACGAAAGCACTGATATAACCAGTGAAGCTCAGCTCATGGTTTTCTGTAGATTTCTGGACATAGAAATCAACAGAATAATTGAACATCTCTTCTGTCAACCAGTTGGAGTAAGAACTACTGCTGAAACGATTTTCCAGAAATTGAACAAGTTCTTCGAAAATGAAGGACTAGATTGGTCAAAGCGTAAATCTGTTACAACAGATGGCGCCGTAGGTATGCAAGGCTTACAGAAGGGTGTGGTTAAGAGAATACAACAACTGTCTCCAGAATGTGTAGAAATTCATTGTATTCTCCACTTTGAGACATTAGTTACAAAGAAACTTAAATTGAATACAATTGCGGTAGGTGGTCAAGAAAATGAATTAAACAATGTTCTACGGGAAGTTGTTGATATTGTAAATTCGATTTGGAAAAGTGCAAAATAACAAAGGCTGTTTTCAAAACTTTGTAATGAAATGGGTTCCACTTCCAAAAAACTTATTCTATATTCAGAGGTGCGGCGGCTATCCCGAGGGAAAGTCCTCTCCCGTGTTTTTGAACTTCGAGAACAATTAGAAGCCTATTGCACTGAAGAGGGGAATCAAAAAGCTGCAAAGTTTTGTAACATACTGTGGCTAGCAAAATTAGCCTACTTGGCGTCAATTTTTTATCGTTTAAATGAAGTGAACCTCAGTTTTAAAGAAAAAGGGGGCGACATATTTCAAGCAATTAGCAAGATCAATGCGCTGAAGCTAAAAATTTCACTCTGGGAAAACAACGTCTGATCAAACAACTTTAATAACTTTTTCTTATTGAGCCAGTATATAAGAGAATGTGGATGGGAGTTTGAAGACGTTTCTTTGGAAAATAACCTATCCACATTGTTGCTCATTTGAACTTACTTAGTGAAAATTTGGCTGTATACTTTTCTGAAGATGATGACAAAAGTTTGGAAGACTTGTGGATCATGCAGCTAGTTATTGATAAACCAACAGAGGAAGAGGAATTGTTGGAACTCCGAGCAGATTTAAATCAAAAAGTTTCAAACTGAGAAATGGATTACTGCATGTTTTGGATTTATCTTCTAAAATTCCCCGAATACGGAAAGCTAGCACAAAAGGCATTGCAATTTTAATACAGATGCCTACAACCTATGTATTTGTGTGAAAAAAGTTTTTCCAATCCCGTGGAAATTAAATCAAAAAGGAGAAACTCAATACATGATATTGATCCTTTAATGCGAGGGCCAATAGAGAAAGAGATAAAGCCACGTTATCTGCAAATCGCTGAAACGATGCAACCATAGGCGTACGCAAGGGGGGGTTTCAGGGGTCAAACCCCCCCCCTTGAAGAATGACGTTCAGGCATATATACATGGTAATAAGTAGGCTTCTATAATATGATTTTAGTTTCTATTGTTTACTGCACTTTTTAAAATAAATTACTGCTTGCGCATCAATTTTTCTTATCGCCTAAATTGCGTCAAGTTAGCTAATGTACAGCTGCCACTTGTGAAGAAAACCTTCAAAATTGTAAAATATTGAAAGTTAAGCATTTTATGCTTTGCTTTTGATGTCTATCGTTTTATTACAATGCTTTCCCATGAGATACAAGCCTACTTACTCAGCTGTACATTGATATGAAAAATAAAACAAGTTTTAAGCACCTAAGGAGGATTTGAAAGATTGATTGATTGAACTCTGATAAACGTGATAAAAAAATTTAAATATGAATTGTAAAATATAATATAAAATAGTTTAACTGATCAAGTCACCATTGTAAAAAGTTTTTTTCTATGAGACGAAGCCTCATAAAACTTTATAAAGTAATAATTGTACACCATAACTAAATAAGAAAATTTTATAAAAATGGTTCTTCGTTTTTACTAAAATTATTTTAATGTGCAGCTAGATAGCGTTTATAGCAGTTGCAATACAGTTTGTTCGATAAAGCAGTTAGAGTTTAATATTTCTAAATCAAACTATCATGCAATTAATTAGCCTACCATCTAATTTATTAAAATCCCAACTGTAAGAGTATGTTTCGCGAAAGTATGATCGTCACGGGTATCTTATTCAAATAGAAATGAATATGTAGCAAAATATGAGCTATCTTTATACTTTGGTAGTAGCCTACCTGGTATCTGCCTTGTGATCGGAATCATTATTACAATTGAGTTCGTTCTGAGCTGAATTAATTAAATTGTAACAGCGAGCTTAACTCGAGAAAACTTTTGATATTTAAAGCATTTTTATTTTTTTAGTATTGTCTGTTTTAAAATGTAAAACTAATCGAAAATTTTAGGCAGTTTTACAAGAATGAGCCGAAAATGTTAAACTTGTTAAAATCAAGTAATTTGAAATGGTAAAAATTTGTCATAAAATTTTTTTAATTACGTCTTTTCCAAAATTAAGTTTGTAATTATTTGATTTCCTAAATTCTAACTTTGTTATTAAATGCTGAAAATGGTATTTAAAAATAAATGGAAAATAATTAAAAATTTTACGCTTATGGCGTTTTGCAAAGGATGATGCATGACGTTATTGTTATTGCTCTATTTCTTTGATAGTTAACAACTAACATTATTGCTTTCAAAATTATCAGTTAATATTTTTTGCACTGGTACAAATTTTTTTATCCTGCCATTCGTATTGATAATATACGATTACTCTAACAAGAATTAATTTAAAAGAGATTTCAGGTTGCATAATTTTTTAATCTTAAAAGAATTTATTTAATCATTTAGTCATGTTTCCTCAACAAAAAAGGAGAAAAACTTTGTTAGACTTTAACTTTAAAAAAATTCGTAATAACGACTGCGAAAATGTTTAAAAAAGTATTCCCGTTGATGATTTGGCATGTAGTAAAAATAATCCGCAGAATGTAATAGAAGAACCATGTGAAATTCCAGACGCAGACAAAGCAACAAAAGATTTAGTTTTACAACCGTCAAATGACATTTTACTTTGTATAGGAAAAACTTATACTCAAGCAGAAAGACTTCGAATGCTAAAAAACATATGGATTCCGGATCAGTCTTTTAATTTTCCAATTACCGCAACCAATCACCGAAATTTACGGTTTCAGCACCGCTGGTTTATTCGCTTCAAGTGGTTAGCGTACTCATATTTAGAAAATGGAGCCTTTTGCAAATACTGCGTTTTATTTGGAAGTAAAGCAGGCAGTGGAGTTGGAAACCAACCTCTAGGAACTTTGTGTGCGGTAAAGTTTCAAAAGTGGAAAAATGCGCTTGAACGCTTTGCAGACCACGAGAGCACAAAATATCACCGCGACAGTGTGGTGGCAGCAGAGACCGTTATGTCAATCTTATCAGGAAAACAAGATAGCATCGAAATTCAACTTAATCAGCAACAGAAGCAAACAATTTTAGAAAACCGAAGAAAAATCACACCAATTATAGAAACAATTATACTCTGTGGTCGACAGGGTATTCCTTTAAGAGGACATCGGGATAGTGGTCCACTCACTTTCGAATCAGAAAAAAATCTAGAAGATAATAATAATGACGGAAATTTGCGTGCTTTACTTCGATATAGAATGAAACATGATCAAGTTTTCAAGAATGATTTTCTTTCTGCCGGACGCAACTCTCAGTATATCAGCCCAAGAATGCAAAACGAAATTATAAGTATTTGCAATGACTTGATACTTAAGCGATAAGTCGATTCCATTAACAGGTCCAGATTTTTTTCTGTATTGGCTGACGAAACAACCGATATATCATGTCAGGAACAATTGACTCTTTGTGCTCGGTACGTAAGTGATGACTTTGCTATTGAAGAATCTTTTCTCCAGTTTGTACCCATAACAGATCTATCAGGCAAGAATTTGGCTTCAACAATTTTGAACAATTTATCGGACATTGGTATTGATGTTTCAAAAATGCGCGGTTAAGGATACGATGGGCCACAGCTATGAGTGGAAGATTGAATGGTGCCCAAGCCTATATCAGGAAAATTATTCCTACAGCTCTTTACGTTCACTGTGCAGCCCATAGTCTTAATTTGGCTGTCTCTAATTCATGCGATCTCTCGCCGGTTTGTAACTGCATGGGAACAATAGCTTCAGTTTACAATTTTTTCAATGCTCCAAAACGTCAAAACATTTTACGCAAATCTATCAACACGATTTCGTCAACAACAAAAGCTCAAAAACTTGTTCAAATTTGTGCTACCAGATGGGTCGATCGACACGAGAGTGTCAGTGTCTTTTCAAATTTACAATTTGCTGTTGTAGAAGCTCTGACAGAAATTTCAACATGGCCAGACAGAGAAACTTCATCACGAGCTCTACAGTTGCTATCGACAACTAGGCAAAGTGAATTTTGCATTGCTCTCTTAGTTTTAAAAAAGATTTTTGGATACAGTGTTGTTTTGTGCAAAGTTATGCAAAAAAAGTCGATAAACCTTCTTGAGGCCGTCAACATTGCACATGATATTGCAAATGAATTGAAGTGTCTTAGGGAAAAAGCCGAAGATGAATTTCACCAGCTCTATATTTCTGCGCAAGAAACGGCCAAAACCCAAAATTTTATTTTAAAAACACCACGCCTTACTTCAAGACAGACCAATCGATGCAACATTGCTGCTAAAACAGATGAAGAATATTTTAGAGTAGGAATTTTTATTCCATTTCTTGATAACTTTATTGTGACTCTCGAAGCACGATTTACTGCCCACAAATCGATTATTGGTGGATTTCAGTGTTTAATTCCTGCTGATCCAACCATTGGACCAACTCCTCAACAAATTAAAAGTATTCAAGTTTTGGGAAGATTTTACGAAAATGATTTAACGAAATCCTCGGAAGAACTAGTACCTGAACTGATATTATGGTACAGGAAACTTTCTCGGTTGAACGTAGCAGAAAGACCAATTGATGCTTTGAGCAGCATCAAAGAATGCAGTTCCGATGCTTTTCCAAACATATTTACATTAATGACCATTTTGTTAACTCTTCCAGTGACAACATGCACTAGTGAACGATCGTTTTCCACATTGCGCAGACTAAAAACGTACTTACGAAACACAACTGGCACCACTCGAATGAATGGACTTGCGTTGTTAAACATTTATAGGAACTACACGCCTTGCCCTGATGACGTAATTAACAGATTAAGTGAAAAAAACAGGCGTTTGAATATAAGCCTGTAAAAAAACTTTAAATATTTGTTAAGTAAGGTTATTTTTTTGTTCATTTGATTTTTCACCTTTTGTTCTCATCATTTATACCAGTTGCTTATGTTGCTTTTAGTTTGGAAAGTTTCTTGTCATATTTGAATTAAATTTGCGTACTCGCAAATGCCTTTTCATTAGTTAGTTTTACGGTTTGGTAAAAAGAAATTTATGCTACTGCAAGATGTTCTTAAAAGCATAACAATTTGTTTTTGAATGTAGGCCTAATTTTTGAAGTTTTTGCCCATTACCAGGACCACTTAGAGCAATCGTTTTTTCGGTTCCAAAACCCCCCCCTTCACAAATTTCTGCGTACGCCACTGGATGCAACAACATAGTAGCCACTGATGACTAACTACACTACAACTAAAACAGCTTTGATTTTACTTTTTTAGACTTTACCATAATTTTGTTTGTGTCGTAAAAGACTGATTTATTTGTTATAACTTGACTAACCACCTAGTTTATAGTTTGTTTTGTTTAGTTTTTGTGCAAAATTATACAATGCTATCTTTGAGGTGTACAAAGTTTTTTAAAAATTGTAAAAGGTGTACCATAGAAAAAAAGGTTGAAAAGCACTGACATAGTAGCTCAATATGCCATTGCAATATGAATAGAAAACGATGTAATTTTAATGCATTTATACAAATCTTTTTTTGTAAAGAGCCTTATTTCTTTACTTTTTTATACAAAAATAGGTCTTAAACTGTTATATAAGATTAGCAACTGAATTGCAAACTTTTTTTTGCAGTTTGTAAACATCTACTCAATGGTGCTTTAGTTTTTACATTTTTTTCCAAGGCATTTTGCCAAATGCAACATGTTAATACTGTGGTATATGTATTTTAAACTATTTTAACAGTTTCTCACATGCTACAAAAAGAATTTCTTTATCTCCATTAGCACATTCTGTATTATCCCAAACTTAAATTGGCTGTTGTTAAATCAATTAAACTAAGTTCATCAGTTTTTAACTTTTTTTGTAATACATGAAGACTGCTTTAAAATTTGTCATAATTATGCCGAGAATAATATTATAGTAGCCTACTTTTTAATGTTCTACTGAAATCATAATTTACATAGTAACATAGATGTAGCTTTTAAAAGTATAAAGATATTGAGACACCACCAGACAGACTTTAAAAAACTCATTTAAAAAGATAATTATTAGAGAATACTTTTCAGTTAAACTTAAAAAAATTAAGAAATATCTACAAAATTAATTATTGCTAAAATTAATTATTGAAATGTAATTACTTATTAATGGTTGGCAACTTCAATGCTACATTAAAAAGATTTTCTAAAATTTATTCTATGTCTGATTTTATAATCTGCTTTTTTGTTTTGCTTAAATTAATATTTCCTATATAAAAAACAATGGCGTTTAAATTTTTGGGGGGTTTTTCACTAAGTGACACAGTAGGCTAATTTGTAAAAAAAGTTTATTAGGCTAAGTAGCAATAATTGGTTCTCGTTCACTTTTCGCCGAGTTTAATCAATTGCCTTTTAAATTTTAGGAAATTCCCAAAGCCCGCGAGGTTAGTAACGGCGATCAAAGCGAAAGTGAACAAAGCCCTAACAAATAATAAGAAAAAAGATAAGACTTTGTTGTGGTATTGAATAATCGGCTAAAAGGTATAAAATAATTCAAATGTCTAGTTCAATGGTTCTTTTGCTAAACTCCCGAATCCCTACGTTATTCTGCAAGCTTTTGTTGAACCCTACATTTTTGCTCAGTCACATAAACAAAAATCAACTACATTTAATTATAGTACATTTCTATATCAATGCGACTTCTGTTGTTGTTTTTTGGTGACTAATTGTGAAATTCGAGGCTTTGTCTCCGAAACAGCAATTCTCATGTCATTTTTGCATGCAAGCCTGTTTCGCTTTTTTGCTTTCACATCCACCAGAATAGAAAACGCATGACCGCATAAATAAGTGGTGACGAATGGCATGAGAACCTCAACGAAAACTTTAGCAATAAGAGGATAATCCTCGATTTGTTGGCACCAAAACGTTTGAAGATTTGTTGTGTTGAAGCCACGTTTTTTAAACTCGCTTTCTTGAAGCTCAATAATGTCATCTGTGTATGGACTGTTTATATCTGCTGTTGTAGTATCATAAGAAAATGGCTGACGTACCCATGCAGGATATTGCATTTGTTCAGGAAAGAATTTTTCAAATGATCTTTGCAATTTCTGCAAATGCTCAGTAAATACTGGCAGAAGCACCCGAAGTTCATTACAACTTACTTTGTCATTAATTGCAGAACCGTAACTTACTACCTCGTCCAAAAGTGGAAAGTTAGCAAAGTTGTTATTTTCCAATCGCTGTCGCCATAGCTTCAATTCCTTCTTAAAAGCACTCATTTTCTCTTCAGCTCCTATTACATTTTTACCACCTCCTTGCATTTGGCAACTCAACTAATTAACCCTCTGTCTACCAAAAAAATTCCATGCAAATTGTCCCATTGGGGTCCAATGGACCCCAGCCTTCAAAAAACATATGAACCTAAACATCTCACACAAAGCATCAAAGTAACATTAAGAACAGTAAAAAACGAACAATTTAAACACAAAAACAAGTGAAAAACGCAATAAAAAATGGAAATCTGGTAATTAGGCCTTAAAATTCATATACAGTTACACAAGCAGTCAAACGATCAGGTGATTCACTGTAATTACTGTACGTAATACACCTTTTCCCGGCGGGATGTAATGATTTGTATATTCATGAAATTTTAAAATGGCTCATTCCCAAACATCAATTCTTAAAAGAATGCAACAATATAGCAGTTCGCATGAAAGCATAGAAATCAAGCCCGATTTAGTCAGCACATTAGTTGGTTACACAGAAACCAAAACACACAGTTATGCAATACCGCAAACCAAGGCAAGCTGTGATAAAGCGTTCAGAAAGCTACAAATGCTTATGCCGAGACTATTACAGTAGTTTTCTCCTATTAGTGGTTGCATTGAATGCAAATAACTTGCGAATGTTCTTGACAAATGTTCCTGTTGCAGGCAATGCATGTTTGTCGACATTTTCTATCTTTGCTTCTTTCACAAAGATAGCATCTGGCTTTCTTTGCTTTTGGTGCCTGGTTTTCCATTGCAGCCCTTTTTCTGTTACTTTGGGGCTGAATTGCGTGCCTTTTTTGCGATGACGGAGCACTTGATATTCCACCAAATTCTTTTCCTAAGCCAATCAAAAACTTTCTCCTTCTTTTCTTGCTAAAAGTCCGGTTATTTTCACCTTGCAGTTGCTGCCATACTATGTAAGCATTGACAGCGCTTACGTCGATCATGTTGTAAAATAGGGCAACTGGCCATCTTCTAGTCATCCTCTTGCAGGTGTACGTTCGAACCATCCTGTCCAAAATGTCCACTCCACTTTTGGTGCTATTGTAGTACAAGATTACTTCTGGTTTCTTTTCAGCAGCATTTAAAGCTACTTCAGGAAGTGAGTGCATCGTCGAGAGCATGTTTACCATACAGTCTTTTTGTGGGCAATACGATGCGATCATAGCATCATTCTGAAATCCAAAAATTGTAGAAGCTATCTCACGTCCTTTAGCAACTGTGAATTGTGGAGGCAATTCTGGTTTGTTCTTCCGAATAGTTCCTACCAGAGTAAGCTTCTTTTTCAGCAGATCTCGAGCAAGTGGGATGCTGGTAAAAAAATTATCACAAGTTATATTCCTTCCAGAATTTTCAATTTCTTTGACCAAATCTTTGACAACTCTTGCTCCCTGGTTTACTTCTCTTCCAACTGCAGGATTCTTTCCAGTATAAACTTGCATTTTCCATGCATACGATGTGTTGGCTTCGCATATTGCCCAAATTTTGATTCCATACTTTCCAGGTTTTGAAGGAATGTACTGCCGAAATGGGCATCTTCCTCTGAAACAAACTAATTGTTCATCAACAGTCATATGGATACCAGGTGTGTAAGCATCATGTAAATGCAAGTCCCATTGCTCAAAAACATCTTTGATTGGTTGAAATTTGTCTTCAGATCTATGTCTTTTCCGCGAATTAGCGTCATCAAACCTAAGAACTCGTAAAATCTGCTGGTATCGATTTCGGCTCATGAGTTTATTGAATATAGGTCTGCCGTCCTCTTTACTCCAAAGCTAAGCAACATTTTCGTTGTTTGATTTATAAACACCAATTAAAATTACTACACCCAAAAACCTGTCAAATTCGGATTGATTTATAGCAACCCACTTGTCTTTGTATACAAGTAGTCCTTCAGCATTTGTCCAGTTACGCACATTTTGCAGCAGATTGTCTCTAAAAAATAATCTGAATGAATCAGGAATTGAATCGCATTGCGATTTGCGTAGCGTGAAGGGCCTGGTTTCTCGCGATATATATTACAAGCAGCAGTTCGTCCTATGTCATTTGTGTGGGGCGTTGATGACCAATTTTCTTTCTTATTTCGGGAAATGAAAATAGTCGAAGAAGTATCTTGATCTTCATCAATATCTGAGATATCAGGAGGAGACAAATCTTCCTCGCTTAGATGGTCGATTTCTCCATCGTCATCCGACGATTCAATTGCTTCTTCTTCTTCTTCACTCCAGCTATCATCATCTTCACTATCTTCCAGGAGCTCTAAAACCTTGTCTTCTTCCAAGTAGTTAGCCATTTTTTGTTTCACAGCATTACTTCATACGTATAAAATGTAATTATACAAACTAACAATCTTTTTATTTGTGGTACTAAACAACTGGTCAGTTGTTTCAAAACAAAATGTTTCTATCAAGCAATGTTTAGTCGTTTCAAACTAAACAATATAGATTAGTTATTGGCTTGGGGTCCAATGGACCCCAGTGGTATACGATGCTGTTTTTATTTTTTTTTTACCATTTCGGTTTATCTGAGATATATGATACTCTACCTCGTTGAAGATCAACTAAACTTAGAAAAAGTCAGGTAATATAGAAGTCGTATATGCTATGTGTTCTGAGTAATGACAGCTCAAGTTTCATTTTGGGGTCCAATGGACCCCATGGTAGACAGAGGGTTAAGGGCACCAAAGATGTCAGCCAGAAATGCCAAAGTAAGGATAAAACTTGAGTCTTCAAAGTATTTTGAATACCGATTGTTGTGACTTTTCAAAAGCTCCAATAATTCTGCACGCAAAGCAAAAACGCGATTCATCACTTTCCCCCGCGATAACCATCGTACTTCAGTGTGATATAAAAGAACATTAAATTTTGAGTCCATTTCTTCGCACAGTTGCATAAAAATCCAATGATTCAAAGCCCGAACCTTCACAAAATTAACCGTTTCAACAACAATTTTGAGAACGTCAGCCAGTGATGAAGGTAGCATTTTAGATACAAGTGCGTGTTTGTGCAACATGCAATGTGTAAATGCAATATGTGGAGCAATACTTTTAATCAAGCCTCTTAAACCAGACTTGCACCCTATCATCGCAAAAGCCCCATTAATGCACACGGCAGAAACCATATTAAAAGAAAGACCATTGCTTGTAAAGAAGTCATCCAAAATATTTTTCAAATCGATGGCCTTTGCAGTTGTTATAAGTTGTTTGCAAAAGAGAAACTCTTCTTTAATTTCTTGTCCTTTAACGTAACGTACAAATGCGATAAGCTGGTTTAAATTAGCAACATCGGTGGTTTCATCAAGTTGTATGATAAACTTTGTTGGGCTAGCCTTTAAATCTGCTACTACCTGACTGAGAATGTCCTCCCCGATGTCATTTATTCGGTTTTTAACAAGGTCGTTTGAGAGTGGTACAAAAGAAAGCTTGTTTTCAGCTTCTTTTTCCAGCATAATCTTGGCCAACTGCATTGCAACTAGCTTGACAAGTGTCTCACCAATGATATGCGGTTTTCCCTGTTTTGCAATTAGGTATGCTACTTCATACGACGCCGTGAGAATCGGTTTATCTATAGGAGCAAAACCATAAGATGTAATGGTAGCATTGGCATCAAATTTCGCCCTCTTCTGCTTAAATTGATTAAGTGTGTTGTCCTTATATTTTCCTGTACCGTGAACTTTTGTAAAATGTTCTCGTAATTTAGCTGGTGCAAGGCTGGAATTGCTCAACTTAACATTGCAAAGCATGCATTTTAAGCAAGCAAGCAAAGCATACTGAGTTCCATCACTTTTTGTTGCACAAGTGAAGCCGTGCTGCACATAATTCTCTGACCACTTTCTTTTTTTTTGGCAGACATGTTAAATAAAGTTACAGATAGACTTAAAATAACAAAATTTATTTTTTGACCTAAATAATTATTAATCATGATTCTTAATTCTGAAACACTTAAAAAGTATTTTTTAGACCTAAAATAATTCCTAAATTATGATTCTCAATTCTGAAATATTTATTAATATTTTTAGTCCTAAAATAATTCACGACTTTGTTTCTTCTCGTTTTGAATGACGATGAAAACAGTAACAGTTATTAAGCCGCTTCAATGTACTTACTGACCTAATTTAACTCTAACAACTATAATGCAACTTATCCTGGAAGGTGATAAGGTTTATAAAGCACATTTCAATTATATTTTGCCGATGTTAGACTCTAATTTTCACTGCTTTAATCGGCAAAATAACTAAATTTTTTTAAATTTTGCTGCTGACGGCTTTAAACTTAAAAGCACGTTTGAATAACTTGCCTATTGTAAAGACAATGAGAACAATGACTTTTGTGAACGATATAATAGAAAATCAAGTGTTATACGGCTACATTCCACGGATTCAGTGTCGATATTAAAAGTATGCCAACGGTCAGTGTCAAACTAATCTATTTTCTTTGTTGTTTTTGATACTAACTAACTTTAGGCTGGGCTAAATTTAAAAAAAAATAATCTTTCTGAGGACGTACGCGCCGAACCCCTGAAACAGCTTTGTCGAACCCTGGTCTAGTTGATTAAAAAAGTGGGGAAGCTTGACATAATGTAATTGAAGTTTATCTTGATTGATTATTCTCTCTTAATAATATTTCTTACAAGCCTTTCTATGCTGTACAATTAGATTCTACTGTTTTCTTTAGGTTTAAGAGCAATTTGCTTTTCTTTTTATTGATTTCAGTTTCATTACTCATAAGGTCCTCGAAAAAAGGCTATTACGTTGCACAGCGCGGCAGCGTACGCTGCGCGGTTGACATCACTAGTATGGACATGTCATGAGGAGAGACCAGGAGTATGTAGGAAGAAGGGTGATGAAAATGGAGTTACCGGGAAAGAGGAAGAAGGAGACCGAAGAGAAGATTTCTGGATGTAGTCAAGAAGGATACGGGGGAAGTTGGAGCAAAGGAGAAGGACATTGAAACAGAACGCTGTGGAGGGTTTACCCACGCTTCATCACGTGGTATTTTATCACCCAACTGTTAATCACGGACATTAAACCATTGGACATTTAATCACGTAGACCTGTTAACACTACAAGATTTCATCACTTAGACATTTTATCGCCACACAGATCATCACGTGGACATGTAAGCACGTGTGCATTTGATTAACACTACGAGATTTCATCACTTAGACATTTTAGTGCCACACAGATGGGCGCAATAAATGTTATCGGTCTGCTATCTTTTTTATTTTTTTTATTTATCTCTATATTTATCCTCCTGACTTGCAGGAAAGCGACGGAGGCGCTAATACATAGGGTAAGCAATCACCCGGACCTGCTTCCGGAGATACCAAGATATTACTGTCCGCTTGTAGTTTTAATAGAGATATGACTTGAATTTAGAACTGCTTGCCAGAACCACCAAGCAGGGGAATTGTCAGAACTAGAACAGCTTGCCAGAACCAGAACCAGAACAGCTTGCCAGAACCACAAACCAGAACCACCAAGCAGAACTATCTATCCCATAGAAACATGAAATCATTTTGAAAGTGCATCGGAAGGAATTGCTAGAACTACAAACTCAATCGAAGGTTGACATTACGGACTGCAAGCACTATTTCAGTGTCATCACCTAACGCTATGGACTTTTATTGAAGGACTTGAAAAAGATATGCAAATGCAACACGCAACATTTGTGCAAGGCGTTTCTGGATTACAGCCATTTGTCCCAAAGCGGTATCAATTGGTGAAACTGTGTGTTGCAAATGCAATAGCTCAATTTTCGCGCAGTGACATTTTTTTAATGTATTTGCGTGGTATTGCGTATTTATAACATAAAAAAATAATGTCATTATGACTTTTTTTGCATGATTAAGTGTCTATGTGATTAATTTTTTAATTGATTAAACGTCTGATTGTTAAATGTCCATGATTAACAGTTGGTGAATAAATGTCAGGTGATGAAATGTCTGTACACCCTGTGGAGGAGCATCATACGCTGTGGCAACCCCTGAGTAAAGGGAAAGGCCGAAAGAAGAAAAAGAAAACTGTGGCATGTTAAATATAAAGAATACAAAAACCAAATTCCCGATTGAACCTCTTTTTGGTTGTATTTGCTTTGAAAATGAACTGCAGGCCTACATGCCATACTGGTCAAATAAATTTGCTGGAAAGCTTATTCACAAGCTACCGAGCTACATTTTTGAAAATTAAAATCTTTTACTTTATATAGAGAAACAGTTAACTTATTTCACTGAAAAGCCAATTATACTGCTTCCGCTAAAAAAATTTAAGCCAATACTAGCTTTTGAGAAAGTCAAGATTCAAGATGTTTAAGCCGGCTTAATTTGAGAACTCCTGAACGAAGGAATGCCAATATTTTGGCGTAGGCAATTTGTGCTCATTTGCCAGGCATGCCACTATTTTGGCTTTGTTTAGTCACACAGGCGGAGATGGCCTTACAAAGAGGTGGGGCCAGTAAAAAAAAGTAGGGTAACTACTTTTAGAGTTTCATGATTTAAATCCATGAAATCTGTAAAAGAGCGCTAGTAGTTGCTGTCCCTAAAGCTTAGAACCATTTGAAGAGCCCAAAAGCTTGCCCCATCTCCTTGCTCTGCATCCCCTTTAAGCTCCTCGAGAGATTAATCTACTCCCGTATAGAGCCCATCATAAACCTCTTCCTCCCTTAGGAGCAAGCTGGTTTTTGATACGGAAGATCAACTGTAGAGCAGGTTTCACTCTTGACCCAAAACATCAAGAAAAGCTTCTTGGCCAATAAGACGGCCGGAGCTGTATTTATTGAGCTTACAGCAGCCTATGATACCGTTTGGCAAAGCGGCCTCATACACCTTTAAACGATTGCACCTGCTGCCGGACAAGCACATGGTCAACATGATTATAAAACTTCTTTGCAATCGCAACTTTACCCTTAAGACCGGTAACGGTCCAAAAAGCAGGTTACGACGCCTTAAAAACGGCGTGGTCTCTATACCTATGACCTACCTTACACGCAGTAATGTGCCGTAAATCCCGTGATTGGTGAGGCACTAATTTTTTAAAATAATGTTAGTACTGATTTTATTTAATAGCAAACAAAACAATGCTCTACGAAAAAAAGCAATTTGAAGCATTCTCTTACATTTAGCTAACTCATTCTGAATTAAAAAGACATTCTTTTTTATTTTATCTGTATGCTTATCCTGTTAACTCGCAATAAAGTGTCGGAGGTGCTATATATAGGACAAGCAATTACCCCGACTTGGTTTCGAAGATGTCAAGATATTGCCGTGCTGTTGAAATTTGTTAGTTTAATTTTTTAGTTTTATAGAGATATCACAAAATTTAAAACTGCTTGCCAAGACCACCAAGCAGGGGAAAGTGCAGTAAAGCATTTTTTCCAAGGACTCAAAAGAAAGGCGCCAGTAGATTTTGAACCGAGACCATGTTGATCACAATCACGGCGCTTTAACCAATCGACCACGCTACCGACGAAAAAATGTTTTGTTTAGGAAATACTTGCAAAATTTTTAGTTTTTTTTAACATTAGAATTGTGAAATTTGTTTATTTAGAGACAAATCAGTTTGTAAATTTTAAAAGTCTTTAAGGCCAAGATGGTAGGCCTTTCTCGCAGCCTGGGCCGTGAGTAAGTCTGTTCATTGGTGTAAAAAATGACAGATCGAAACCGAACCTACCGAAACGAAAGAATATCCACCCATTCCGATGTTCAGTATGGGTCTGCTAATCGGCATACGTCCTTTTCAGGACGGGACAATGCCTGTATAAAACTGCCTTTTTCAGGGAACATTGCCAACAAGTTCCTTAGACTCACTATTCTTCAGCTGAACATCGAAGGCCTCACTGCAAGCAAGATGAACTTTCTTCATCTCCTCACTATGCAGTCTGAGGCACCCGTCATCCTACTACAGGAGACCCATTGCACTGATGCAGAGAAGTTGGTACTTCCAAACTACCAACTAGCTGGGTCTTCTTTAAGCACGAAGCATGGCGTTGCCACGTTTATCCACGAGAGACTGAGATACACGCTTTTGGACCAATCTCCACTGACATCGGAGATCGAGTGGCTGCGTGTGGAGGTCGATTGCTATAAAATAGTCAACGTTTACAAACCACCGCCAACGCGATTGCGATTTCTGGATCTCCCAGTCTTTCCTCACCCCTGTATTTACGCTTTATGTTACGCCAAGGACGCTGCCAGTTATTATTCCGGCCGCTGGAACACTGGCACCAATCCAGATCTAGCTTTCGCCAGCGTAGGTCCAAACAGTCGCTTACCGGATAGACGTGTCCTTGACAAGTTCCCTAGGTCACAACATCGACCTTCGCTTATTACACCACCAAGGTTTGCTATGGCAGTGCCAAGCATACCTGTTAAGCGATGGAACTTCCGCAAGGCCAAATGGAGTCACTACATTGCTTTGACGAATAAATTTGCAAAGACTTTGTTACCGCTTTATTCACTTGACGTGGATGCGGCTTACCAGGACTTCTGTAACATCGTTAAGAAAGCAGCCGAAAAGACTATCCCACGCGGGTATCGAAATAACTACAGTATATTCCGTGTTGGGATGCAGAGTGTAAATCCCTCTATAAAACTTTCCTGCTGCCTCCTCAGGGACACGACTCAAGTTTGGCTGCTACAGCTCTGCTTGCCAAGCTTGACAGGAAGCGGAGGGATCGATGGTCCGAAGCAGTTCGGAGCATTGACTTCTCACACTCTAGTCGAAAAACGTGGAGTATTTTGAACAACCTTACTGGTAAGTAACGACACTCTCTTTGTCACTATCCCGTTTCAGCCCATGCTATTGCATCTCAGCTGGTTAGAAATGGGAAATACGAGGCTGCTGATCGCAAGTCATCTCGACTTGTCTATCAAGAAGTGTCTGACCTTTGAAGGGCCACAACACCAGACGCAGTAAATATCTCTGACAATTTTTCACAGAGAGAATTTGCTGCTGCCCTTCAACATTTAAAACCAGGTAAAGCTCCGGGTGCCCAGAGCTTATACTTTATGCTGGAGCTGCTTTGAAGTCTTGGTTACGTGACTTCCTTTCTTCCTGTTTGCGCCGACTCAAAATTCCCAAGATCTGGAGAAAAGCGCTTGTGGCCGAGATCCCAAAACCAGGAAAGCCCGTGGGGGACCCAAAGAGTTATCGACCAATATCTCTGCTCTGTGTCCCCTACAAGATCCTCGAGAGGCTTATTTATGCCCGCGTTGAGCCATTAATTGATCCACTGCTTCCTAAAGAGCAGGCTGGGTTCCGACGCGGGAAGTCAACCGTAGATCAAGTTGTTCTGCTAACCCAGAACATCGAGGATTCTTTTGAGGATAAAAAGAAGGCCGGTGCCGTATTTATCAATCTGACAGCTGTTTATGACACTGTCTGGCACCGTGGCCTTACCTTCAAGCTGCTGAGACTTCTTCCGAATGGACACGTGGTCAGAATGATCATGGAGCTTGTCCGAAATCGGAGTTTCACCCTTACTGCCGCTGACAGCAAGCAAAACAGACTACGCCGTCTTAAAAACGGCGTTTCTCAGGAATCGGTCTTGGCTCCCCTCCTATTTAACATTTTTACGTACGATCTTCCTTCCATGATTTTCAGAAAGTTTGCTTATGCTGATGATCTAGCATTGTTGCACTCTTCTGGAAACTGGAAGGACTTGGAGGGGACTTTAAGCCAAAACATGTTTTTCAGCGTATCTCCAGACTTGGAGGTTGAAGTTCAGTCACACTGAGACGGTGACAGCAGCCTTTCACTTAAATAACCGAGAGGCTAAACGTGAGCTAAAAGTTTACAACAATGGTAGACTTTTACCGTTCTGTCCAACCCCTACTTATCTTGGGGTAAAACTGGACAGATTGCTCACGTTTCGTCACCATTTAGCGGCATTGCACAAAAAACTATCCTCGCGCGTTACACTGCTGAGGCGACTCGTGGGCTCGGGATGGGGTGCTGATGCTAAAACACTACGAATAGCCACCTTATGTCTAGTCTACTCAACAGCTGAGTACTGTGCGCCAGTCTGGTGTCGCAGTGCTCACATTCGCCTCATCGACAGTGTCTTGAACGACACCTTGCGCATAGTCACTGGATGCCTGCGTCCCACTCCAACGGACCACCTACCTATACTCTCAGGCATCCAGCCAGCTGAGCTTCGCCGAATGGGAGCGACACTCTCCTTGGCTCATCGTGGATCTCTGGACCCTGATCATATCTTGTATGGTCTTTTAAGTGGGTCCTCAGATACTGGCCAAGTGAGACTAAGATCCAGACGCCCGTTTGTGGCAGTTGTGCGGAATCATTTGGACAGCCTTGCCGGACTTGGCATCCGCGCCTCTGAATGGACAAATCACAAATGGAAAACGGAGTACTGTGAAAATGTTTCCAGGCTCCGTGCTTTTGTGCCCGGTACTAGTGCCAGGCCTGTTGGGATGGGCTTACCCCGAGCAGTTTGGGTTAAGCTCAACCGCCTGCGGACTGGTGTTGGGCGATCCATTCGTCCATGTACAAATGGGGTCTCGCTCCTTCACCGAATTGCGAGTGTGGCGCCTCTGAGCAAACCGCAGACCATGCACTAACAGCGTGCTCTATACATCGGGCACCACATGGAGCACGAGGTCTGACGGTTTTGGATAACGAAACTCGATGCTGGCTTAATAACACCACTGCCAGCATTTCATTCAAGCAGTACAGCAGCATCTGATCCAGGCAATACAGCAGCAGCCTGGGGTAGTAAAAGGATAAACCATCGGCCCCAGTCCTGTTTGTGTCTGACCTGTAGTGGATACCCATCAAACGTTTTCTTGTTAACTACCTGTCTTGCACGAAAGTTAAACTGGAGATTGTTACCCAAGACATGCTGCAGCATGTTCAATAGAAGCCAGAGTAGCGGCTTTTATTTTCTTGACTTGTATTTTCTTGCAATGGAAAGACGAGACTTTAATCTTTGTGCACACTTAACTGGAAACAAATAATATTTTTGAAGTTGGCAAAATAAATGCTTTGTTAAAAATGTGTCATTGAAACTGACTCTACGAAATTTTTTAAAACTCCTTTCAAGAAAAGCGTGCCTTTTGTTAAGAATTACTGGCTTAAATTAACTTGAAACTTAGTCCCCAACGGGTGTCTAAAGATACACCGGATATCCTACATTTTCAAACTAAAAGTTGGAAGGGTTATTGTCGTTCACAATGGCAATTGTTTTACTAGTTTTAATTGTCTTCACAATGGAAGTAAAAAGTTTCTCAATCAGTTTTTACCAGTTATGGTAAGGTATAGTTTATAAATTATGGTGTTATTTAGAAATGTAGTATGTTGTAAATATAAAAAAGCTGCCAAAAATTGAGGTTCACACTCTGAATTATAGATATACCAAAATTAGGTTGAAAGCTTAATGTTGGAAATTTTCTTAGCTTAGATACAAAATCATCTTCGATTACTAAAATTTAAAATATATTTATTTCTTTGCAATTGCATAATGCGTGTATTTCGATTTACTGAGAACGAATTGATTTATCTTGCTTTAACAAATGTCGGAAGTAAAAAAAACTTTTTTTTCTCTTCAACAGTGGTCACCAAACTACGGCCCGCGAGGTGATTTTATCCGGCCCACTGCATGTTGTCTAAAACACTAAAAGAAATATAAAAACACAATAATTTACAAAAAAAATATTATCAAAATTTGGTTGATGGGACGAACCAAGTGAACAAGGTTCAGTCGTGGATCAAGGGTTTGAAAATAATTTAGATCTTTCACCTACTGTACAGTAGTTATGTTAAAAAAGTTTGAAACAGGCAGATTTGCTTTCTAATCAATCATAATTCTAATCAATCATAACAAGATAGACCAATCGATGCAACATTGCTGCTGCAACAGATGAAGAATATTTTAGAGTAGGGATTTTTATTCCATTTCTTGATAACTTTGTTGTCACTCTCAAAGCAAGATTTACAGCCCACAAATCGATTGTTGATGAATTTCAGTGTTTAATTTCTGCTGATCCAACTAGTGGACCAACTCTTCAACAAATTAAAAGTATTCAAGTTTTGGAAAAATTTTACAAAAATCATTTAACGAAATCTTTAGGAGAATTAGTGCCTGAACTGATAATATGGTACAGGAAACTTTTTCGGTTGAATGCAGCAGAAAGACCAACTGATGTGTCAAGCAGCATCAAGGAATGCAGATCCGATGCTTTTCCGAACATATTTACGTTGATGACCATTTTGTTAACTCTTCCAGTGACAACATGCACAAGTGAACAACCGTTTTCCACATTACGCAGAATAAAAACGTGCTTTTACGAAACACAACTGGTACCACTCGAATAAATGGACCTGCATTACTAAACATTTATAGGAGCCACACGCCTTGTCCTAATAACGTAATTTTATATATATATATATCCATAATTAGGTCTTCATGATATATATATCTGTTATGGAAACCTATATCTGTTATGGAGACCTAATATTATGGTGACCTAATACAGAGATCCTATATTATCTATATATTTGATCATATAGAGTCTATATTAATTGTCTTGCCCTCCTATATAATGCCAAGGACGCTGCCAGTTATTATTCCGGCCGCTGGAACACTGGCACCAATCCAGATCTAGCTTTCGCCAGCGTAGGTCCAAACAGTCGCTTACCGGATAGACGTGTCCTTGACAAGTTCCCTGTTCGCAAAGACTTTGTTGCCGCCTGATTCACTTGATGTGGATGCGGCTTACCAGGACTTCTGTAACACTATTAAGAAAGTAGCCAAAAAGACTATCCCACGCGGGTATCGAAATAACTGTGTTCCGTGTTGTGATGCAGAGTGTAAATCCCTCTATAAAACCTTTCTGCAGTCTCTCAGGGAGACGACTCAAGTTTGGCTGCTACAGCTCTGCTTGCCAAACTTGGCAGGAAGCGGAGGGATCGATAGTCCGAGGCAGTTCGGAGCATTGACTTCTCACACTCTAGCCGAAAAACGTGGAGTATTTTGAACAACCTTACTAGTAGGTCACAACACTCTCTTTGTCACTGTCCCGTTTCAGCCGATGCTATTGCATCTCAGCTGGTTAGAAATGGGAAATACGAGGCTGCTGATTGCAAGTCATCTCGACTTGTCTATCAAGAAGTGTTTGACCTTTGAAGGGCCACAACACCAGACGCAGTAAATATCTCTGACAATTTTTCACAGAGAGAATTTGCTGCTGCCCTTCAACATTTAAAACCAGGTAAAGCTCCAGGTCCTGATTCCATCTTTTCGGAGCTTATACTTCATGCTGGAGCTGCTTTGAAGTCCTGGTTACGTGACTTCCTTTCTTCCTGTTTGCGCCGACTCAAAATTCCCAAGATCTGGAGAAAAGCGCTTGTGGTCGCGATCACAAAACCAGCAAAGCCCGTGGGGGACCCAAAGAGTTATCGACCAATATCTCTGCTCTGTGTCCCCTACAGATTCTCGAGAGGCTTATCTTCGCCCACGTTAAACCATTAATTGATCCACTGCTTCCTAAAGAGCAGGCTGGGTTCCGACGCGGGAAGTCAACCGTAGATCAAGTTGTTCTGCTAACCCAGAACATCGAGGATTCTTTTGAGGATAAAAAGAAGGCCGGTGCCGTATTTGTCGATCTGACAGCTGTTTATGACACTGTCTGGCACCGTGGCCTTATCTGCAAGCTGCTGAGACTTCTTCCGGATAAGCACATGGTCAGAATGATCATGGAGCTTGTTCGAAACCGAAGTTTCACCCTTACCACCGGTGGCAGCAAGCAAAACAGACTACGCCGTCTTAAAAACGGCGTTTCTCAGGAATCGGTCTTGGCTCCCCTCCTATTTAACATCTTTACGTACGATCTTCCTTCGATGATTTCCAGAAAGTTTTACCGTTAGACCAGAAACGGTAGACTTTTACCGTTCTGTCCAACCCCTACTTATCTTGGGGCGAAACTGGACAGATCGCTCACGTTTCGTCATCACTTAGTAGCATTGCACAAAAAACTATCCTCGCGCGTCACATTGCTGAGGCGACTCGTGGGCTCGGGATGGGGTGCTGGTGCTAAAACACTACGAATAGCCACCTTATGTCTAGTCTACTCAACAGCTGAGTACTGTGCGCCAGTCTGGTGTCGCAGTGCTCACTTTCGCCTCATCGACAGTGTCTTGAACGACACCTTGCGCATAGTCACTGGATGCCTGCGTCCCACTCCAACGGACCACCTACCTATACTCTCAGGCATCCAGCCAGCTGAGCTTCGCCGAATGGGAGCGACACTCTCCTTGGCTCATCGTGGATCTCTGGACCCTGATCATATCTTGTATGGTCTTTTAAGTGGGTCCTCAGATACTGGCCAAGTGAGACTAAGATCCAGACGCCCGTTTGTGGCAGTTGTGCGGAATCATTTGGACAGCCTTGCCGGACTTGGCATCCGCGCCTCTGAATGGACAAATCACAAATGGAAAACGGAGTACTGTGAAAATGTTTCCAGGCTCCGTGCTTTTGTGCCCGGGACCGGTGCCAGGCCTGTTGGGATGGGCTTACCCCGAGCAGTTTGGGTTAAGCTCAACCGCCTGCGGACTGGTGTTGGGCGATCCATTCGTCCATGTACAAATGGGGTCTCGCTCCTTCACCGAATTGCGAGTGTGGCGCCTCTGAGCAAACCGCAGACCATGTACTAACAGCGTGCTCTATACATCGGGCACCACATGGAGCACGAGGTCTGACGGTTTTGGATAACGAAACTCGATGCTGGCTTAATAACACCACTGCCAGCATTTCATTCAAGCAGTACAGCAGTCTGTGGTAGTAAAAGGATAAACCATCGGCCCCAGTCCTGTTTGTGTCTGACCTGTAGTGGATACCCATCAAACGACGACGACGACGAGAAATTGATGGACATGCATCTGCAACTTGATCATCAATCATAGCAAGTTCTCTTTCTAAAAATTCATCAAAATCACAAGATTGTAAAATGTATTTCAACCTGTTTAACAATTTCTGATAAGATTGAAAACCATATCTACAGGCCTCAGCTTTTTAGTAAAATTTTTCTGGGTGATTATTGTTTGTAAAAGATCACCACTACCAGTAACACGTGCTAAAAAAATGGGGTTTAATGTTACAGAACCAACCACTGCTCCTGTTGTAGTAAAAATAACAGATGGTAGTTTTAAAGCTAAGTCATATTTTTTATACTTTTTATACATCTTCTTATAACGTCAATACTGTTTATGATAAGTTTGATATAAATTTTTTAATTCAGAAATTTGTCTTTTATTCATTTTTATTGATGTGATTGAAGTTATATGTTTAACACAAAGCATAGTGGAAAAATTAAATGTTTAACACAAAGCATAGCGGAAAAATTAAAAACGATAAAATTATGCGCTGGAGAATCGAACTCAGCACCTATGACTTTGATATTATTTACAGATGTGGTGAAGAAAACATTCCCGCCGACGCTTTATCTCGACTAAATTGTGTCACAATGAATTTGAAGAAACTGCAAAATTTGCATAATTCTCTATGCCACCCAGGAGTAACAAGATTGGCGCACTTTGTCAAACAACGAAATTTACCTTTTTCCCTTGATCAAGTGCGACAAGTAGTGCGTTCGTGCACAGTGTGTGCAGAAATTAAACCCCAATTTTTTAAACCGGAAGGCGTGCATTTAATTAAGGCCACTTGTCCGTTTCAACGATTAAGTCTCGATTTTAAAGGCCCTCTACCATCGACCAACCAAAATCGCGTTTTAATTACCATCATTGAGGAGTATTCAAGGTTCCCGTTTGCGTTTTCTTGTAGAGACACCAGCGCTAAATCAATCATAAGCGGTCTTGATCAAGTTTTTTCTATGTTTGGGATGCCCGCTTACATACACTCAGATAGAGGAAGTGCCTTCATGAGTGCAGAATTTAAACGTTATCTTCTTGATAAAGGTATTGCAAGCAGCCGCACAACAAGCTACAACCCTGCCGGAAATGGACAAGTCGAACGCTTAAACCAAACATTGTGGCAAACTATCAAACTTGGATTGAAAACGCATAAATTGCCACTTCAACATTGGCAAGAGTTGTTAAGCGATGCTTTACATTCTGTTAGGAGTTTACTTTGCACCGCAACTAACCAAACCCCTCACGAACGAATTTTTAACTTTCAGCGTAGGTCTACATCTGGCTCCTCGATACCGTCTTGGCTTGCAACCCCCGGACCAGTTTTGATCAAGCGTCATGTTCGGTCCTCGAAATTCGACCCTCTAACAGAAGTGCACTTGATCGAAGCAAATCCACAATACGCGTACGTGCGATACTTCGATGGAAAAGAAGACACCGTGGCTTTAAAGCACCTGGCTCCTAAGCCAACATCAAACGATGAAATTTTAGAAACAAATCGAGTTGTGGAAGTTGACTCGGAAAATCCAGCTAATGACGCAGCGCCAGCAAATGAAAGTTTTACAACCGAAGATGCAATTTTTGCAATAAATTTATTAAACAGTTTGCAATAAGTAAGGACCATTTTTTTATACTTTGGCTTGAAAACTTTTTGGGACGAAAGAAGTCATTTGTGTAAATCTAAGAGGCTAGAGCCCTAATGAATTTATATAACATCCACATAAAATTGGGGCCCGAAGCTTTATCTGGTTTTACGTGGAAAAATCCTTGTAAACAGCCCAGGTCATCCGTAACTAAGATATCTAAGTTGATTTTATTCAGAGGTTTCGAATTAGTGGGTCGTTTTAAAACTAAAAAGAAGTCGGAATATAATAGGATAATCATATTAGACCAGGAATTATACCAACCTTTTTTAAATGACTTATTAAATTCAAACATAAAATTTATGGCGAAAAGCAAATGAAGACCAAAAATGGTCTTTACGTTTACATGAAAAGTTCTTTTTAAATTTCCAGAACGGAGCTTTTTTAAGTTTTTATTTAACTTTCAAAATAAATTTATTAAACAGTTTGCAATAAGTAAGGACACTTTTTTAAACTTTGGCTTGAAAAATTTTTGGGAGGAAAAAGTCATTTGTGTAAATCTCAGACTTTAGAACCGCCAAATTTATACAAGTTAAAAACCTCTGTTTTATTGAAATTCAATCGTATCAAACGTCTTGTTTTTTATGCTTTCTGTTTGGAAAACCCACATTGAAAAGCTATAAACTTTTTCACAAAACTTTTTTAAACAGGTATACTTTTATATAAAAAATACGTCCGATTTTTCATTGTTAGGGAAATTTCAACTAAAAACGGCCTGTTACTTCAAATGTAACGTAAAATGCAATTGTAAAAAGTCAAGTGTTGTTTAATTATAAGAAGGCGTCAGCATAAGAGTTAAAATATGAACTAGTTAATTTAATTTTTTTCCCACAAATAAATAATAAAAAGAGAGTTTTATAAAAATGCTTATTGTAAAGATTGAATTTTGTCCGCTTGATTGGCATTCAAGCAGTCCAACAGCAATTGTTTACGCAAAATATTGTATATGTGTAAAATGTTTCCAAGCAATCGCCAAAAGCTCAAAAAAAAGAAAATGCGATTTACATGAAATAAGTTTTACATCGCCTAAGGCATATTGACGTCAGGAAACGACGTAAATCGCTTCGACACGCAAAGCCGATTATTGGTAAAATTCATGTCACTTAATAAAAGCGTGAAATTGAAATTCCACGCTCTGCTTGCGAAAACCAGCAAAAATTCACAAATTTGCTAAAAAACATCTATTTTAACCGTTAACCCTTGTTCGGAAGCACCTAAAAATAGTACCATCTTATTCAGCATTTCAAATTAGGAAAAGTCAAGAAATTCCAGAATTTTATCTAAAAAGATGAATTAATTACAAACGTTTTTGCAAGGGCCGGGCTTTAGAAGCCCGGCCGTTGAGGAGAATAGGGTTAATCGGATAAAACATTTGGCACTGCCAGCTGTTGTCAAATATTTTCAATGATGAAAGTTGAGATTAATAAGGCGAGTTTCTTGTTGGTTGTGATGATATCAGTCTAGCAGTTCATTGTTCATAGCTTAAGATAAAGTATTGAGCATATCATAAAAGCTGATAAAAATATTGTTTTGAGTCAATCAGCAAATAAATTTACAACTTATTGCAGGTGCTGAATTCAGAAACAATAAAAAATTTCAATATGAGGACATTTATTCAATTTTTTTATATACTTCATGAGAATTAGTCGAGTACCTCTTAAAATATTTGTATTAAATTCATTTAAAATTTTTACTACCAGGGGCACACGAATTTTTTAGGCAGAAAGGGCAAAAGTCAGATTGTAGCTTACAACTGCGGACATTACTTTGTGTTACAGTTAATAATTACTGAAAATTTATTGTTGCCATTATGTCGCTGCTAATGCTAATTAATTCTTCACTTTCTTGTTTGGTTGATTTACTACTTTCTCTTTTTTTTCTAAGCAAATTTTTAGTGAGTAATTGAACTGAATCATTAAAAATGTACCTGTATTATTGATTGTTTTTTGTATCTATTTATGGAAGATTACGTAATTATCTATTTAGGTTATACTTTGTTAAAAATGGTGAAAATTTTTGTTGTAGTGAGCTATATTAGTCAAAACTTTGTTGGGATTTGCCCTGTTTTTGGATAAACAAAGTTCGGTAAGTTTTTTTCTTTGTTTAATGTTATACCGTTATAGGCTGCTTAGTTCACCACTATACAGTACAGCATATTGTTTCTACCAGATCATAATCTCAAAACGGGTTTTACACTGAAAGAGGCTGTTTCCACTACAACAGTGTTTCTTTCATTAATTTTTTTTGCTTCGCTCAGCCCTTGAGCGCGGAAAGAAGTAAAAAAAATTATATAAAAAACAACAAAGAATGCTATATTTCACGCTCGTAGTGGAAGCGGTCCTTAACATCCCAACGTTTGTTGTGGCACAAAACGAATTTAATAAACTCTACTTTTTATTGAAAAATGTAACGTACCAATGACATTTTTGTTGAACTACAGACTTAGAAATCTTTTCTTTCTCGTAGTTTATTTAGAAAATTATTTTAATTACCTCCATTATTAGGATAGCATTATTTTCACAATGTAAATACATTATATGAAATAACACGCATCGATTAGTAGCAATGTGGAAGAGGAAGCGGAAGCGGTACAAAATAAATCACTTTTGCTTTTCATTAAACAAACCTAACACAAGAGAAAAAAGAACTTTTTTCAATAATTTGGCACCTTAGAATTTATTGGTCTGCAGAGTTGGGCAGTACCGTGTACAAAAGTACCGCGGTACTTTTTTAGTACCGGTACCGGTACCTTCGGTACTTGGTACCGAGTACCGGTACTGCGGTACTTTTTTATAATGTACCGCGGTACTCCGTCTAATTTTAGGGTCATTGAAAGTTTTTTTTGCAAGCATTGCGACATGTTTTGTTTTTCGTATCGATTGCAGCTTCAAAGTAGTTTCTTGATTTACAGTAGTATTATCACAAATTGACATTTGTCAAACTTAAGTGTTTACCAGTACTTTCTCCATCCTTCCGGTAGTAGGTACTAGTTAATTTTAAGTAAGGTCAGGTTTAGGAACGTTTTACGCACTTCATAGCCAGTAGCCCTTTTGCAACTTTTTATTTAGGCTAAGCTTACTCAGGCTAGTAGGGTAGTCTGGGTAGACTAGCATTTTAGTTATGTCTTAAATAGAAACTAAAAAAGTAAATTAAAAATTCCAATTCATTACAATAGTTTGGCATCTGTGAAAGCAATTATCTGCTAGATCTTCTGGTTGCTTACGGACCTGTATATATAGCATTAAACGAGAAGGTACGGTATTGCTTAAAAGTTGCCCTTAGTATAACGCATTCAACTTTTTTGTACGAGTCTGAAGAATAAATGGAGTTGAAATACGATAAAAATCAATAAAAATTTTAAATCTTGAAAATAAATGATGGGTTTGTGTATGAAGCTTATTTTGTCTTATATTTTTCCATCAATCTTAATCATGTTATTAATGTGCATAGAAAAAGAAACAATTTTAAAATTGGTTGAAAAAATATTGTTTTAACTTATCCGTTTAAATATCAGGTTTTGTTTTGACTAAATCGAAGAAAGATTATTAATTGCTTATGCGCTTGAAGTTTTATATTATAATGTACAGTATAATTAATTGTATCATTTTTTTATACGCCAGCGTCAGTCTATGTCATTCGACTCTGTGTTTTTCTTGAAACTTTATTCAAACTCCATTTTTTGAACAATTTTAACAGAATAAAAAGAGGTTACTGAAATGAAATCAACCAATAAAATTCTAATTACCACAAAAAAATAACACAATTATTTTTAAGTGTTAATATTGAACTTAACGAAAAACGCACCAACAGAGGTTATTTGACTTGTTTTTATTTAAGCAAATGACACATCAAATGTAGTAGAGTTAAAAGATCCCTGCTCCAGCTTTTTTCTTATATTTTTGTTTGCAACAAGAACAGGCAGTGGAAAATATTTTACAACACTACGCACCGGTATTAAAATTTAGCATAAATGACTTGGCGTGAATAGGTATTTTATTTTTATATGTTACTTTTTGTACAGTGCAATATCTAGATAGGTGTGCGTTCGTTTTTCTTCCTTGTAAGTTTACGTTTGAAATAACTTTAAATAGAATAGCCTACTTTTCTTGTTGCACTGAGCGTTTGATGAAAATGACCAAAAGATCAAACTATATACATTCATTTAAAAAGTAACGTTTTAAGAAATATTTATCGCAGTTTGCTTGAGGTGATCGAAAATTATCAAAGGACTTCCGTCCTACTTTTGAATTATGCTGGGAACTGTATCGAACATTTACGTAAACAAACTCAAAAGACATTCGAATAGCATACATATTGTGTTACGCTTGAGTGCAATATCATTAATTGGTTGCATAGGCGTACCAGCCAAAAAAATGTGGAGGCAATGAAGTTTTGCCCAAAATTTGTGACGTTTGCCCAAATCATAATTTTCTAGCACATTACGGATAGAACAAAAAATTGTCTGAGATTCGCAAACCAAGAACAAATTTTTAGGCAAAATTTGAAATCTCTAAATAAAAAAGAAAACTCTTCACTTGAATTTAGTCTCATATTTTTCAATTTTTGACCCAAAAGCAAGGTGTTCTGTACAAAAAAAAGTCTTCACCTAAATTTGGTAACCATTTTTTGCAGTTTGTCACTGTCCTAAAATTTTTGACTTTGCCCAAATATTTTCTTGTTACTGCCCGAAAAATTTTAATTTTGCCCAAATCTTAGAAACTTGGTTAAGCATTTGCCCACCCTGCCCCCCCTCGGCAGGTACTGCTATGATTGGTTGTACTGATGTTACGATACCGATATTCTAATGTCAAAATTCGTACTATAAATTAAATAATTCTGAAAGAAACAATAATGTCGGTGTTGTAAGTTGTGACAAAATCAATATTAAAATCCCAAATTACTCTCGGCAGAAATTCATTTTGATGATAATGACTGTTTTAGAAAATGTTAGGTTTTATACTCTGACGCAAGGATGCTCAATCTTTTAACCATTATGGCCCAACTTTTGTCGAAAAGTTTATTGCGAGTCGAATCGGTGCAGAAATCAAAGTATCTTCTTTTTTATTTTCACTTATTTTTAATGTGTTATTTTTGAATGAACCTCCTGGATAACAGGAATTCGGACTACAAATTTAGTTAAAGACCAAACAAAAAAGCTCACCAGTTTGATATATCTACGTGTTTTATTCTTATATAAAGCGAAAAATCTCTAGTGGGACAAAAATTAGCCTATTCATTCCGATTTTTCTGCGAGTCATTGGATTGATTCAAAGCATTACAATAATTTGATCGATTATGTAATTACAAATTCTTTGGTAGGCTTCAACAATAGATTTTGCGGGTCTCGGGTTGGGCAGCCCTGCTCTGACGAAGTATATTAATAAATAATTCAATGTACGGTAAATTTAAAATCAAAAAATATACGCCAGAGCATTAGCCAAATTCAACTATAAAATATTCTGCTATGTAAGCTAGGCTAACCTACTAAAAAAGAAAAAAGCTTGCAAAAATCAAAAATTAATTTCACCAAAGTAATCAATCCTAACTAAATTTTTTAAAATTAGGCTTATTATAACATTTTGAAATAATTATAAAAAAGTACGATGTTACACTTAAAATTTCAATTTTTTCTTAGAATGAATTGTATTTCATTTTATTATATGAAAAGTTCATTTCCAAAATTGTTTAAAAAGTCCAGTGAATTTTGAAAACATTCGTTGTTGCTAAGATCGATGCATTTTAATAATGAAATCAGATTTTGCTGAAATAGAGTTTGTTCTTTTGTGAACTGCAGTAACCTCCCTAAGGGGATTCCAACTGTGAAAGAATTTTACTTTTAATCATACGATCAATCAAACCGCCGAAGTCGTTAACTTTTTGAAACCAATCTTTGCTTTTCGGCCAATTTACGAAAGTTGACTACCTTTCGAAAATTTGCTTTTTCAATTCGAAATAATATTTTATTACAACATTTAAATATCTCTATCCAAAAAGCATAAAATTTTTTTTTATGCAACCTTAAATAACACTTTTTCTGAAATCAGCTGGGGTCAACAACAAGCTGTAGTGTTCTGACGAGTCCTAACAAGGACGAAACAGATCTGTCGGCATTTGCTTGTTGATTGGCTTGACTATTCTTACTTAATGTTTGCAATGGAACTGCAGGGTTTAGCTTGACTTTACCCGATCCGTGTTAGCTGACTCGATGATGTGGTCAGCATATCGAAACCACCGTCAGTATGCCCTTGCGGCTTAGCCGTGCTTATCGTAGTTACGCTGGTAGTGTATTGTTTTCATTAAACTATGTACGTTATAACATGTACAAAAAAAATTGTGCATGGTCACCGCACCAGTTGTGTAAAAAAAAAGAGTGATTATCGTGTTTAATGTGCATATAGTAATTATTGTGCAAAAAAGGCATTGTAGCTTTAGAAAAAGTAGCATTTTTGCGTGCAATTATGTCAAATCTTTAGCGCTTTTGGCGCTAAATATGGTATATCAGAAATTATAGGACTCAATCTTAGTGTAGTAAATATTTTCTGAAGGTATTGCATTTGCAAGGAACATTCTTGTTGTCTAATTATAAAAATGGAAATATTTTGCATAAAATCAAAAATCCAGTAAACACCAGATTTCATATTCATACCAATGCAAAAAAGGACTTGATGACATTTTAATTTTGCTGCTTTGCAAGCAAAAATATAAAAAATTATCATAACAGTTAACGGCCAGCGAAGGTTGAGTAATTTTACTAAATTACCAAAACCAGTGTTTCCCAAAATGAAATCCGTGATGAGCGCACAAGGAGTCCGCGACGATATGACAAAATTTGTCAACATATATACCTGGTAAAGTAATCCATACCATGAAATCCGAGACAGATTCAAAGTGAAGACCTTTTTTCTTTTTATAAAACACTTCACTTTAGGGACGAATTTTTGTCTATAAACGAGGGTCCCGGTTTGCCCCTACGGAAATATGGTATGCTTGTTTATAAGCATTTATTTTTTAACGGATTTTGTGTTATTTATTTTTGGGTTTGTTTGATCTTTCCTCGTTGGTTGGGCAGAGAATTGATGTGACATAAGATTGGGGTCCATGATAAAAAAAGATTTGAAAATAGAGGTTTGTGACCCAAAAAGTTTGAGAATAACTTTGACTAAACCACAGTAATATGTTATATGGAAATTAGTACGATTTTTGACAAAATTTTTTTAATATAAAAAACAAAGTAGAAGACAACGTGTTCATAGGCCTTTCATATATCCAAGGCATATTTTATGCAAAAAATCAAGTTAAAAACATATTTACGCATGTTTTTTACATTCAAAGCATAATTGATTTTTGAAAGTGAACAGTTGGATACATACGATATTGTTTTCGCTTTGTTAAATACAATTTTTAAATGTCAAATGAAATCCAATGTACGGCAGAGTTTTAGTTATTACCATTAATTCGTATAATTCAAAAGTACCGTGCCCACCTATGGCTGTTAGTAAAACATTGTTGATGTCATTTGTAGCAAGCAAAGTGAGCATTTTGCAGTGTATGTGTTTGAAGTATTTTTCTCAATATAACTTAAAGTAGCCTCTAAATTTTCCAATTTTAATGTGTAAATTTTGTGCCAATTCAACATGAATAGATTCTTCTTTGATGTATGCACAATTGTCTAAAAAATTTTATCAATAAATTGAATTCAGTGTGGAACCAAATCGTAATGATTTTTTGCTACTTACTATAAATCAGATGTTAATATGCTTTAAAAATCAGATTCATATACAATGCAGTATGTGTTTTAATATTTAATTACAGATTCTTTTTGTTAGCTCATTTTTTTGTTATGGTTGTTGTTAAATTTTTAAGAAGTAATTATAATAAGATTCAAGTATAAAATGTTATAGTAATTTGTTAAAACTATTTTTTGTGAGAAAATTATTATTATGGATACATGACATTTTTTGGGTCTCTTCAAAAAGTCACCTTAAACAATTTTTTTTAGTGAAATTCACCCGCAACCCCCTTTCAGCACCAGGATGGAATAAAAAAGAAACCAACAGAAAAAGACCGTCTGAAGAACCGATAGTAACCGCAGGGAATCCGGGTTAGTTTTACGAACAAAAATCATTTAGATGACTTTTTAAAGGGACCCCATTTTTTTGCTAAGGTTTATTATATTGTACCTGTGTTTTTTTAAAAAAAGCAACAATTAACAACATCAGTTGAACATACTTATTTTCCATACATATTTTAAATCGTTTTACAAATCAAAAAAGTTTTTGATACCTTTTTTTGCATAACTTATACATTCTGTTTTCAAATGAGAATTATTTATTCATTATTAATAGAAAAATGTAGGCTAGATTGTTTTTAAAAATGTTCCATCTTTTAATTATGATTGGTCAATTGTGCAATAAAAAAGTGTAATTGCTTTGATAAAATGTATGCTTTGCTGTATCTGTCTAGCTGTCTATATCTATAAGTGCTTCTATAATAAAATAGCATCATAAAATTTTAAGAATCACTTAGATATATTGAATTTAGATCCATAATAAAAGGTAGAAACGTGTGGAAGATAAAAAGTATTAGTTTAATGTTTAGCTTGCAACCAGGGATATCAAGTTTAAATAGTTCCATGGCACTGTATATTTAAGAAAGAAAAAATTTCAACAACGTCAGCTGCTTTCTGTTTTCCATATAGTTTTGAATAGCAACCGTGGACTAAATTTAAAAATTGTCAACAACTGTAACCTCTCAGTTACACTTGGTGAAAAAAATCAACTGGAAAGCGTATTTTCCGCTAACACTTTAATGTGGTGCACACTGAAAGCGGAAGCAGAAAAAGCAAGCGGAAAGCGGAATTTTCCGAACTGAAAATAAAGTGAATCAAACTGAAAATAAAGTATAGCATAAAAAGAATAGCCATTAAAATTAAACTAAAAAGCAAGAAAAATTATTTGCAGTAATGGCTTTAGTAGGGTGCAAACAGAGCGCCCGCCTCCCCCCTTTTGAAGTAAATTTTTTTTCATTTCATAGTGGTACCTCTAAGATGATGACCTTTTTTTCAGAAATCACTTTGTTTCAGAACACTAAAAAGTGGCCCCTCTAAAACGATAACGTGTTTTTTAGAGATCCTTTTGTTTTGGAGCACTAAATAGTGGCCCCTCCTGAATCAATAACCTTTTTTTAGAGATCACTCTGTTTTGCAACACTGAAAATTGCCCCCTATTTTTCTTGCAGCGGGCCCCCTTTTTTGTAAGGCCATCACTGTTTATTTGTATCAAACAACTTTAGTCTTGCTTTAGTGTACTGCACTTTAAAGGTAAGCTAAGCTAATTTTAAAAAACTATTTAATAGATTTACTAACTGCCGGGTTGTGAAACTTTGCTGTCTTTCATTTTTAATGGATAGAGGGCTCGTAGCGCTGGCGGTAAGCCTATAACCCTAATTCAATAAATAATGAACAAATAGGTGCATTACGGAGTATAGTAGAAAAATTTTCTAGAAAAACGTAAATAATCGAAAATACAGTGACTTTAAAAATAGAGTTTAAAACCTATGAATTTCTTCAAATAGCTTGGTGAACGTCAGCCCCTGCAGTGTTAAAATTTTTTTCAAAACGGCCAATATATTTTTAAATTATTTTTTTCTCAAATTTTTACGAAGCAAAAATGTTTAAGTTGTAAATAAAATGTTTACTTAATTTAGGTTCTTGTTAACTTCTTTTTTCATTAAAATTTACTCATTAAAACAAAATGTCGCATTGTTTCATTCAGTGTCAACCAAATTTTTTCAATGTCTCATTGTCAGCGACACGTAGTCTCATTGAATCAATCAAAATCAATTCATCAAAATCAATCTAAAACCAATCAATTCATAGCTGAAATGCCATTGGTCAATATCTTCAAGGACAATGCCCAACGCGCCCTTCATTGCAACAACGAAAAATTTTTTATTCTCGCTCGAGGTCGCTCTTCTTTTCACCTTTCTGCCCTTGAAATGACTTTCCTTAAATTTCTTAATCCCCTTTTGTGTAAACAAAAAGAATTCGTCTACTCTTTAAAAATTCCTTAATCTTTTCTTTCATTGGCTAACTTCTTTCAGCCAATGAAAACTCTGCTTTCCTCTTTATAATCAAGTTCGGTTTCATTTCTGCTTTATTCTGACAATTTCCCGAAAGAGTGTCAGATAAAAAGCTTTGGGAAGAAAAATCTTTTACTTCACGTTTTTAAAAAAATATAAAAATCAAGGTGCATTATTAAAAATTTTTCGCTTACTCTATTTTTACACTGGAAATTAAGGTAACCAGATTTTCACACTTCTATATGTCACACTTTTAACAGGGAATACGATACGCTATAAATAGCAATCTTTTGTGTAAGAGAGAGACCTTGATATACATTGTCACGCTTACAGCAATTACAGGTACTTTTCCTATTATTAAAAGTTTATAAAAAACGATCAAAGGTAACAATTAAATGTTAGCACTAGAAAGTGGAGTCATACAGCATTAAAATAATAACTATATTTGAATTTAGTTGGTTTACTAAATAACAAAAATGGAAAAAGTCAAACTTGTTTATTATGAACATCTGTTTATTAAACATAAATATCCTATTAATAAAAAGCGAGCTTGTCTAAATATTTTTAACAAATACTTTAAAATTGACTATAAACGAAAAATCAAGCTTGCCAAGATAATACTATTAAAACTGAACATAGGTACGTATAACAAAAACCAAGTTTGCCTAGAGAAAAAAAGCTATAAAATTAAATACAGTATAGGTGTCTAAAAATCAGGGTTGCAGAGTCGGAGTCGGAGGTTTTAGGGAGGAGTCGGAGTCGGAGTCGGATTGTTAAGAAGACTAGGAGTCGGAGTCGGAATATTTTATCCGACTCCGATTCCTCATGTCCAATTTTTTACATATTAGTAATGTTAACCGCACAACTTACGCGGCCGAGCGCGCCAGTGTAATGCAGTGCAGTAATCTTTTTAAGATAACCTTGCCGCGTATCGCGCGACAAAGCGTGCAACTCATAAAAAGTTTACATTTTAATTTGTAACCAAATAGTATTTTGCGTAATGCTATGCTCGGGCAACCAATTTAGTTGCTTCCCTTTTTTCAATCCAATGATAGGAAGCAAATGCCAGGTGCATAATCAATTTACTAAACTAAGCAGCCTCTTTTTATAGTACGTGGTACCTTGACATACGAGTTTAGTTCGTTCCGTGACCGAGCTCGTACCTCAATTTGCTCGTATGACAAAGCGAATTTTTCCATTGAAATTAATGTAACTGCCACTAATGTGTTTCATCCTTTAAAATGCCCTCCCCCCTTTTTTTAAATTTTGACGTGTCTTTAAATAAGTACTTCCTCCAACAGAAGCGAGTGTTGAACGTCTGTTTTCATCACTACGGCTCATCAGAACAGACCAAAAGGCTGCAATAAAGAAGAAACTCACAAAAACAAATTTGTTTTTACGAGCAAATTATTAAATTAAAATTTTTGAAAATTAAAACGTACTCTTCGTGCTCTATTCTTTCAAAAAATATCAACCAAAAGTTTAAAACCAAGGTGAATTTTTTAATAATCTCCTAATATGAATTTCAATAAACGGCATGTTCTGTCTCGTACAAAATTACAATAATTGAAATATTCATGAGATAGAAACTACAGACCTCCTTTTATTTTGTTTACAAAATCCGACAAAATTCACATATATTCTTACTATCAATATATAACCATGAATTAATGTGAAGAAGATGGATTTCATGCCGTCAAACTAATGGCTGAAGTTTATTTAAGAGAAATAAGTATGAGCTTATGATTGGTATGGAAATATCAACGTTTTTCTCTGGAGTTTCTTTATATGCAATGGGTGATTCAGGAAAATTCTGAAATTAGTCGCATTTTATTGTTTTTCTTGTAGTCAATAATTGTGGATTTAAACTTTTAATTCATTTGCATATGGTTTTTTGTTTCTTTTGCTTTTATAAACTTTTGTTTTCAAATTTTCATTGTCAATAAATTCCATAGATATTACTAACATTTGTAAAAATTTTTACAATTACAAAATTTTCATATTTACGTTTTAAACTCATTACCTACTGATAAAAACAAAACTATGCCACCTAAAACAAGAAGCACCAAACTCGAATTTTGCTCTTGTTAAAGCTCGTCAGTGATGCATTCCTCATTGAGTTTAGAACCAATTAGATGTTGTTCTACGTGCAGGAGACAACACTCAGGGTCTAGTTCTACACAAGTCATTAATTGTATTACATATTTAGTTTCGAGTTATGTATGCCATTTCGAGTTAGTTTTCTAAATGTGATTTGTATTAATGTTTCTTTCAAACACAGTAAGAATTATAGTTAATGGGTTGTGTATATAATAGAATTATTTGTACATGTATATACTGTACGTATTTATCAAAGCATAAATATAACAAAAAAACATGTTGTATTAAAATAGTTCCAACAGATTGCTTCGCCTGTGAGCTCATCAGGGAACACAACAATTAAAAAAAGGAATATTATTTAGTTGAACAGAACAGAACAGAACAGAATTTATTGTTTTGCCCGAAAATAAACACACAATTAACGTCAACACAGAACTATTCAGGCCAGGAAGCATCGAAAAACCCTAAGGTTTTCAAGTCAAGATGCTCCCTGTTTATTATCAATCAAGCATGAATTAGAATTAGTAATTATAAATTGAGCAATGTTTACATAAATCACAGTAATAGGTTTACATAAAATTCAAATAAGCACACAAACATAATAATACACAATTACGCATATCTTTAAACTACCATACAGACAAGACTATTGTGGACATTATTTATAACTTGTAATTAAATATTTTTTTAATTGTTTAGAAAAAGCATAAATGTGGCATGATGATTTAATTAAATCTGGTAATTCATTCCAATATTTAACACCTCTATATTGTAGTGTTCTTAGACCAATTGTCTTTTGCTTTCTTGGTAAGAAATAGTTACTTTTAGAAGTATTTCTGGTGTTATAGTTATGAATTGAATTGTGTTTAGAAAAATATTTTGAAAAGACATTTGGCAGCAGATCATATTTAAAACGAAACATAAATTTACATATTTCAAGAATATAGGTGTCATGTATTTTGAGTACATTAGATAATGCATATAGATCTGTTACATGGATTTGCCTTTTTCCTACCATATTTATGCATCTTAGTATTCGATTATGAACAACTTCAACAGGTTCAGAAACAGGTTTTGAGCAGCTACCCCAGCAAACTACACCATAAAGTAATATTGGATATATAAGTGTATAGTACACTTTCCTAAGTACTTGCTTATCCACATATAATCTTAATTTATAAAATAGTCCACATAATTTTGCTAGTTTAGAAGCAACAGCTAACAAATGTGGTTTCCACGATAACTTTTCATCTATAACGATACCTAAGTACTTATGAGTTTCTGTTTGGCACAATAGATGCTCTTTAAGTTTGATTTGAAATTTGTATCTTTTTCTAAGTTTAGGTGATATGATAATGTATTTGGTTTTGGAAACATTAAGAGATAATTTATTTACATCAAGCCACCGTTGTATCTTATCAAGTTCAATATTAACATGTTTTTCTAGATCGCATGGTTTTTTTTTTGAAAAATATAACAGGGTATCATCTGCAAATAATCTTATATTAAAATCTGAAGCATTTTGAATATCATTTACATATAACAAAAAAAGAAGTGGTCCAAGAACACTACCTTGAGGTACTCCACACAATATTTCTTTGTTTGAAGAAATAAAGTTATTTATCTGCACATATTGAACTCTATCATTTAGATATGATTTAATTAATTCAAAAGCATT
>CAVMFT010000221.1:0-283765 GCA_963680785.1 Diplosoma virens
TTCGTATTGTAAAACAATAGTCGAAACGTATATTCAATAGGAAAATGCATCACCAATTTTTCAGAAATATTTCACCCCTTTGGCCTGGTAGTTTTTTTGCTTCAATGTAACATGTCCCTCCGTATTCTTCAATAGGCCGTGGTTTTATTCAAATTTTTAGACAAACTTAATTTTGAACTAAAAATTATTAATACATATATGTATTTTAAATTTCATACTTTAGAAAACAATAAAAATTGTAATTATCATGACATATGGCCAAATGGTTTGTGTCTTCTCTTTCATGGGTACCATGAAATGTTTGGTGCCTGGGCTATGGACAAAAAATGAGCTTGCACTTGAAATTTGCTAAAATTTTAATTTTATTTTAATTAATCCAAAGAAAAAATTTTGACACAACGTAAAAGAAAAAAAAATTTTAAACTTTTGTTATCTTTATTTTTTAGGGCTATGTCTAAACAAGTTTTCAATCAAAATAGTTTTTTTAATTTGAACAACACAGTTGAATTAAATAATTTATTTATAGCGTTTACACTGGCTTTTCTATAACAAGCTATATATACTTTTCTGTTTTTTTTTTAATTTTGAAAGAAATAATTTGTCTTCACCTGATTATTTACAATTTGAAGAGTTTTTTTAGTTCTCTACTAAACATTTTAAAGTGACTCAAACGGCGACAAAGTTTTTGCGAATTTCTTTATCAAACCAATAAAGTAATTTCACTTGGTCATGTGGAAGTTTAATTGTTTTATTGTTAAAAAATGCTAAATGCTAATTGTTAAAAATTTATTTTAAATTTGTTACTTTATTTTCTGCTGTTTATATTGCAAATATTAGCTGGATGTTATCTATTTCCACATGTTAGTAAGTGGCAAAATATATAACTCAAATTTTAATCTGTTTGTGCAACAGCATAAACTAGAATAAATTTTCATTTTTTTCAAGTCTTATTATTCCCTTCGTTCTATTACTACATAGCCATATGACCAAAACAGTTAACACTCATTTTGTTTGGTTATAAAATATAACCATTGCAGATTTTTCTTCTATACTTTTGTTTATATGTAAAAAAAATATGTCGGCTAAAAATAAAAACTTTCCTGTTTTTTATCCTGAAGTGTTACAAAAAAGACGTTTGTGGAGCTAGGCCGAATAGAATTACTGCAAAACTTAGCTCCTATTTGTTTTTAAATATTGTTTGCGCAATTGACGCCGACTTTATCTTAACAATATTAAAAACCATGCATTACACTAAACTTATGGTCATTGACGCACACGAAAACATGTTTTCGTCAAAGATTATTTTTGCTTAAATGCACTAAATATAACCAGGGCTGCCATATTGGCCTTTCGAGGCCAAATCTGAGAAAATTGGCCTTTTTAAAGATGTTTGGCTTCCAAATTTAACGTTCGGTCTTTTTTATAAAACAAAATTGTATTCTTAAAAGTCACAATTTATGTTTAAAAATTAGAAGTTCGTGAGCAAAAGTGTTAAAATTTTCGTTGTTGACTAAATCTTTAATCGTCTTCACCTTAAACTTTGGATGAAATAGAGATTTTGAAAATTGATTAAAAGTGATGACCTTTTTTTTAGTCTTTACTTTAAATTTGGAACGTTAATAGAGAAAAAATAATCTGGCTTTATTTTTTTACGTTTGGTTTTTTTTTTGGCAGTCTGTTTGGCCTTTTTTGAAAAATTATTCGGCAACCCTGAATATAACGCTATCGGTCACAGTTAATGAAGCGAGATTTGAGATCCTTCCGACAAAGAAAAGTGTCGGTAGCATTATACTTAGAGCTTATCTTCTGTTTTGCTTCTGGTAGAAAGCTTTCTTACCTTAATTTCAAATATAATTAGATAAAATTTTTTTCATTTAAACTCAAGAAAATCTGCTGTGCATAATTTTTCTGCAAACAGCATTTAAACTTATTTTATAAAATCTTAGCAGCGTGGTCGAGTGGTTAGTGCGTCGAATAGTGATCGACAAAGTTTCGGTTTAAAACCTACTCGCGCCATTCTGTTGTGTCCTTGGGAAAGACACTTTGCGGCACTTTCCCCTGCTTGGTGGTCTTGGCAAGCAGTTCTAAATTTGAGTCATATCTTTATTAAATTCCAAGTGGACAGCAATCTTGGTATCTCCGGAAGCAGATTAGGGTAATTGCTTACCCTACGTATTAGCGCCACCGTCGCTTTCTTGCAAATCAGGAGGATAAATAGTGAGATAAAAAAATTTTAAAAATACAATTATTTATTTTAATTAGATAATTAAATTTCAGACCACGAAATTTTTTAATTTAACATTAGTTTTATTTTATTTGCCCAACAGACTGTTTCATCTGCCTGGGCTCGTCTGGGGGCGGTTATAAATCTGAAAAAACAAAATAAATTGATAAAAATTAATAAAAATACAGTTTAAACAAAGCGCTTGAATGCCGGCGAAAAACGTAAAACAACAAGAGAAAAACTAAGGATATAATATTGATCGATAAATGAATTTTATTGCCAAGAAAAAGTTTTTTACATAGCTTGCTCTATTGTTTGAAAATAATGGGTAAATTTGAAAAGTTAAAATTTTGATTAAATAGACTGCACTGGAAACTACGGCAAAAGGTGCACAAGAGATGCGTTTAAAAATAAAAATTATCAGGGTACGAATTAAAATTAAAACAGTAAACTTTTTTACAGGATATAATTTAAGATTATTTTTAATTCGATAAATATGTAGTGTAGAGGTGGGTTATTTTATTTGCTGATCAAGAAAGTGGGTAAAGGTGAGATGTAAAAATAAGGTAAACCGAGTGTGTGGATATATTTATTAACTGCCAGCGTAATAAAAACTTCGTAATTTAAATTTACTTCGATGTCAGCATTTTAAAACCAACTCTGAGCGTTTATTTAGTAATTTTTTGGGGTCAGCCTGAAATATTTGTAATTTTTCTGATAAACTTACAAAATTCATTTATCGATCAATATTACATCCTTAGTTTTTCTCTTATTGTTGTTTTACGTTTTTCGCCGGCATTCAAGCGCTTTGTTTAAACTGTATTTTTATCAATTTTTATCAATTTATTTTGTTTTTTCAGATTTATAACCGCCCCCTGACAATCCCAGGCAGGTGAAATAGTTTGTTGGGGCAAATAAAATAAAACTAATGAATTTACATATTCGTGTGACGCGAACTTGACATACATCGGTATGTCAATCCGACATTTGAGCACTAGAGCTAAGGAGCATTTGGACTTCAACTCTCAAGTATCAAGTGCAATAAAAAATCATATAATGTGTTGTAATATTTGTTCCTCTGTCAAATTAAATTTAAACTCCTTTAAAATAATTAAAAAGTGTAAATCGGAATTCCATACAAAAATACACGAAGCATTATTTATTAAAAAGCGTAATCCTGGTTTAAATCGACAACTTTATGCAAATGGTCTTCATTTTTATTAAATGTTTTTTAATTTTTATTTTAAATTCTTTATTTCTTTTCTTATAAATTTTAAATTTACTTTCATTTTAAATAATTTAATGAAACTAAAAAATTGGCTTTATAATTCTATTTGCTTTAACTTATTCGTCACAATGTAAATCATTCATGCATAAATAATTAATTTTCTTTGTGTTGACGCATTATTGTTAATTTCATTTAAGTTTAAGTTTTTCTTGAAAAGGGCTTAAGAAGCCGAAAACGTTTGAAAAATAAAAGTTTTATGAATTTAATTGTGCTGCTGAGTATCGCCACAATATGGTTGAAGAAAATTTATTCCTTGCCAAAATTATATTTTAGTCTTAACAGCAAAAGGAATATTCCAGTCAAAGAGCTGAGACAGCTAGAAAGACTTGGTCAAAAAGTTGGAAAACTCAGGTTAGATGTAAAATATTTCGAACAATGTCGCAGTCTGCAAATTTGCCCCGAGTTTTTAAAATTTAAAGTTCCAAAGCTTGAGGTTTATCGATCTTCAAACAATCTTTTCCAAATAGTACTAAATAAGAAATTAAGGGAATTAAGAAAAGAATTAAAAATAAATGAAAAAAAGTATACATTGCAAAAAGCAAAAATCTTTCCTAAACTTAGTTTAATAGAAAAAACTTGCTTAATTTCGTTACTAACTGAAGAGTTTAACAATCGTGCTAAAACAGTAATCAAGACTCACCATAAAAAACTTTTAAATTTATGGAAAAAGCAAAGAAATACCAGCCCTGACTGCATAAAAAACTTTAGCAAAAGAAATTTGAATATTTTAGAAGAAGATGCTTTGCGTTTTGGACTTAATCACCATAGCCTACCAAAAAAGTTTAACAGTTATGATACTAAGGCCAATCTTGAACAATTGATTTATTCTATCAAGAAAAATGAAAATATTACTTTAAATTCTGAAATTAAAGATGAAATTAAATTTGTTTTTAAGCAATTTAGCAATAACGCAAAACGTTTATGTTCAAATCCAAAAAACTTGTCTTTTCATCGAACTTTAAAACAACTTTCTGATGATTCAAGTATAAAAATTTGCAAATTTGATAAAGGTAAAGGAACTGCTATTTTAAACAAAAAAGATTATTTTTTGAAATTAGATGATATCATTGAAGATAAGTCCAAGTTTTGTAAAATAGAAAACAAATCAAAAATCCATCCAATTATACGAAAAGAAAAGTCAATTTCTTATTACATCAAAAAGTATCTCAAAAATTATGATTCGGAAATTACAAACAGCTTAATACCGAGTGGAAGTCAACCTGGCAAGCTCTATGGACTCGCTAAAGTACATAAAGATGAGTGCCCATTACGACCAGTGGTTTCCATGATAAACACACCAGAATATAAGTTAGCAAAATTTTTAGATAATATTATACAACCCCACATCCCACACAAATATATGCTCAAATCAACCGGCGATTTTATCAATAAATTACATTCATACGAGTTTTCGTCCGGACAAAAATTAGTAAGTTTTGATGTAGTTTCCCTTTTCACAAATGTACCATTAGAAGAAACAATAAAACTTATAGCTGATAAATTATTTTCCGAAAAAAACTCAAATCAACCGTTAATGAAGAAAGAAATATTTATTAAATTACTTCGGTTAGCTACACAAGGACAATTTTTATACAAGGACATATTATACAAACAGATTGATGGTGTTACCATGGGATCACCACTTGAACCGACAATTGCAAATTTCTTTCTCGCCGATTTGGAAAACCGTATTCTTAAAAATAAAAACCAACATTCTCCGAAATTGTATTTACGTTATGTTGATGATGTTTTTGCCGTTTTTGAAAATAACAATGATTGTTTGTCCTTTCTAAATGTTCTTAATAGTCAACACAAAAACATAAAATTTACTCTTGAACATTCTTCAGACTTTATTTGTTTTCTAGATGTTAAAATAGAAATAAATTGCAATAGTTTAGACACGTATACATGGAGAAAACCAACCAACACTGGACTTTTACTTAATTTTAACGCCTTTTGCCCACAAAAATGGAAATCTGGTTTAATTTTGTGTTTGCTTCACCGTGCGAAATTAATATGTTCCTCAAAAATCTTATTCAATCGAGAAATCAACAACCTAAGAAAAATGTTTTGTTTAAATGGTTATCCTTGCTGGTTTTTTAATAAAGTTTTAAACAAATTTGTGTCCAACATAACCGTTGATCGTTCTACTGATTGCCGTACTTATTATATTACAATTCCGTACTTTGGTATTGACTCGAGACGTTTTTTAAATCGCTTATCAAAAATTTTCAAATCAAAATTTAACGTGAAAGTTTGTCCTGTCTATAAAACATTTAAAATTGGAAACTACTTTCAGTTGAAGTCCACAACTCCTTTGGGTCTTTGCTCAAATGTCATTTATGAATTTACATGTTCGTGTGACGCGAACTTGACATACATCGGTATGTCAACCCGACATTTGAGCACTAGAGCTAAGGAGCATTTGGACTTCAACTCTCAAGTATCAAGTGCAATAAAAAATCATATAATGTGTTGTAATATTTGTTCCTCTGTCAAATTAAATTTAAACTCCTTTAAAATAATTAAAAAGTGTAAATCGGAATTCCATACAAAAATACACGAAGCATTATTTATTAAAAAGCGTAATCCTGGTTTAAATCGACAACTTTATGCAAATGGTTCTTCATTTTTATTAAATGTTTTTTAATTTTTATTTTAAATTCTTTATTTCTTTTCTTATAAATTTTAAATTTACTTTCATTTTAAATAATTTAATGAAACTAAAAAATTGGCTTTATAATTCTATTTGCTTTAACTTATTCGTCACAATGTAAATCATTCATGCATAAATAATTAATTTTCTTTGTGTTGACGCATTATTGTTAATTTCATTTAAGTTTAAGTTTTTCTTGAAAAGGGCTTAAGAAGCCGAAAACGTTTGAAAAATAAAAGTTTTATGAATTTAATTGTGCTGCTGAGTATCGCCACAATATAATCAAATATTATTGTATAAAAATTTAATTGAAAAAATGCATTCAATGAGTAAAACTAAAAAATGAATTCAACCTTATCACAAATTTTTATAAAACTCTTCCTACAAAAATTTTTTACAATTGTCAAAATCAGCTTTGCAACAGCGCTGAGAGGACATTTAAGCTGCATGCATTTTTTCCTATTATAGTTCACGGTCTCACTTTACTTTACTTTAATCTATTAAACGTTATAATATTGGACATACAGTCACAAACTTATTTATACTAAACTAACTTAAAGTTGATGACGATAATTTAAATAGATTGCTTAGCACTTCTTCGCAGTTATAAAAAATGATCTTCTGACTAAAAAATAAGGCTTAATATAATGTGCTGAGAAGTGATGTGATCGAAATCTCAATGGTCGAGACCACGATCGAGAATGAGATCGGAAAATTTTTAGACCAAAACCATCAAGACCAATACCAAAACCACGATATTTAATAACATATAGCAATAGTCAAGTATTTACCCCGAACTGCTTCCAGAGATACCATGATATTACTATCCGGTTCAAATTTTTTATTTGAATTTTTTAGTTTTTATTTAGAGATATCATCAAAATTCAGAGCTGCCTGCTAAGACCACCCAGCGAGGAAACGCCGCAAAATTTCTTCCACAAGGACTCATCAGAATGGCGCGAGTAGGTTTAACACGGTCGCCATCAATCACGGCGCTCTTTATTATTTCACCACGTTGCCGAGATTATAGTTTTTGCTATTTTATATGCAAAAATTTCTTATTTTCCTAAACGCAAGATTGCATGTTGAATTAACAAGCAGCCCAAAAATGTTGTACGACAGCCTTGCTTTGTGTGGTCGTCTCACTAAACCAACAGCGCTGCAAATCTGCTCAACTGAAGCAAAAGTCCGAACTTACAGTATAGTTCTCAAGTTTAAAAAGATTAGTACATTTTTTTGCATATTTTTATTCCAATTAAAAAATATTTTAAGGTACGGCTGAGGTCATAACTTTGTGCAAATATTTGGAAAGTTGTGCTCTTGGTGTTGCAGTTGTTTGATTTGTTGGTTAATTTTTCCTCATATATTTGGCAAAAGTTCTTAGCACATTTCACCAACTGTTTTTTGTGAAAACGAGAAAAAGCTTATTGCTGGATATATTTTGTTGGCGAATGTTTCAACGGCATTATGTGATACGCGAGCGTTAAGATCCAAATCCACAAACTCTCAAACAAACTACGGTATTACATTACATAAGCTACTGTAAATTGTATTTCTGTCAATTAATCTTTTAGCAATCGTTGCTTTACATACCACTGAACTATTGAAATCTACTGTAAGTCTAAATTTCTTTTTAAAAAGTTTTAAATTTGATAAACAAAGCACAGAATTAACTTTTCAGTCATTTTTTTACCACAGTTAATTTCCTTCTAAAAATAAAATTTATTGTCTTTGACATTATACGTACATTCAAATCAAGGTTTAAAACAGCTTTTCTATTTTTTCTAACTCGTAGAAATTTAAAATAATCATAGATTTGATTGCAGCAGTCTTATCTAAAATAGTTTCAAGTTTATTGAAATAAAAATTTGAGTTGTTTTTTTACCACAGATAATGTTTATGACGTCATGCATTCAAATCAAAGCCAAAGCAAGCTTTTTTAAATTAATTTCTAACACTTAAAAGATTTAAAGACCTTAAAGGAACTCAATTACCAGACCTTTAGAACTGGCGCCGAGTTGTGAAACAAAGACAAAATATATGAGACAATTTTTTTGTCTAACACAAGTAAACCAAAATAAACTGTTGCTTATCATTATAACCTACTTGATTATGTTTCAAAATTGATCTGAAATTAATTGATTTCAAATTTGCCTTTTTGTGTAAAGGCTTCCTTTAATTAAATACCTAGTTTTGGTTTTTTGTTTATGTCACTTATACCGAATATAGAACGTTTTTAGCCCAACATTGTTTACAAGCAGGTCGCAGTAGTAACAACAGAAAAATTATCGAGCAGGCTAAAAAGCAGATTTTGCAAACAACTAAAAACAAATCACAAGTAAAATACAACTGAAACTCCTTGCTTTTAATCTTCAAATATTGTATTTTTTTCGTGGAATTTAAAAACTAATAAAATATCAATTGTGTTGTTTGCTTTGTATTTTCTTTTTATTCAACTTCATTATTTAATGTCACTTTGATTTTTTAAAGATGTTGCATTAATTCGCTTAGTAGAGACATAGAGTACGTCAAATTTAAAGTAAAACGATTCGAGTATTAAAAAGATTTAGCCATATGATTCGAAGATTTCTAAATAGTTTATTTTAATATCTCAAAAAAACTGATTGTTAAGTTAAAAATATTGATTATATTTTTTTGGTTTCTGTCGATTTCTTTGTTTTGTTATCCTTAGTACTTTTCCATTTCAATACAGTAAATCTTTTAAAGAACATTTATCTCACAGTAAAAAAGTTGAAAATTAGTGGTTTAGCACAGGGGTCGGCAACCCCCGGCACGCGTGCCAATCATGGCACGCGAGGTGATTTTATACGGCACACGGCGTCGTGATGAAATCGAAGTGAAGACCTTTTTTTTTAGAGAACATCCTGATTTTGAGAGAAAAATAGGGAAATCGGAGATGAAATCGAAGTGAAGACATCGGCACGCAAACGTATATTTTGACATTGAATTTCACAACTTGGCACACTGGAAAGAAAACGTTGCCGACCCCTGGTTTAGCATATAATTTACTTGAAACTTCTTTTTCTGTATCTACCATACATGGCATTTTTTGCTTTGACTAATTGCCTGAAAAGTTATTTATGACGTCTCTGTATTAAAGAGTCGATTAGCGGTACAAAACTTTAAGATAGCTTTGAAAAGCGTGTTCATTCCTCAAAGACTTTTCATCTGACACTCATCGGGAGGAATCGTCAGAATGAACTGAGAGCAATCCGATCGCACTTCAGGATTCAATCAGGATTTAAGCACGATCGGATTGCTCTCAGTTCATTCTGACGATTCCTCCCGATGAGTGTCAGATGAAAAGTTTTCGAAAAATGAACACGCTTTTCAAAGCTATTTTAAAGTCTCTGTATTGCCACTAACAAGTAATGACCAAGTAAATTGTGGCAACTTCAAACACAAAGTTTCCACGATTTGTAAGTTTATACCTTAAAAAATCTTTCATATTATTATTATAATATTATTGTAGAGCAGTGGTTTTCAACCTTTTTCACACCGCGACCCATTTTTCAACCCAATGTAACTTAACGACCCCTTTTTAAAAAAAAATTTTTTGTCGGTTATTTTATGCGTTTGTGAAGGCGCATTAAACAGAAAAATTATTTAAAATAATTTATCTTGTAAATAAAACATTAATTAAATTTGACACCCACAAAGCAATACTCTGATATGACTTATTTTGGCGGGCTCTTGCTACCAGAGCAAACCATAGATCTTGCTCTACAATTCGTTTATTCCTGGTTTTGTTCTTTCTGCCGAGCAATGCAGAGAAACCAGTCTCACACAGCCATGTAAACCAAAAAAGGATCAAACTTCGAATGGTTGTCCTTGCAAACTCTGGATAACGAAAAAGCAGTGATTGATCGATATGCAAGAAAGTTTTTTTGTATCCGTAGTTAAATAATTTTATCGGGCTAATAACTCGAACATAGAATTATGTTTGTGGATCATGCTGATATCATGCTCTTCATCATTAAAAAGCTTCTATCTACTCAGCCACACTGTTGACATTCATACTAAAGTATGCTTATAAACTTTTTTGTTTACCCCTACCAATAGGTTTTGTATTTCATTTACCCACAAACCAATTCAGTCAAAAAACAGGTCTTTACTTAATTTTTGAGGAATGGATCCAACTTTTTCTTTTTTTTGGTTTTTACTTGACGTTGTTACAATAACAGTTTCAAAACAACTAATTTACGGCACGCAAGTTTCCGTGCTTTCTTTGAATAGTTAGCCTACTTATAATAGTTACTTACTTTAAATAGTATAAGCTTGCTTAGTTTTTGGTTAATTTAAATGGTTACTCTGCTTTTGCTTGTTCAACCCTCGTTTGCCACTCTTTATTGGTGTACCTTTATAAAAACTCTTTCCCGATTAAGAAACGCTGAACTAAGATTCAAATGCTAAGTCAACAAGTCTTCAGTTCCGTTCTGTTTTCTCTTATTTCTGCTCCGCCACATAGTAAAAGTAAAACTATAATTATTTAATAATCAACATAATAAAGGCTGCGGATTGGAAAAAGGAAAAAGCAACAAAGCTTGCAAAAATAGTAATGAATTATGTGTAGAAGTTGTATTAGAGGAAGCAAGGTTCGTCGTCGTCGTCGTTTGAAGGGCATCCACTCCAGGCCAGACACAAACAGGACTGGGGCCGAGGGTTTATTCTTTTACTACCCCATACTGTTGCACTGCCTGGATCAGATGCTGGCAGTGATGTCATTAAGCCAGCATCGAGTTTCGTCATCCAAAACGGTCAGACCTTGTGCTCCATGTGGTGCCCGATGTATAGGGTACGCTGTTAGTACATGGTCTGCGGTTTGCTCTGAGGCGCTGCACTCGCAATTCGGTGAAGGAGCGAGACCTCATTTGTGCATGGACGAATGGAATCGCCCAACACCAGTCCGCAGGCGGTTGAGCTTAACCCAAGCTGCTCGGGGTAAGCCGGACAAGCACATGGTCAAAATGATTATGGAGCTTGTCCGAAATCGAAGTTTCACCCTTACTACCGGTGACAGCAAGCAAAGCAGGCTACGCCGTCTTAAAAACGGCGTTCCTCAGGGATCGGTCTTGGCTCCCTTCCTATTTAACATCTATACGTACGATCTTCCTTCCATGATTTCCAGAAAGTTAGCTTATGCTGATGATTTAGCATTGCTGCACTCTTCTGGAAACTGGAAGGACTTGGAGGGGACTTTAAGCCAAGACATGTCCACACTGTCAGCGTATCTCCAGACTTGGAGGTTGAAACTCAGTCACACTAAGACGGTGACGGCAGCCTTTCACTTAAATAACCGAGAGGCCAAACGTGAGCTAAAGGTCTACAACAACGGTAGACTTTTACCGTTCTGTCCAACCCCTACTTATCTTGGAGTAAAACTGGACAGATCGCTCACGTTTCGTCATCATTTTGTGGCATTGCGCAAAAAACTATCCTCGCGCGTCACACTACTGAGGCGATTCGTGGGCTCGGGATGGGGTGCTGGTGCTAAAACACTACGCATAGCCACCTTGTCTCTAGTCTACTCAACAGCTGAGTACTGTGCGCCAGTCTGGTGTCGCAGTGCTCACACTCCCCTCATTGACAGTGTCTTGAACGATGCCTTGCGCATAGTTACTGGATGCCTGCGTCCCACTCCAACGGACCACCTACCTGTACTCTCAGGCATCCAGCCAGCTGAGCTTCGCCGACTGGGAGCGACACTCTCCTTGGCTTACCGTGGATCTCTGGACCCCGATCATATCTTGTATGGTGTTTTAAGTGGGTCCTCAGATACTGGCCAAGTGAGACTAATATCCAGATGCCCGTTTGTGCCAGGTGCGCAGAATCTCTTGAAGCAAGGTTGTTTCATCACAATATAAATTTATTGTATAAAAAAAACAAAAAAAACAAAAACAAAAAAAAAACAAAGTTTTTTACATGGATTATATTCGTGTAAGCAGGTACGCCCTCTTGATGACAAACACGACCACGCTGCCTATAAATTCAACTCCAAGTTTTATCGTTTTTTGTGTTTTTGAAATACACGCTTTACAACATTACTGTATTCTCCGCTTGGCGGCGTTATCAAGCAGCTCTATAAAACAAATAACAAAATTAAACAAACAAAAAGATTCTGCATATTTAGAAAGTAGTTTGGGTTAATTACTTGACCGAGCCATTAAGTTTAGCGCCTTCAGCCTAGTCCTGTGAGTCTGGAAGGTAAGAAGATATGCTGTTCATGATAATGAAGATGATGATGCTGGCTAAGGCTTTGCAACAAACCTAACCTGCTCAAGGAGAAATAATGATACAACAAGAAGCCAATCACATATACTGTATTATATAAAGCTATTTTTTTCAATTTTATCATTTTATTCTCTTATTATGCTTTTTAACTTTTGCACAAACACTTCAACGTACCGTATTTACACTGTAAATTTTGGGTATTTTTAAGGGTGGAAATTAACAACCTTATGGATGGAAATTTTGAAAAGCATGGTTTTTACCACCTTCTGCCTGTTATTTTTTAGTAAAAGATGGTAATTTCCATGCAGCGAGGATGTGATTATATACTTAAGATGGTTGTTTCCATCATTCGCATTGGCATCGAACAAGCAAACACCCTTAAGGGTGGAAATTAACATGTTTATTTTTTTTTCAAAGTTTATTTGTCTATAAAAAGATGAGTATAGGGAATCACTCCTAACTCTGCCACTGCTTTAATGAATATAACCAAAATCACTTTTGGCCTGCAATATATTCAATTGATCGAGAAAATGCACACACAGGGGTAATTTGACCTCTTACCATCGAGGCAAATGACACATTACTGTGCAAAAGTACAAAGACTCATTCGATTTCGACCAATATCACATTGGTACTTCGCTGTTTACGACCGCATTGCGCTAATTTTCAACAGCCAGGACAATTACTGGTGAAAATTGACTTGGTAAAGTGCAAACAATAATCAAGCTAGCTAATTTGGAAAAAAAAAAAAAAAAAAAAAAAAATTTTTTATCTAGACACAAATATTGGAAGATTGAAAGCATAGTTTGGGGGCCTCAATTTGTAAAAGAGAAAAGGTAATCTTGTCATAAAGCTTAGTGCATATAGCCTAATTAAGAACAGAAAATACTATTGGGTAGCAAAATCCTCCGCCAGACAGCTGTTTCGACTATTGAAGTCTCGTCAGTGACGGTTTGATTTTTGCAGATGTTAAAAAAAAAAACTGAAAGGCAAAATGACTGAAGTGACAATTTGATTTTTACAGAATGTCAAAATTCAAAAAAGATTAAAGCACCGAGAGAAGTCTTTCGTAAATTGGAATCCTAACATCAAAGTCAAGAGCTAAAATTGAATAGAAAATCCGAATAATATAAAACCAAAAGTAATAAAATGCCAAAGAAATTGACAAGAATATTAAAGCACTAAGAGAATTAAAGCACTAAAGCACTATTAAAGCACTAAGAGATTGACAAGAATATAAACACACACTTGTACTTTTGCACAGTAATGTGTCATTTGCCTCGATGGTAAGAGGTCAAATTACCCCTGTGTGTGCATTTTCTCGATCAATTGAATATATTGCAGGCCAAAAGTGATTTTGGTTATATTCATTAAAGCAGTGGCAGAGTTAGGAGTGATTCCCTATACTCATCTTTTTATAGTAAATTTCTTGCTTGCCATAAAACCAAAGATCTTTAAAATTCACATACAGTGTCACTTTGAAACTGTATATAAAGGGCGGTGAAGGTGTTATGCTTGATAACTTGTCAATAATCCAATTTTATGGCTTTCTTAGTCATTTCTTAATAGTTTATTTCTTTTTGAAGTTTTCTAGTCATTATTTAATAGTTAGTCTCTTTCGAAGTTGTCCAGAAGCTCCCCGTATTATCATTTTTAGTCTAATAGGTTCCATTTTCAAGAATCTTTTCAAATAACATCCAAATATTTTAGGACAAATTTGTTGATATTTTGATGTAGGCTACATAGGCGACGTCATTCAGTTACTTCGCTGGCGTCCGAAATTCTTCTAATTAATTCTGGCTTTTGATTTCGATAGTTAGAATTCCAAATTTCCAAAAGAGTTGCAAAGGAGTTCTCTTAGTGCTTTAATATTCTTGTCAATTTCTTTGGCATTTTATTACTTTTGGTTTTATATTATTCGGATTTTCTATTCAATTTTAGCTCTTGACTTTGATGTTAGGATTCCAATTTACGAAAGACTTCTCTCGGTGCTTTAATCTTTTTTGAATTTTGACATTCTGTAAAAATCAAATTGTCACTTCAGTCATTTTGCCTTTCAGTTTTTTTTTTTAACATCTGCAAAAATCAAACCGTCACTGACGAGACTTCAATAGTCGAAACAGCTGTCTGGCGGAGGATTTTGCTACCCAATAGTATTTTCTGTTCTTAATTAGGCTATATGCACTAAGCTTTATGACAAGATTACCTTTTCTCTTTTACAAATTGAGGCCCCCAAACTATGCTTTCAATCTTCCAATATTTGTGTCTAGATAAAAAATTTTTTTTTTTTTTTTTTTTCCCAAATTAGCTAGCTTGATTATTGTTTGCACTTTACCAAGTCAATTTTCACCAGTAATTGTCCTGGCTGTTGAAAATTAGCGCAATGCGGTCGTAAACAGCGAAGTACCAATGTGATATTGGTCGAAATCGAATGAGTCTTTGTACTTTTGCACAGTAATGTGTCATTTGCCTCGATGGTAAGAGGTCAAATTACCCCTGTGTGTGCATTTTCTCGATCAATTGAATATATTGCAGGCCAAAAGTGATTTTGGTTATATTCATTAAAGCAGTGGCAGAGTTAGGAGTGATTCCCTATACTCATCTTTTTATAGTAAATTTCTTGCTTGCCATAAAACCAAAGATCTTTAAAATTCACATACAGTGTCACTTTGAAACTGTATATAAAGGGCGGTGAAGGTGTTATGCTTGATAACTTGTCAATAATCCAATTTTATGGCTTTCTTAGTCATTTCTTAATAGTTTATTTCTTTTTGAAGTTTTCTAGTCATTATTTAATAGTTAGTCTCTTTCGAAGTTGTCCAGAAGCTCCCCGTATTATCATTTTTAGTCTAATAGGTTCCATTTTCAAGAATCTTTTCAAATAACATCCAAATATTTTAGGACAAATTTGTTGATATTTTGATGTAGGCTACATAGGCGACGTCATTCAGTTACTTCGCTGGCGTCCGAAATTCTTCTAATTAATTCTGGCTTTTGATTTCGATAGTTAGAATTCCAAATTTCCAAAAGAGTTGCAAAGGAGTTCTCTTAGTGCTTTAATATTCTTGTCAATTTCTTTGGCATTTTATTACTTTTGGTTTTATATTATTCGGATTTTCTATTCAATTTTAGCTCTTGACTTTGATGTTAGGATTCCAATTTACGAAAGACTTCTCTCGGTGCTTTAATCTTTTTTGAATTTTGACATTCTGTAAAAATCAAATTGTCACTTCAGTCATTTTGCCTTTCAGTTTTTTTTTTTTAACATCTGCAAAAATCAAACCGTCACTGACGAGACTTCAATAGTCGAAACAGCTGTCTGGCGGAGGATTTTGCTACCCAATAGTATTTTCTGTTCTTAATTAGGCTATATGCACTAAGCTTTATGACAAGATTACCTTTTCTCTTTTACAAATTGAGGCCCCCAAACTATGCTTTCAATCTTCCAATATTTGTGTCTAGATAAAAAATTTTTTTTTTTTTTTTTTTTCCCAAATTAGCTAGCTTGATTATTGTTTGCACTTTACCAAGTCAATTTTCACCAGTAATTGTCCTGGCTGTTGAAAATTAGCGCAATGCGGTCGTAAACAGCGAAGTACCAATGTGATATTGGTCGAAATCGAATGAGTCTTTGTACTTTTGCACAGTAATGTGTCATTTGCCTCGATGGTAAGAGGTCAAATTACCCCTGTGTGTGCATTTTCTCGATCAATTGAATATATTGCAGGCCAAAAGTGATTTTGGTTATATTCATTAAAGCAGTGGCAGAGTTAGGAGTGATTCCCTATACTCATCTTTTTATAGTAAATTTCTTGCTTGCCATAAAACCAAAGATCTTTAAAATTCACATACAGTGTCACTTTGAAACTGTATATAAAGGGCGGTGAAGGTGTTATGCTTGATAACTTGTCAATAATCCAATTTTATGGCTTTCTTAGTCATTTCTTAATAGTTTATTTCTTTTTGAAGTTTTCTAGTCATTATTTAATAGTTAGTCTCTTTCGAAGTTGTCCAGAAGCTCCCCGTATTATCATTTTTAGTCTAATAGGTTCCATTTTCAAGAATCTTTTCAAATAACATCCAAATATTTTAGGACAAATTTGTTGATATTTTGATGTAGGCTACATAGGCGACGTCATTCAGTTACTTCGCTGGCGTCCGAAATTCTTCTAATTAATTCTGGCTTTTGATTTCGATAGTTAGAATTCCAAATTTCCAAAAGAGTTGCAAAGGAGTTCTCTTAGTGCTTTAATATTCTTGTCAATTTCTTTGGCATTTTATTACTTTTGGTTTTATATTATTCGGATTTTCTATTCAATTTTAGCTCTTGACTTTGATGTTAGGATTCCAATTTACGAAAGACTTCTCTCGGTGCTTTAATCTTTTTTGAATTTTGACATTCTGTAAAAATCAAATTGTCACTTCAGTCATTTTGCCTTTCAGTTTTTTTTTTAACATCTGCAAAAATCAAACCGTCACTGACGAGACTTCAATAGTCGAAACAGCTGTCTGGCGGAGGATTTTGCTACCCAATAGTATTTTCTGTTCTTAATTAGGCTATATGCACTAAGCTTTATGACAAGATTACCTTTTCTCTTTTACAAATTGAGGCCCCCAAACTATGCTTTCAATCTTCCAATATTTGTGTCTAGATAAAAAATTTTTTTTTTTTTTTTTTTCCCAAATTAGCTAGCTTGATTATTGTTTGCACTTTACCAAGTCAATTTTCACCAGTAATTGTCCTGGCTGTTGAAAATTAGCGCAATGCGGTCGTAAACAGCGAAGTACCAATGTGATATTGGTCGAAATCGAATGAGTCTTTGTACTTTTGCACAGTAATGTGTCATTTGCCTCGATGGTAAGAGGTCAAATTACCCCTGTGTGTGCATTTTCTCGATCAATTGAATATATTGCAGGCCAAAAGTGATTTTGGTTATATTCATTAAAGCAGTGGCAGAGTTAGGAGTGATTCCCTATACTCATCTTTTTATAGTAAATTTCTTGCTTGCCATAAAACCAAAGATCTTTAAAATTCACATACAGTGTCACTTTGAAACTGTATATAAAGGGCGGTGAAGGTGTTATGCTTGATAACTTGTCAATAATCCAATTTTATGGCTTTCTTAGTCATTTCTTAATAGTTTATTTCTTTTTGAAGTTTTCTAGTCATTATTTAATAGTTAGTCTCTTTCGAAGTTGTCCAGAAGCTCCCCGTATTATCATTTTTAGTCTAATAGGTTCCATTTTCAAGAATCTTTTCAAATAACATCCAAATATTTTAGGACAAATTTGTTGATATTTTGATGTAGGCTACATAGGCGACGTCATTCAGTTACTTCGCTGGCGTCCGAAATTCTTCTAATTAATTCTGGCTTTTGATTTCGATAGTTAGAATTCCAAATTTCCAAAAGAGTTGCAAAGGAGTTCTCTTAGTGCTTTAATATTCTTGTCAATTTCTTTGGCATTTTATTACTTTTGGTTTTATATTATTCGGATTTTCTATTCAATTTTAGCTCTTGACTTTGATGTTAGGATTCCAATTTACGAAAGACTTCTCTCGGTGCTTTAATCTTTTTTGAATTTTGACATTCTGTAAAAATCAAATTGTCACTTCAGTCATTTTGCCTTTCAGTTTTTTTTTTAACATCTGCAAAAATCAAACCGTCACTGACGAGACTTCAATAGTCGAAACAGCTGTCTGGCGGAGGATTTTGCTACCCAATAGTATTTTCTGTTCTTAATTAGGCTATATGCACTAAGCTTTATGACAAGATTACCTTTTCTCTTTTACAAATTGAGGCCCCCAAACTATGCTTTCAATCTTCCAATATTTGTGTCTAGATAAAAAATTTTTTTTTTTTTTTTTTTTCCCAAATTAGCTAGCTTGATTATTGTTTGCACTTTACCAAGTCAATTTTCACCAGTAATTGTCCTGGCTGTTGAAAATTAGCGCAATGCGGTCGTAAACAGCGAAGTACCAATGTGATATTGGTCGAATTCGAATGAGTCTTTGTACTTTTGCACAGTAATGTGTCATTTGCCTCGATGGTAAGAGGTCAAATTACCCCTGTGTGTGCATTTTCTCGATCAATTGAATATATTGCAGGCCAAAAGTGATTTTGGTTATATTCATTAAAGCAGTGGCAGAGTTAGGAGTGATTCCCTATACTCATCTTTTTATAGTAAATTTCTTGCTTGCCATAAAACCAAAGATCTTTAAAATTCACATACAGTGTCACTTTGAAACTGTATATAAAGGGCGGTGAAGGTGTTATGCTTGATAACTTGTCAATAATCCAATTTTATGGCTTTCTTAGTCATTTCTTAATAGTTTATTTCTTTTTGAAGTTTTCTAGTCATTATTTAATAGTTAGTCTCTTTCGAAGTTGTCCAGAAGCTCCCCGTATTATCATTTTTAGTCTAATAGGTTCCATTTTCAAGAATCTTTTCAAATAACATCCAAATATTTTAGGACAAATTTGTTGATATTTTGATGTAGGCTACATAGGCGACGTCATTCAGTTACTTCGCTGGCGTCCGAAATTCTTCTAATTAATTCTGGCTTTTGATTTCGATAGTTAGAATTCCAAATTTCCAAAAGAGTTGCAAAGGAGTTCTCTTAGTGCTTTAATATTCTTGTCAATTTCTTTGGCATTTTATTACTTTTGGTTTTATATTATTCGGATTTTCTATTCAATTTTAGCTCTTGACTTTGATGTTAGGATTCCAATTTACGAAAGACTTCTCTCGGTGCTTTAATCTTTTTTGAATTTTGACATTCTGTAAAAATCAAATTGTCACTTCAGTCATTTTGCCTTTCAGTTTTTTTTTTAACATCTGCAAAAATCAAACCGTCACTGACGAGACTTCAATAGTCGAAACAGCTGTCTGGCGGAGGATTTTGCTACCCAATAGTATTTTCTGTTCTTAATTAGGCTATATGCACTAAGCTTTATGACAAGATTACCTTTTCTCTTTTACAAATTGAGGCCCCCAAACTATGCTTTCAATCTTCCAATATTTGTGTCTAGATAAAAAATTTTTTTTTTTTTTTTTTTCCCAAATTAGCTAGCTTGATTATTGTTTGCACTTTACCAAGTCAATTTTCACCAGTAATTGTCCTGGCTGTTGAAAATTAGCGCAATGCGGTCGTAAACAGCGAAGTACCAATGTGATATTGGTCGAAATCGAATGAGTCTTTGTACTTTTGCACAGTAATGTGTCATTTGCCTCGATGGTAAGAGGTCAAATTACCCCTGTGTGTGCATTTTCTCGATCAATTGAATATATTGCAGGCCAAAAGTGATTTTGGTTATATTCATTAAAGCAGTGGCAGAGTTAGGAGTGATTCCCTATACTCATCTTTTTATAGTAAATTTCTTGCTTGCCATAAAACCAAAGATCTTTAAAATTCACATACAGTGTCACTTTGAAACTGTATATAAAGGGCGGTGAAGGTGTTATGCTTGATAACTTGTCAATAATCCAATTTTATGGCTTTCTTAGTCATTTCTTAATAGTTTATTTCTTTTTGAAGTTTTCTAGTCATTATTTAATAGTTAGTCTCTTTCGAAGTTGTCCAGAAGCTCCCCGTATTATCATTTTTAGTCTAATAGGTTCCATTTTCAAGAATCTTTTCAAATAACATCCAAATATTTTAGGACAAATTTGTTGATATTTTGATGTAGGCTACATAGGCGACGTCATTCAGTTACTTCGCTGGCGTCCGAAATTCTTCTAATTAATTCTGGCTTTTGATTTCGATAGTTAGAATTCCAAATTTCCAAAAGAGTTGCAAAGGAGTTCTCTTAGTGCTTTAATATTCTTGTCAATTTCTTTGGCATTTTATTACTTTTGGTTTTATATTATTCGGATTTTCTATTCAATTTTAGCTCTTGACTTTGATGTTAGGATTCCAATTTACGAAAGACTTCTCTCGGTGCTTTAATCTTTTTTGAATTTTGACATTCTGTAAAAATCAAATTGTCACTTCAGTCATTTTGCCTTTCAGTTTTTTTTTAACATCTGCAAAAATCAAACCGTCACTGACGAGACTTCAATAGTCGAAACAGCTGTCTGGCGGAGGATTTTGCTACCCAATAGTATTTTCTGTTCTTAATTAGGCTATATGCACTAAGCTTTATGACAAGATTACCTTTTCTCTTTTACAAATTGAGGCCCCCAAACTATGCTTTCAATCTTCCAATATTTGTGTCTAGATAAAAAATTTTTTTTTTTTTTTTTTTTCCCAAATTAGCTAGCTTGATTATTGTTTGCACTTTACCAAGTCAATTTTCACCAGTAATTGTCCTGGCTGTTGAAAATTAGCGCAATGCGGTCGTAAACAGCGAAGTACCAATGTGATATTGGTCGAAATCGAATGAGTCTTTGTACTTTTGCACAGTAATGTGTCATTTGCCTCGATGGTAAGAGGTCAAATTACCCCTGTGTGTGCATTTTCTCGATCAATTGAATATATTGCAGGCCAAAAGTGATTTTGGTTATATTCATTAAAGCAGTGGCAGAGTTAGGAGTGATTCCCTATACTCATCTTTTTATAGTAAAGATATATATATATATATATATATATGTAAAAGTTTTTGCAAAACAAAATTGATTGCAAAAAAAAAGAATTTGATTGCAAAAAGAACGAATTAGGTCAAAAAACCCTATATATTTCATTTATGAGATACACCACATATGCACTTAAACAATGGACTCCCAATACAAATACACTCTTTACATTAGCATAATGCTCATTTAAATCCACTGTGACTTCAACATGTAAAAAAATATACTGCTAGGAGCTGGAGCTGGCAAAAATTTTGTTGGCTCCAGGCTCTGGCTCCAGCTTTATGTTGTGTTATTGGAAAAGTGATTGTCTTAAAAACTGTTACTTTTGTGTGAAAATTAAGCTGTTACAATTGTGTTTTAGAACATGTCATTACCTCTGTTGTTTGTTTTATTTATGTTGCAAATAGATTGTTTTTTAGGATTGTGGTTGGAGCTCCAAAATCAGGGTTTGATGGAAGAACCTTCAGATGTAGTTTGACAAATGTTGCAAATAGCATAGGTTCATGTGAGGCAATTGGAATTGACACAAGTAGGTTCAATAAACAATCAATACTGAGAATTACTAATTAATTTTAATTCAATACCAATTTTAATTTAAAAGCCACATAACTGAAAACTGCAGAGGTCTTTAAATTCAAAATGTTTTCTGGTTTTTATATGTACAGGGTGTCACAAAATAATGTACTTATACACATTTTAAATTTTTATATGTAAATGTTTGTTATAATTGTAGTTTCTCAAGATGCAAAAGGATTTATAAGCATCAGTTTACGGTTTTGTGATTGCTTATTCTCAAACTAAATATCCTATCTAATCCAGCACTGCTGACAACATACAGATGTAAGTGCATTCAGTATCACTACTTGCTTTCAATTCAGCTACTGTAGCAGGTTTCATTGTATGGACTTTCCCTTTAAAGATATTTGAAAAAAGCCAGCAAAAAAACTTATCTCAAAGCTTTTCATTTGACACTTATCAGGAGATAAATATTGAAATGAAGAAAAAAAATTCAATCAAGATATTTCCTTTAAAAAGCCTATAGGTATGAGGTTTGTTGAATGCAGAGTATTCAACAAAACCCCTCTCCATTTACTTACCTTTCACCTTCACAAAACCCTTAGAATAAAACTTTTATTGAATCCATTTTATAATGCTTTATAAATTTATTTTCTTTTTAGATTTACTACCTTCAGTTGTGCCTAGATTTTATACAAAATATAATAGTAGCAGCTTAGTTTAGATTTTATTTTTCAACCTTTTGCTAGATTTGGGAAGGCTTCTATTGCAACACACCAAAAATCATTTAACTTTAATTTTTCAAAAAACAGTCAAAATCTTTTGAAACTTTTCATTTTAACTTTTGGGTGCTGGAAACTATTTCTGAAATGACCTTGAGGGAACTGCACTTTTTAGTTGAAAATCCAATTTTGCAAAAGTCAATAAAATATTTCAAACATAAATATGGCATGTATGAAACACTGTTTGAATTAGCTAAAAACATGAGTTTATAGTGGAGCACTTGTATAAGCTTATTTAAGTACTACGTATATTACAGTATAACGTATATTTGGACCTAATTTTAAAACAAAGAGCACTACAAAACACTAAAAAAAAGACACAAAATGGCACAAATTATCAATGATAAACTGACATTATAGTGTTACCAGCATTGCATGTCAAATAAACAGGCTCATCCAGGCTCATTCATCTGCCCTCTTCCAAAAATCTATCTTTTTAAAAGTTTATTTAAATGTCACATACAGCTGATAACTGAGCCCTTTAATTGTCTCTATCCCTTTTTCTTTCAGCGTCAATTATGCCCTAACTAAAGACAGGAGAGTATTAGTTTCTTCAAATTCAGTAATAGTACCTCATGTCTGACCCATACAGAGGTTCTAAACATTTTTTTTAGCAATGTGGACTAAAGTATTTTCCCACACTCAGAGGTAACCTAGTTGTTAGGTTGTCCAGAAAGTTCTTAGCATTTTTTTTGACTTGCTATACAACGATAAAAAACGTTTTAATAAACTTTTTTCAGTGAAATAACTTTTATTATTACAGTAATAATAACCTCTGTCCAACTATCACGTAACTTGAAAATACCATCAGCATAAAATTTAGCTGGTTTTAAAGAAAAAAAGTTTTCTTTGTACTTTTTAACATTCTCTAAATTAATAAAGCTTTTTCCTTGCTATGAGTTCTGTAGAGGCAAAAATAAGTGGTAGTCACATCAAGCAATGTCAGATGAATATGGTGGGTGAGGTAAAAGATCCCAGCCAAGTTCATGCAACCTTGTTTGGTCAAAGACACATGTGGTCTGGCATTATCTTGTTGAAACACGACTCCTTTTCTGTTTGCAAGCTAAGGCCTTAAATTCTTGAGTTTTTCAGCCAAATTTGACAACTGTTGACAATATACATCTGAATTAATGGTTTGGTTACATGGAAAAATCTCATAGTATTAATATACTGTTGACAGTTGTCAAATGTCAACAGTTGGAAAACAAACAGGGCTAACCAAGGATGAAATAGAGGGAACAAATTGAAGAAAACATAAGAAGGATTGATTTAAGAAAAGAAGACGCAGTAGATTGATGTAGGTGCAGAAGAGATATAAGAAGAGTTGCAAAAGTAGTTACATGCATCGAGACACCTCCAGTCTATGGGGGGATTAAATTGGATTAAAATTGGATTGATGATTATGATGACGGCATTATCAGAAAAAGGAACTGCTGGCAACTTTCGGTTTGCATTTTTTCTTCACACAATGCTTTCTGCTTTCCTTGGTGTATTTTCCTTAGTTTTCTACTTTTCTTGGTATTTGTGGATTTTCGGAATATTACTTTCCCCATCAGCAAAAACTTTTATAATTTTTGTTTTGTGATATACAGCATGGATGATTATGAAAAAGAGATGGAAAGGTTGCAAAGGATGTTTTAAGAATGTGATATTCCAAGTGAACCTGATGATGACAGTGAAGGTGAATCAGATTTAGTGGAAGAGGATGGAGTTGTTCCTGATTCTGATTACCATGAAACTGATTCTGATGATCTACAAGATGAACCACCCAAAAAAGTGCCAAGATGTGGAAGATGGCTTGGTAAAAATAAGAATATGCTGTGGCAGGAAAAAGTACCCAAAACAGCAGTTTGCACTCAGCCTCATAATATTTTCCAAGAGAGACAATGACCAAAAGGACTAGCAGTGAATGCAAAGTCACTTATTGATTTTTGGAGACTTTTTATTTCTCCAGAAATAATTGATTTCTTGGTTCAGAAGACTAATATTATTATTCAGGAAAAAATGCTGAATTATAAGCAATCAAATAAAGGCAGAGACAGTGATATAATGGAAATGAAAGCATTTCTTGGTTTAGTTTTCTTAGCAGGAATATATCATAGCAACAGAGTGAACCCTGATGATCTATGGAATCCTGATGGCACTGGTGTTGAGATCAGTGTTTTTTTAAGGTGATTTATGGTGACAAAACGGCCTCATAAATTTTCACTGCGTCACCATAAAATTTCACATTTTCAATCAATGGCTCCCTTAAAATATTGGTATGCATGTTCTACAAAGAAATTATTTTGATGATCTAAAAATTATCGTTTTTGGAAATTGCCATTTTTTGACATGACTACTTGTGGTTAGGGAAATCCCTCCTTTACATTTGGGGAAAGCCCCAACTTCAAGACAGTGGCAGTTAATGCAAGTTGGATAACTGCCTGTTAATGAAATGTTGGCAGTTAGTTGCCACATTCACGGTGGCAGTTGACATCACTACTCACTAGTTTTAAGAAGTGCTGTTCGGAATGGAGCAGTTGGTAAATAATTTCTAAGCAGTACAAGTATGATGTCACAATAGAAATTTTGTAATACTAAATGACCATTTAAGATTAATTCTTGTCAAATGAGTTTGGCTGTTGCTTAAATAAATGCAAGTGCAAAATTACGAGGATTTACGTAAACCATTCGTCTTAGTTTTCTCTGTAGCATTGCACTAAATTTTATAACACTTTTCTAAATTTCAGAATATGTCTTCACAAAAACGTAAAGCTAGTCATCCAGATATAAAACAATACTTTTGTAGTAAGGCTAAAGAAGATGTAAGTGTTGTTAGCCAGCCAAAAAAAGCAAACATCTGTAGCAGTAGTTGTAAAAATAATTTTTCAGCAGTGCAGGAAGAACAGCATTCAACAGTTTCAGAAGTCAATGATTCAAAGAAAAGCATTCAGTTGTCTGTTTCAGCTAGCGGTCAGTCAAAAAAAGCATTTAGCAATGTTACTTTTCAATCATGGATTAAGCTAAAAGGGTTCGATGAATCACTAAACATGAACATGTTCACTCTGCATGCTGATGGAGGCATTATATGTTTGTTATGCTCTAAACATCCAGTAGTTAACACAGGCCGAGGAAAGAATTGTAATGTTTTCACTACCGAGCCTGCAAGGCCTCAACGGCCAAGCAAGTTGGATAACCATATCAGCTCTGATCAACACCAAAATGCAATTAGCATGGAAAAAAATCAACGTGCCTTGCTGTTTCATTGTATGCATCAGGATCGCATTACAAATAAAGTTAGCACAGTTGCTGAGCGAGTGCACTTAATTTATTGGGTTATGAAAGAAGAAATAGCAAATCGAAAAATAGCTTCTTTGCAAACATTGGTGGACCGCATTAGCCATAACAACCGACTTTGCGATTTACGCCATATCAGTTCAACTGCAGTAACTGAGTTTATTTATGAAGATGATGTTAAGCAATCCGATGCACTATCAAAACATACTGTGAAGCCTTGCTACGAAATCTTGAAAATCGCTTTCTGGAGCCTCAAATTCTGTTTGCTTTTCGCATTTTTGATGCGAAAGAAATTCCTCTTGATGCCAACCAGCGACAGCTTTATGGAAATCAGGATCTAAAACTGCTGATCAAAAGGTTCAAAGTCGCTTCAGATGAAAAAATCTTGAAAGTAATAAATGATTACCAAACGTTGAAGAATAGAATGAATATGCCAGAGTTTGAGTTTTGCCTGGATGCCATTGCTGTTTGCAGCAAAATTGTTCGAGATAAAATTTTTTAGGAAATATTTCCCAAATTGCACCTACTTTGTTGCATCGCCTTGTCCATTCCACTTGCAACAGCCTGGCTAGAGAGAGGATTTTCCACTATGTGCCGTGTTAAAACTAAACAGCGTAACAGGCTGCTTGATGTAACTCTATACGTGCTGATAAATGTTTCAATGAATGACCCAAACCATCTAGACGATGAAAGTGCTGTGGAGGTTGCTCAGAATTGGATAACAGCAAAGAATAGACGAAAAGTGACAAAGCGAGCATTACAAACAATGATGTCTGCAGATGACATACAAGAAACTGATGCTTTTGCTGACGAGCAGGAGCTATGTGATGAAGTTGAAATTGACAAATTTGTGTTGTGATTTTGTAAATGCACTGTGTTTACGGTATAGCCTGCTTTGCCAGATAATAATTCAATAAACAGTTCATTTTAAATGTTTTGAAAAAAGCGTCCTCATAAACTTTCTTGGTGTTCCCTTAAATCAAACCTTAAAAAAAACACTGGTTGAGATATTTAGATTGACAATGTCACTGCATCGTTTTCATTTTCTTTTATGTTGTTTGCTATTTGATGACAAAGCAACATGACTTGCTAGAAGGGAAGTTGATAAACTAACCCTGATAAGAGAACTTTTGGTATGTTTGTTGAAAACTGTCTGAAGAACTATACACCAACAGAGTTTGTAACCATTGACATGATGCTTATAGTTTTCAGAGGAAAATGTCCATTTAGACAATACATTCCAAATAAACCAGCTGAATATGGAATAAAAATACGGGCATTGGCTCATGCTAAAACTTACTATGTTTGTAAAATGGAAATATATGCTGGCAAACAACCTGATGGCCCATTCAAGGTGGATAACTCATCAGTTAAGTGTTGTTACAAGACCTATCTGTGAAATCTCTGGATCAAGACGAAATGTTACATTTGATAACTGGTACACCACTTACCCCTTTATAAGAAGTCTACTTGATGAATATAGATTGACTGCAGTGGGAGCTCTTAGAAAGAATAAATGTGAGATTCCTTTGGATTCTTAGATGTGAAGAAGAGGGAAAGGCATAGCAGTATGTTTTGGTTTTCAAATAAAATTACTCTTGTTTTATATGTCCCAGATAGTAAAAAAAAGAAAAATGTTGTTCTCTTCAGTAGTATGCATCTTGATGATAAAATTGATCCAAGCCCTGGTGATGATAAGAAATTAGATATTATCACCTTCTACAATGCTACCAAAGGTGAGATACAAGGTGAACATGCCAAATGTAGACTGATTAAAACTATATTTTAGTAAGTAAAATGCGACAATTTTAGGAAAATAAGAGTTCAAATATTTCAGAATAATGATGATATTGTCATTTAACTATGCATCACTTGAAATAACCGCCTTTGTTTTGAATTACATTATGCAATCTACTTGGGATCTTTGAACAGATTGCACGAATGGTTTTGGTATCTATTTGCTTCCAACATTTAACCAACTTGCATTTTAGCATGTCAACATTTTTATGAGATTTTGTGCAAGCATTCTGCTCCAATATCGACCATATTCCAAAATCCATTGGGTTGAGATCGGGAGAAGATGGGGGCCATAAATCTTTAGCCCAAAAGTTCTTGAATTTTTTTTTGCAAAAATCCTATACCAATTTAGCTGTATGAGAAGTAGCCCCATCTTGTTGGAATGTCAAACCAGTATTCCCAAATGTCTCATCCACCCATGGAAGGACCTTATTTTTAATCATTTCGAGATAGACATGTTGATTAATTTTAACCCCTTGAACAATAAAGATAAGCGGAGTCTTTTGACCACAAGATTTTGTCTACACTTGGTGTGTTCATCCTGTATATATGGTTGATAAAATGGCTGGAAAGTATGACACTTTAAGAAACAGCTGTTATTGGCCTATGATTGTTTTTTATTTTATGCTGAATGTTTCAACAATAAATACAAATATTTTATACTGTCGCAAACCTGAGAACAAACTAAAACAAAGATTCTTCATCAAAAGTATTTGTATGCAACTCATTGAGAATAATTTGAAGAGAAGAATGCAGAACATTTGTCTAAAAAAGGATCTCAGAACAGGAATTGAAAGATGCAAAAACCTGAGCAACCATGGAGACACCAATATCACGAAGTCCAAAAAGATGCACATTTTTTGACAGGTCATGTGACCATAAAGTCAAAACATTGTGTACAAGTTTTGGTAAACATGTCTGCAATGATCACAGCAAGTTGTCTGTTAGTTGCACAGAATTCGAAAGGGATCGGTCAGGAGATGAATCAAACTAAAATAATCTATGTATGCCTTTGATTACTTTTTTCACATGTAACTCAAAATATGAATAATTCTGTTATTTTTCTCTCTTCTGCTTTTTTAGACAAGTTCATATTTATTAATAATTGTTAATTAATATTGCCTTTTTTGATATGAAGAAAATAAACATGCTTAATTTATAATTTTATTTCTTCATTCTTGTAAAGGTATGATGCAATTTAAAGTTTATCGGTAACTATTTTCTGTAATTGACCTGATCTGATACAAAAGTATTCTTTAGTATCATTAAATGAAAATTTTTTTTACTTATTGGTAACTATAAAAACTTATAAAAGAAGCTGAATGAACATCATGTAATATTAAGCAATAGGACATGAATTTTAAGATTGGGGTGTTCTTACACTGCAGGGTACCAATAGTGTTTCAAATTGTGAGGTTACTAATGCAGGATTAAATCTTGAAGGCATTGCAAAAATGACGTTGCATAAAATGCCTTCATGCTTGCATTGCAAAAAAATCACATTTCATAGAATGGAATGCAGTTTTTTATTTTCTTTTCCTTTTGTAGCAGTAAACCTGAATTTTGACGTTGCATAAAATGCCTTCATGCTTGCATTGCAAAAAAATCACATTTCATAGAATGGAATGCAGTTTTTTATTTTCTTTTCCTTTTGTAGCAGTAAACCTGAATTTTGTCTATTTTTCACTCCACTTTTTTTTCTTTGTATTTAAAGATTTAATAGACTTGTTAAATTTTAAATTTAGCCTTAGTTTCTTTAATATTGTCTAAGACATAATTTAGCAATTGATGAAAGTATCAAAGTACTGACATCACAAAGCCACAGTCATTGCAATAAAATAAAATCACTTAACAAAAATTAAGTTTCAATAATCTAAATAATAAGTTCTAATTCAAATTTAGGTTGTTAGTTGTTTTTTTTTATAACAAATTTTTCATGACTTGGGCCTTGCTGCAGTTGTTCATTTCTTTTGTTTGAATTGCCGCAGCTCATACCCCTTGAAGTTTCACTAATTTATGAAGAACTATTAATTAATCAATAATTATACATCAGATTTTAAAAAAACAATTGTGGGGAAAATTTTGCTGACATTGACACCATTTAGAAGTGCCAACACCTGCTGACACCAACACAATATATTTAGGACTCTTAATATATAATCTTCTGTTTTTATAGTCATACTCAGAAACCAATGTTTTATTGCCAGTGATAACTGCTTTTAACAAATCTAAATTACATTCAAGATGCTCCAGATTTTCTTTCCACACTTGTATGCACAACATTTTTTATTCATCATTTATAAGTTTTTCAAGTCTGTCTTGGCACAAACTTTTCACAAATATAAATCTGTGATTATTTTTTTCATGGTATATTGGCTTCAAGTTGATTAGGTCATTTGAACAGTTAAAACAAATGATTTTTTAGCACCACTTATTGACAGACACTTTGCAGCAAGCCACCAACATTAATTTTATTTTTCTGTTTGAAAGTCTCCACTACTAGCATTATCTTGAACATTGTTGTATCCTTTGAATCTTTTTTTGCCAGAGAAAAACTGTTGCACAATGCTTAGTCTTATCTCTGTACACTTGTTAGAACATTAAAAAAATTTGGCAGATTTTTCTGAAAACAAACACAAAATTCACATGTTGCTTTGTAGCTATTGCTAAATTGCAACGCAATTGCCAATTTATAAAATAAAAGTTTTTTATGATACAAAGTAAAAAAATATGCTAAATGTTCCAAGAGCTGAAACAACAGTTATTTTCTCTTAAACAAGTTGCTAAAGAAATTTTTTAAACTTCAGTTTTTGAAAAGTATTATTGTTTAAAATAAACATCATTCATTCAATATCTTGCCAATAATTTTACAAAGATGATAAATTGTTTGTTCACACTATAGAAGTAAGCATTATTTTTTTGAAATTCTTAGATAGCTACATATTTAGGAAATTCCAATCAAGAAGGTCAAATGCTGGGTTCAACATTGTCTTTTGGTAAAAACAAGCAGCTCCTGGTGAGGATTATTGATTTTTTCTATTCTTATCATATTGCAATTTACTGTTTTTTTTTATTGGTTTGCAATAATTTAAAGTATACATTAGCAAACTAAAGTTTCCACATACAAGCTATTTTTTCCTAGAAATTAGTGTCAATTATGACAGGAAATTGCTTCTTGTATGTCTTCCGGCATTGCTAATGGCATAAAGCAATTACCTTTTCAGTAACATTGCTTTTTTTTGAAGTATTTTTGTTAGGGCATGCTATTTAATAAAATTAATGTTTCATCAATTTGTATTATATTTTATTTTTTTCTGCAGTTTTTTCAAAAAGTAGCTGTGTATGAGTTTTGTAAAAAACTTTTTTGTAGTTTATTATTAGTTATGTGGCAAAACAAAAACAGTTATAGTTTAGAATTGATTTTTAACACAATAACATATATTTTTACTGTAATGATGTTTCTATATTTTTCATATAGCTTTTAATGGCAATGTTATGTATAGCTTACAGAAGATAAATAGTTTCATGCAGCTACTAGAATTCATCTAGTACTGTGGTTCTGAAACCAATTCAGCTTAAAAGCTACTTTTTAATTCTTAAATAATCTCAAAACCTTATTTGGTTTGAAAACAAAAATTTCCAATACTAATCCAATATATTTTCAAGGTTTTACAAACTCGAGGTTTATAAATTTGGCAAGAAATATATTCTTTCAAACAGTAATGTTGTGATATACAACAATACAAGTATATTCATAAAATCTTTTAAAAAATGTATCTTGTTTTTACAAAGAAACTGTTAAATTTAAAACAAAATATAAGCAATGTGTAAAAACCAAGAAATCAATCATTTACATCTAACTTTTATCAAATAATTCAATTCATTTCAATTCAATTCAATTTTGTTTGCAATCAAGGTATTACGTTTTAAAGTTCTTATTGAAAAAGTGATTGCAAAATAGGAAACAGCAGCTAAACGATATACGTTATTACATGCACAACATCAATTGTGCGTGGTCGCTGTACCTTTAAAATGAAAATAAAAGCTTTAAATCAATATTGTTAATGAACTTGATAATAACATAAATTTAAGTTATATTTAAATAAAAAATATTGGATCATGTTAAAGATATGCCCCCAAAATTACTCAATTAAAACAATGCCCCATGGGCATATTTTGAACATGATTTCATAGTGTGACTAAAATTGAAAATAAAAAATTGGATCATTTAAAAATATGCCTCAAAAATTACACAACTAAAAAATATACCCCAAAATTACACAACTAAAAAATATGCCCATTAGAGCATATTTTTAACATGATCCAAATATTTAATTCTGAAAAACAAAGAACTAATTGCAAAAATATCATGATTTAAACCTGGCTTAAACTTTTTAAACAATAAAAGTATGGAAATTTCATTTGAAATTAAATTATTTTGAAGAATATAAGCAATGCAACATGTTATGTGATAATTTAATGCTCTTGATAGTGAAAAGTTAAAATTAGAATGATTTTATGATTGTAAAAGCAAAAAAATTAATTAACACAATTATGCTGGTGTTAATCACAACTTGTTGCTATACAATTTTAAAATAGAAACAGATATGTAAATAAAACAGAGAAGCAAAACAGCTTGTAAAAAATATAAATCAGTAATTTAGTAAAGCTTAATCTTAAATAAAAAACTGACTGGTTTTTGTCAGTTTTTAAAATCTACTCATGACTTCTATACCATCATATTATATTATTTTATCTCTATATTTATCCTCCTAACTTGCAGTAAAATGTTAAAGGCACTATACCTGGGCAAGCAATTACTCTGACCTGCTTTTGAGTATATGCCAAAATATTGCTGTGTGGTTGAAATTTTTTATTTTAGTTTTTTAGTTTCATAGAGATGTGACTAAAATTTAGAACTAGTTGCCAAGACTACCAAGCAGAGGAAAGATTGTGAAGTGTCTTTCCTGAGGACACAACTGAATGGCACAAGTAAGTTTTAAACTCAGATCATGTTGATCATTGTGGATCTTTTAACCACTTGACCACACTGCCGACAATTATAGCAGTGGTTCTCTGTTGCATGTTGACTCCTAATTCAATTGTAAAATTTTTATCCACTTGTTGAAGCCTGCATATCTTTGTATTTTTACTACAGCACATGTACTATAAGTATTCTGGTTATACTAAACTATTGTTTTCAAAAAGCACTTAAATTTTTCTTAAACCAATTAATATATTTTCACAATTTTGTCAAAACTTTTTGGTGCTTTTATTTTTATCAGTGGTCTCTCATTTTTACTTTTTTCTTGTATCTGATTGTAATATCTAATCTTAATACATTTCCACAATTTTGTTTAAACTTAATGTGCTAAACTTGTCAATTCTTGTTTTTTATTTCATATTATGTTGGCAGCATGGTCAAGTTGTTAAAGCATGTGATTGTGGTCAACATGATCTCGATTCAAAACCTACTCAAGCCCTTCTGTTGTTTCCTTGGGAAAGACACTTTACAGCACTTACCCCTGCTTAATAGTCTTGGCAAACAGTTCAAAATTTCAGTCACATTTCTATGAAACTAAAAACAAAATTAAAAATTTCAACTGCACAGCAATATCTTGGCATCTCTGGAAGCAGGTCAGGGTAATTGCTTGCTCTCGTATAAGCATCTTCAACACTTTCCTGCAAGTTGGGAATATAAATAAAGAGATAAAATGATAAATAAAAATGAAAACGTGTTTCGAAATATGTCCATAGCATTATTTATTTTATTTAAGGCTTGTGCCCCAAAGTTTACCCACTTTAAACTTCCTTCTGATGATTATCATTATCCAATTGGAGCCTGTTATCTTACAAGCGATTTTTTAAATGATGAATCTCCTACCTATACCTATTTGCCTTGTGTAAATCGTCTTGGTGCAGAAGCAGATGGTCAATCCTTTGGCTTTTGTCAAGCTGGACTTAGTGCCACATTTTTAAAAGTAAGTGCAATATTATCATCACTGTATTAGCTATTTATACTTTTGACTTGAAGAGAAGTTGTTAAACTTAAGGAATGTCAATTAGTTATTAACCAAAATAGTATGTTTATTCACTTTAGCTCCAGTGACAGTCTGCTCACTCTTTTGCTCTATTATAAGTTGCTAATTTTTGCTTTGTGCTATAGCAATCATCTATACCATTCATGCCTTTATATTGTTTTTGTATAGGTACTTTTTTATTAATTTTCTAGCCACTGGACAAAAAGCAACTAAAAATGTTAGAATATGACTAGATGTTATATTATTGAAAAATCTAAGCATTGTCTACCACTTCACATATGTATTGTCATGGCCTATTAAAGCATGTGGTTAAACTTAAATAAGTGTAGATTTTTTTTATAACATTTATGTTGTTAAACAGAATGTTTCTAAGTTGCTGATTGGAGCTGTTGGTGCTTACTTTAACCAAGGAGCAATCATGCTTTTTGAAGGAGATCTAGAAAAAGATATAGAAAAACTTCCTTTGCATACTGGAGAATTTAAACCTACTCTCCCAGATGATGTTCATATGGATTTGTATGATTATTACCGCATAACCTATGATAACAACTATATGGGTATTTTTTTGTATTGTTTAGCTTGTTATTGCTAACATAAGTTTATTGTATTGATAATAATCAGAAGCGATCCAAATTTTTTTTGAAATACCTTGTGAAAAGTTCAATTAGTTATTTTACTTTGACTTGACAGTATTTGAGTATCTAAGTGAAGTGAATAGTTTTAGTGTTTGATAATGTTCCTAGGTATGCTATAAATGACTGTAGAATTATAAATGTCAATAATAATAAGCAATGAGATTTCACATAGGTTTCACTTAAATTTTATGTGATGCACGTGAAAATTACATGGTTTTTTTGTGGAATTCATGTGGTGTGTTTGCTGAAAAATAACTGTAAATGACTCACCACGAGGTAGACTGGAGTCAGGGATACCTAAACTACTGGGATGCAAAACTTGAAAAAATGCTTGCACACAGTAGGGCTATTGAATTTTTTGCTTTTGAAGCTGCAATTTTGAGTTCTACATTGTAAAAAATGTTTTTCCAATTAAGTATATAGATTAATTGTATTGTAACTTGCGATATCACATCTAGAATGTGCCATATAGTTTATTTTAGGTGATCTTTTTGAAAAAGCAATGCAAATTGTATTAAAAGCAAATTAACTGCAAATTTACACAATATGAAAATAAAAAAGTTAAATAAACTACAAATTCTGCATTTGTACAACAATATAAATATTAGCAAAAAAAGACCAACTATGAAACAATTGACAACAATCACAAATACATACTTTTTTGTGAATGTTGAAATACATAAAATAATGAAAGTTTTGATGAATATTAGATTTGTGCATGTTTTCTAGTAAGTTTTCGGATTTTTTGAATCATTGGTCCAACGTTTTCAAGTTTAGAAGCATTTAAGTGTTTAAGTTGGTTTTTAGCAAAACAATTAAATGTAGACTGAATTATAAGGGGAATATTGGAATGCCCTTCCAAGCAAAGTTGGTTGATAGCACACTTTAAGTTGGATGAGTCCTTCAGTATAGTTTCCACAGCACACAAAAACGCAAAGCGCTGATTTGAACAAGTAAGCAGTTAGCTTTTGCTGTAACATTTGGCACTATTGTAATCATTATAAATGTGTAATTAGCATACAACCAAACAGTATATTAATCAATAAATCAACATCCATGTGGTAGCTACATTACAACTGTTTCACCATTTAAAGGCTTTAAAAGTGGGTCTACGCTATACACTGTAATTTTGTTTTGGCTTATGTCAGAGCAAAACAAAAGTATAGTGTAGAGCCACCTAATACAACCAAAAATACAATTTGCATTGACTTGGGTTTTTATCAAAGAAAAGAAATTATTTTAGTAAAACGTACTTTATATTTGGGTCACCAAATACATATATTAAATTAACTTTAAGCTTTTTTTATTGTGACCAAAAAATCAAGAAGCATAAGATTAACAATAACATTTTTCATCGGTTGCAAATGTGGTTATCCAAGGAAACAGCTACTACGAGAAAAATTTCATTGAAGTATTTTAACAATTTATATCTAGTTTTTCTACTGGCACTAGAAAGACAACCTACTTGTAATTTCTACAAATTGACTGCAGCATAAAAATCAAAACTGTACTTGCACATGCACCATCTTCTGTCAAGTTCCATTTTGGTATTCTGTTTGATTGGTTGTATACATTAAATTTATGAGTAAAGTTACAGCTTTTTCACTTTGGAAAAATTAAGCGTTTTTTTCTTGAGATATTGCATTTGTATGGAGCAACTTTCAATATTGTCAACACATGGAAGTTGTTGCAATATTTTAATTGAGGAAAGCACAAAAAAATTGAGTTTTTTGTACAAAGATGTACTGGTTAATTTCCACAAAATGCAACAGTCAACAGGTCAGATGGATACCTGCAAGCACATTTATTAATATATATTAATATTGGCTGTCCCACAAAAAACTGAACTAAATCAAAAAAATTATTCTCATCTTCAATTCAATACCAGAATTAAAGTACAGTGGTGGCCAAAAGTTTAGCAACACTTGAAAATCTATTAAAAAAAAGCAAAAAACTAATTAAATTTGGCCTAATGGAATACAATTGACTGTTTAAAATATTCAAATATGCATTTTTTTATTTGTTTGAAATGATAAAATCATTTACTTGATTAATTATTTATAATTATTAATTTTTTAATTATGTTGAGCAAAATGACACCTGGACAAAAGTATAGCAACACGTTAATTTTTTTTTTTTTTTTAAATTTTCATCAACATTATTAATATTTTGTGCTATAACCAAATTTTTTTATCACAGCCTTACATCTCTTTGGCATAGAATCAATGAGTTTTTGACAAAAACTGAGATCAATGAAATTGTAGCACTCAATCAATTTTTTTTGAGATCATTCTTGTTTTCTGAATTTTTTGAGCTCAGATCAAATTTAATTTTGTGCCAGATGTTCTCGATCAAGTTTAGATCTGGGCTTTGGGTCGGCCAATCCAAAACTTTCATTTTAAGATTCTTGAAAATCTTTGAAATCGATTTGGCAGAGTGGATGGAGGCATTATCCTGTTGAAAAAAATGTTCTTTCTGCCCATGGTATTTTTCATGAGTGGACTGACAGTATTTCTGACAAGCTGTCCATATCTGGAAGCATTCATCCTGCCCTCCAATTCGACCATGGGTCCCATCTTGTGCCAAGAGAAACAACCCCAAATCATGACAGAGTTGCTACCCATTTGTACCGTGGGCCTGGTGCACTTGATGACCAGACAACATGCTAGACCAAACACATGACCAGACAACATTGACATTTTTCCGTTGAGGATTGGAAAAATGTGTTGTTTTCCGATGAGAGCGAGTTTGTCAGAGTCCACAGCAGCAGCAGAGTCTATGTGTGGCGCATAGTGGGGGAGGTACACTCCATCAAGTGCACCAGGCCCATGGTACAAATGGGTAGCAACTCTGTCATGATTTGAGGTTGTTTCTCTTGGCACAAGATGGGACCCATGGTCGAATTGGAGGGCAGGATGAATGCTTCCAGATATGGACAGCTTGTCAGAAATACTGTCAGTCCACTCATGAAAAATACCATGGGCAGAAAGAACATTTTTTTCAACAGGATAATGCCTCCATCCACTCTGCCAAATCGATTTCAAAGATTTTCAAGAATCTTAAAATGAAAGTTTTGGATTGGCCGACCCAAAACCCAGATCTAAACTCGATCGAGAACATCTGGCACAAAATTAAATTTGATCTGAGCTCAAAAAATTCAGAAAACAAGAATGATCTCAAAAAAAATTGATTGAGTGCTACAATTTCATTGATCTCAGTTTTTGTCAAAAACTCATTGATTCTATGCCAAAGAGATGTAAGGCTGTGATAAAAAAATTTGGTTATAGCACAAAATATTAATAATGTTGATGAAAATTTAAAAAAAAAAAAAAAATTAACGTGTTGCTATACTTTTGTCCAGGTGTCATTTTGCTCAACATAATTAAAAAATTAATAATTATAAATAATTAATCAAGTAAATGATTTTATCATTTCAAACAAATAAAAAAATGCATATTTGAATATTTTAAACAGTCAATTGTATTCCATTAGGCCAAATTTAATTAGTTTTTTGCTTTTTTTTAATAGATTTTCAAGTGTTGCTAAACTTTTGGCCACTGCTGTATATTTTCAGAACATTAACAGCAATTTCTACTATTACAGTTTTGTTGACACAATCTTCCAAGCATTCATTACATAGATTTTTGCACAAAGCAAGAATGTTGCACACTTCTGTTTGATGATTCACTGAAGAAAAGCTTAGTAAATGCTTATACATTTTCTTTGGAAGATGCATAGAATCTACAAAAGCATTTGGTATCAAATTTTCAGTGATAATAAGTTTTGCAGCAGAGTTGACATCAGTAGAATTTTTTGAAAAGCAATGAAATTCACAGCATCATCTTTGAATAATTTAAAATAATCAGAAGGAAGGACTGCATTATCAATTTCAATTTTTCAAAAATTCTAGGTCTTGAAATGATTTTTGTTCAATACACTTTTTTTGTTCATGCAGCAAAAAGTTATTTTGCCTCAGTGCAAAGCAGTGCTTGGATCAAAACATTTAAGCAATAATTTATTTGACAAATATTTAGGAAGATTGGAAAATATTAAAGAAGTCGCAGATAACTTTAATTGAAATATTTTTAATTCAAGAAGTTGATTTCCACTTTTTCTTATTTTCAGAGAATTGGTAGGGATAGTTTGAATATATGACAATAAAATGTTTGGCACAAATTCTGCATGAATCACTAAATTTGTGGAGTAGCTTTAATCCATTTTTGACATGGAACTAGGTCTGAAGACAATCTAAACAAGGGGATTGATAATTCAGATTTTTCTTTTTTTGTTGGTACAGTAGCCAGTTTTGCATTTGGGAACACAGCAAGTATATCCACTAAAAGCTAATTAAATAATGATTAAAAAAATTTACTAATACTAATCAGTAATTATATCTGAGTAATTTATTTGAGATGTAAATTCATCATTAAAATAAAAAAAAAATATTAAGTAAATACATAGAAAGCAAAGGAAAATTTATATCAAGATAACTAAAATTCAACATATCTATAAAACCAAAACCAAAGTTTTTTGACTGGTTGTAGTGAAGTACTTTAGAAATGGCCTGTGATTGAACAATCAATAGATTACATATATCACAATAAATTTATTGCATAAAGCAACAAATAAGCTTCTGAGTTTTACAATTTACAAAAAAAAAAAAATTTTGATCATTAAACATAAGGCTATACAAACACAAATTATAATTTTTTTACATTGTAAGTGTACTAATAATTTTTTTCATTTTTAAATTTTTTCAGAACATAAACATCTAAGCTATAACCTAAAAATTAAAAAACTATAAAAAAATGTTTTATTGATGCTCAAAAAAATGTCAAAAATTATAATGGGCCAAAAAAAAGCTGCAAGATTGTTTTAAATACCACTTGACACATTACACAACACACATATGAATTAAAAAAGCGGGTCAATAAGTTAAAAACAATTCATAGTTATTTCAAATAAAAATTCAAATAGTTAAAATAATGTTAAACAACTTTTTAAAAAGTTATTTTTAAAGTAAAAAGTCAAGATAAATTAAAATATCTAAATTAAAAAATCTTAATATTATGTTAATTTTATTAAGTACACTAATTGTTATAAAAAATTGGTGAAAATCTATAATATATATCATATAATGAATTACAAAATAAAAACTATTTACATCAAAAAACCATGATCAATTAAAAAAAATTAAAAAGCTAATTTAACATAAATTCAATAAAAACTAAAAATTAAATTTAAATTTATACTGCGATAACTGTAATTAGTGTAAAGCAGCAAATGCATTCAATTTGCACTAACCCTACAGTGTGCACAAAGTCGCACGAAAAAAAGCGGAGTTTCGCATCTCGGTAGTTTAGGTATCCCTGACTGGAGTATTCTTTATTTCTTTTGCTTCTCTTAGCGCTTAAGCGCAGAAAGAACTAAAAAAAGAATTAAAAACACAATCAAAGAATATTTCAGCCAACGCTCGTAGTGGAAACGAACTCTCACGCTGAGCTTGCTATAGCGATTTTAAATTTTTAACAATGAGATAGTGCTTAGTCTCGGTGGAAGAAAACTTGTTGAGTGGTTTCAAGTGCAGATAGAACAAATTTGTCAGCTTTAATCTGAAAAAGTAGTGCTTGAAAGTCTTTGCTACGGTATTTTATTTCATACTAAATATCAATAAGTATACAACTTTGCTGCTAACGAGTTTCTAGTTGTGTATTTTTTCCGAAAAGCCTTTATTTATCGAAGTTTTTTCTGATCGCTCAGGTTATACTGTTGCCAGTGGAAAAACAAAAAAGAAACGAACGTTCTTGGTGACAAGCGCACCAAGAAGACTCGGTCGTGATTTGTTTGGCGCCGTTAGTGTGTATAATGAGGATCTGAAACCAAACACAATAGCAAGCTTCACTGGAGAGCAAGTAAGCACTAATGAAGAATGCAAATACAATACTCAATTGCTGGTCGATTTGCTATTTCGAGTATGCCTTTTCACTTTCTACCGATCGAAGCAAGACTATTCGGTTGGTAGCAATTTGACGGCGACCTGATTCGGCGAAAAAATAACTATACCATTTCCAATTCAAAATGAGACTAAGCAAATTCAAAGTGAGACCAAGCAAATTCAAAGTGGACTAAGCAAATTCAAAGTGAGACTAAGCAAATTCAAAATGAGACTAAGCAAATTCAAAATGGGACTAAGCAAATTCAAAATGGGACTAAGCAAATTTAAAATGAGACAAAAATAAAGGTTGGTGTTCCGTTCTTAAAAAATCGCCCACATCGTTTATTTTGAAAATCGAATGTTACGTAATAATGGAATTGGTACTGTAAGATTGGCTAGCCGTGTAAAATCATAGTTTTCGAACGTAAGTCGCTGGTTGTTTACGTGATTGCTGAAGAAGTGGATTGTATACTATTTGTAATAAAGAATACATTGTAATAGTCTGGGCTGTGGTGTGGCTCAACTGTATTTTGAGGTTACTGGTTTCTAGGGCTGAGCCAGTAATACGATTAAGTTCATCTTTAGTAAACAACTAGGACTGCGTTATCGGCGAGACCTTCTTTACAGGCGCCGAAAAGTTAAACCATCGGAATTAAACTCTGCAAATTCAAAAGCTTTTTTTTTTTTATCAATCAGAACAGTTGGATTTACAAATATTTTTGATGTTAAAATTTGACAACGTGGCTAATGATGAATAAAAGTGAGAGAGCGAGAAAGAGAGCAAAGATCGTTGCAGTTTACCTTGCAGATGGAGATTGGAGGTGTATAGCAGCGGATGAGAACATAAAGCGTTCAACCGCTTATGGGTGGGTGGAACAAGGTGAACAGGGTATAGAGGATAAAAGAGGTGGAAAGCGTTACTCAAAAGTGAAAGATATTCACCGTGAGCACATGGTTTCAATGATTGAGTCTAATTGCCGGATTACATTGGGAGAAATCGTGGCATCCCTAGCTGAAAAGTTTGATCTCCATGTCTGCGCTCAAACCGTTTCCAATCATCTGGATAGCATGGTATATACTTTGAAAAGTGTACGGTTTGAGCCAGAAAGGGCAAATCACCCAGATAACAAAATAAAAAGAAAGCAGTTTGTCAAAAAACTTTTAAATTATCAGGGTCAAAATATACCCATTGTGTTTATGGATGAGATTAATCTCAATATCCACATATCGAGATCAGAAGGCAGGTCTGTAAAAGGGAGCAGATGCACTACAGTCACTGCAGGTTCTAAGGGAGCGAATGTTCATTGTATTGGTGCCATAAGCAATCTGCGTTTAATTCACTACGAATTAAAAAGGGGTTCTTTCAAGAAAGAAAACGCTCTGATGTGGATGAGAACGTGTTTAAGAATAGCGATGGAGAAACATGGTGGACCAATAGTACTTGTAATTGATAATGCTCCATGCCATTCAAATATAGAAGCTCAATTGTTGAAAGAAGATCTAGCTGATTGCAAGGTTTTAAGACTTGGCCCATACAGCCCTATGTTTAATCCAATCGAAAATATTTGGTCTGTCATGAAAAGCCAAGTCAAACGTAACCTTGCTTCCGAACTCAATGCTATTTTAAGTTCAACAAACAGGGAAGTAACAATAAAGGAACAGAGAATACGGGTACTGGAAAGATTAATGTTATCTGCAGTTGACTTAGTTACACCAGCACTATGTAATAGTTCTATAGCAAGCATCCAGTCCAAAGTAATTGGTGCAATCAATCTTGAAGATGTGGGTTTCTAAAAAACATTAACGCTTATATATTTATTTTATTTTTTGACTCATTCTGAATTTGCTTAGTCCACTTTGAATTTGCTTAGTCCACTTTGAATTGGCTTAGTCTCACTTTGAATTGGCTTAGTCTCACTTTGAATTTGCATAGTCTCACTTTGAATTTGCTTAGTCTCACTTTGAATTTGCTTAGTCTCACTTTGAATTTGCTTAGTCTCACTTTGAATTTGCTTAGTCTCATTTTGAATTTGCTTAGTCTCATTTTGAATTGGAAATGGTATAGTTTCAATGAAATCGATTTCATTTCATTTGTTTTTCTGCGATCATTCCTAATCATGTTGATTTTACTGGTAAAGAGAAATGCGCCCAAAGTTATTTTCCGCTGTACCAAACATTTGCTTTCTATTTGAATATTATTATACAAATTCGAATATTCCTAAAAGTTCTAAATAAATATTTAGTTTAATTAGCAAGCTTTTAAAGTTGATTGAAAAGGAATTTGCGGTGGAAGCAGAAAATAAGGTCGAACGCCAAGCAAAAGTCCACAACAGGCAATGTATGTCTCTAAGTTCGTTCAGCACTTAAGATTCTTTCTCTGTCAAAATGTTTGTTTTGTAAAAGCATACACTTTCGAAATTACAGTCACGGGTAGAATATACAGAAAAAGTTGTATTTTAAAATGGCAATTACAGGGTATTTCACTAAAAATCGGACAGTTTTCACAATAAATCGGAAAGTTTTCATAGTAAATCGAAAAAATTTCAAAATTACTAGAAAAGTATTGAATTCAAAAATATGTTTTTAAACTAATGTTTTTTAGTTATTTAATGCCTCGTAAACAGTAGTATCCCACATTTTCCCTATGTGGATGCCTTCAGTTTCCAATATTTTCTTTATGCCCAGTTGTGTGAGGCTATTATCTCGACCACTGATTTCTCTCACTTTATTTTCTAATTTTGATTTATTTTTAGGTCTTGGTCCCGTTTTAGAAAAATCAGCGTAAGCACATGCTTCTGGGTTTGTCTCAATAAAACATTTAATTTTATATATTTAAGACTTTCACATTCCGGTAATTTATACAATCTTTTTCACAGATTCTCTCTGAAGCAACCTTTTTATTTGCTCATAAAGTGCTTGATTCAAAGCCACATACTTTTTTCTTGTCTCCATTATCAAAATTATTCACTATAATTAAATTTGATAACTAAATTAAATTATTAAATCTATTGTGAACATAAAATACCCAGAATCGAATTTTGGATTAAAATGAGCCCTCTACGAATTCCGATTTATTGTGAAATCATTCCGATCAATTTTGAAAACTTTCCCATTTATTTTGAAATCATCCCAATTTATTGTGAAATTTGTCCGATTTTTAATGAAATGCCGTGTATTAAATGTTCGATTTTTTAGGAAGAAATAAAAGAAACACAGCGCGTTATACGATACAATCAGCACCACTTTAATTTATGTAACCATGCAAAGATTTCGGTTTTGGCCAGTAGTTTTCAACCGTTTTCATACCGTGGCCCACATTCCGGTGGCCCACAAGGTAACTTAACGACCCACTTCGGTGAACAGAATTAATTTCCGTTGCAAAAATTTAGTGATCTCTAAAAAAAAACAAAAGGTCCTCACATGGAGTGTGTTTCCGATTTTTTGATCATAATGACATTACATGTATACAAACCTCATATTGCTTTATTTTAATGACGCTTTGTGGCCCATTGAAAACAGCGCCATGGTTCACCACTGGGTCGTGGTCCACCGGTTGAAAACCACTGGATTAGAATAGGCGTAGTTTTTCAGTATAAAAATGTTTCTTTATATTTTTACGTCAGAGCTGGCGTACTTGAGAAACTACGCCTAATGTAGACAAGGCATTGTTAAATAACTTTGATTTTTAATTCTGTCCGGAAATCATTAATTGCACAGCTGCCATTAAACTCCACGGTTTATTTGAAATTTTTGTGAAACTTATGACATTATAGAAGATGACTTTTGTGACTAGCACATAGGTAACAAATACGAGTTGGGATTTTACCGCCGGATTTAGCCGGCCGAATAGTGACGTGCCACTTGGAAGCGGTATGATATCTTGGCGAGACCAATAAGCGCGTGCATTACGCTACTGGTGTGACGTATTAAATTAATGTAACGAATTACCATAACAAGCGTAACGACTTTTTTTCTGTCGCTATGCCTATGACGGGACGTAGTAAATCTGCTGCTTAATCTCGGCATGCTACTTTTTGTAATTAAAGTCCTAATTAATACCCATCCATTTCACGCTAAAATTTATTTGGGGCAAGCGAACAACAGTCACTACTTGAAAAGTGAACGAGACATCATTTGCACCCTCAATTTCTAAGTAGTTCTTCGCTCCAATCAGTCAGCATTTTTGATCGAAGACGTGCATTTTCGAAGTCTTGAAAGTTTCGCTTTTTTCAAGATCGGCGAATATTTCGGACACGGCCTGGCGGTTGCTGATGTCAACGGCGATGGACAAGACGACATCATTGTCGGGTCTCCATTTTACACTGATTTCAAATACAAGCAACCTGAAATTGGCAGAATTTATGTCTATTATCAATATGATGGTGAGCTTTAATTTCATTTGCTCTTTTTGATGGTGCTTTCATGTAAATTAAATGTAATTTTATCGTTGTGCAAACCAAGCAAGAACAAAGTGTACTTACAGAACGTTGTTCTAGTTTCATTTGTAGTATTGATCAGCTAAACCGTGAAAGAGTGGAGTTTGTCTTTCTTACGTCACAAAGCTTTATTATTGATAGAGTTAAAAAGTGATGACGTGGTTTTTTCGACGCCAACGACTATAACGGGAAATGTAAGTCTCGCCAGATTCGGTAACACAATCACATCGCTTGGAGACGTGAACGGAGATGGATTTGAAGGTGCTTTTCTTGTTAACATGTTTGCTTGTTCCTGTTTAACATTGCCGGCTTGTCATTTGAACCGACGAAATTATGAGCTTCCACTTGGCTGTAATTGACTTAAAAAGTGGTTTTTGACTCGGCTTTGACGTATGCCTGTTTCCACGAGTAAAGAAAAAAAAATCTTTTCGATTATTTAAGTTAAGGATTCCCAACCAAGATCGGCGTGGACCCTAGTGGTCCACAAAAAATTCCACAAGAAAAAAATATTTAATTAAGGGTCTGTGACATCAGTTTGATGGTCCACAGGACAACCCTGTCCATGAAATATTTTTGATTTCTCCATCCTGAGGAATAGAGTTCTTACTGTATTTGTGAAGTCGTCACTGTAATTTGTGAAACGAGTTTGATGTATATGCCGTTGAATGGAAGTGAAGACACCAATTCCAGAATTCTCTAATCATCATGGAAAATACCCAAAATAAGTCGTCATTTTGGTTTCTGCTAACAAATTTTTGTGTAAAAAGGTCCACCGAATAATATTTTGATCAAAAAGGGTCCATGGATTGAAAAAGGTTGAGAATTTTTGCTACAAGTGATTAATTACATTTTAAACTAATTTTTCAAACCGAGCCACTTTTTTCAAAAAAAAGAAATTCCAAGATCAAATGAGAATCGTTTCTACTTTTGTTTGCAAGAGAAAATTCTCGAACCAACAGTTAGTTTTAAATTGAAAAACCGTCCCTTTTTAGATATCCTTGTTTCGGCCCCCTACCAAGGTGACGTCAGCAGCAACGGAACTTTGGACCGGGTTGGAGCTTTGTTTGTTTTTAATGGGGGAAAGGACGGTCTCGTGTCTCAGCCGTCTCAAGTCATACACGGCACCGACCTTCAGCGGCTCAACAAGTCGCTCGATGGGATCCGTGGTCTCGGCTTTTCGCTCAAAGGAGGCAAAGACATCGACCGCAACGGTTATCCTGACGTCGTCGCCGGCGCCTATTTGTCGGACCAAGCTGTAGTTATTCAGTGAGTTGAAAGTATTTTTTGTGTCGCTTTGCGGTTGCGTGATCGACTTTTATAACATCGACACTAAATCCTTTTTCTAACCCAAGTTTTACCAAGACTTGTTTAGTTTAAAATAAAAGAACGTTAAGTCTGTGCAAAAGAATAATGAACTCTGCAAATGTAGCTTTATTTCGTTGAAAACTTCAATAAGTAGTTTTGTTTTGTGACCTTCTATTTGTAACAAAACAGTTTGTATACCTGAAGCGATCCTTTTTTTAGCGTTTCTTTTCAAAACAGACTAAAGTGTTTGTTTACTTATTATTAAGTATTAACGGCATTTTTTGTTCACATTTTAATTTAAAATTAAACTTTCTTGCTTCTATATTTGGCTAACATTGATGTTATCTACACGGCGTGCAGATTTTGCTGAGGCAGCTGCTGATAGAGCTAAGGAGAATCGCACATACAAATATTCCAACCATGAAATCACGCAATCCAGCGCCTATTCTCATTAATCTTTTTATGCTAAAAGGCTCGTTTCCACCACAGGCGTGGAATGGAGCATTCTTTGTTTCTTTCATTGATCGTTCTACACTTAAAATCTAAGCAAGCGCTAAGCGAAGCAAAAAATTCAATGAAACAAACAAAGATTACTCCATTTCACGCTCGTTGTGGAAACGAGCCCTAAATGTTAGATTTTCTTCATCCAATCCATATTGTTGGTTTTCCCAACCAAAAATTCAAATGCAGCAGCACTTGCTTTATAAATTTACGGATAGATCTAATTGCATATTTTACCACCAAATCGTTTACGTCTTACTCAATTTGTTGTGCTTTTAAATCCAAGTTAAATCGATGTGATTTTATTACAGGAATTCTACTCTTATAACTTAAAAGCAACAATAAGTGCTTTTACTTCTAAAACTTCCACTTTTAAGCATCTTAACATCGTTTGACCATTACAGGGCGCGACCTGTCGTGAAGTTAAACGCAGAAATCACCATCACGCCCCAGGAAGTGGATCTCGAGACCCAGTCATGTAATTTCAATCCCAAGGTCAAGGCCGCTTGCTTCTCGGTTGAAACGTGTTTCTCCTACACTGGCAAAAACCTTCCCTCGACCATAGGTGGGTTTCCAGCTGTCAGCATGTCGGTTGCGTCAACTTCCTTGCATCAATCCTTTGTTCAAATTGCACTAATTCTTTACATTAATCAACTTCGCTGTCCCACTTTAAACCAGGGACGTGCAATTATTTATCACAATGGGCCATAATGTACAAGTTTAACATTGCTGAGGGCCAAGTATTTTAATAATACACGAAACAAGTTTCACTAATATAGAAAAGCATTCGCGACCAATTTAAGCAGAACATTTAAATTATTAATGAGATATCTAAAATCTTTTCTATTAACATATCTTGTCAATGTCGGCTTTAACTCAAAACGTGGCAAATCGAAGTTGACTAAACCAGTGTTTATCAGTAATGAAAGTCCTGCATTTTGTGTTGCACCTCAGTAAAGAAATAGCAGTTGTATATCAGTAATAAAATTACAAATACGAGATGCAGTATTATATGAAGTCATAGATGCCAAAAGGACGTTAGAACAGCAGCGCTCTTTCAATCTTACTGTCGAAACTAGAAAGTCCTGATTTTGTAAATCGCCATGTCAGGCCACATAAACGCATCCCGCTGGTTGTATGTTGCACGCCTCTGCTGCAGAAGGTTGTACAAGAAGCTTGTATTTGTAATCTATCAATATGATTTTCCTGCAGCAATCATATCTTTAACCTCTACGTGCTGAGGCTGTTGTCCGTCTTTTTTTCTCGTTTGATTGCTTACTTGAAAGTCATTTGTAGAGAAAAAAGCCAGCCTTATTTGGTTTGTTTTATTAAAAGAGACGTTTACAAAAAATACACGTTAAATCAGGGTTGCTTGATTAATTTTTCAAAAAAGGCCAAACAGACTATCAAAAGAAGCCAAACGTAGAAAACTAAGGCCAAATTCTTTTTTTCCTTTTAACGTCCTAAATTTTAGGCAAAGACCAAACTAAGGTCGTCACTTTTAATCAGTGTTCAAAGTCTTTATTTTCGTCCCAAATTTAAGGTGAAGACGATTGAAAATTTAGTCTACGATGAAAATTCTAACACTTTTGCTCGCAAACTTCAAATATTTTAACAAAAATTCTAATGTGTAAGAATAAGATTTTGTTTTACAAAAAAGGCAAAAAGGCCAAACGTTAAATTTGGAAGCGAACACCTTAAAAAAATCAAATTTCCCAGATTTCGCTTTAAAAAGGCCAATTTGAAATAATCTTAAAAGTAATATTCAGGTTCTTGAAAAAACTTTGCTCTCGCGTCTCACAGTTTAGAAAGTGATTTTAAAAACTAAAGATTTAGTCCTGAGTTTATTTGATGGAAAACACTGAATTGGCTATTTGCATATGCAGCAATTGTTTGCCACGCTGACAGTCTCAGATAAGAACTGATAAGAATTCTTATTCTTTCTTTGTTGTTCTTACGAGATCAAGAGAAATTATATACCATCTGATAAAACAATTAAGGGCATATTTAGAAAAAATATCTTATCAGTTTTTATAGCCAGTAAACTGTTTCCCCACCCAATCGCATCAAACTTTAATTTTGAGTTTGTAAATGACTTTAGACCGAACTTAAAGAAATAAAGAGCTAAATTTTTAAAAAATGATTAAAAGATTCGTTTCCTGTATGGGCATGAATTAAAGTATTCTTCGTTTCTTATATTAATTTTTTGCTTCGCTTGGCGCTTAAGCACGAAAAGAAGTAAAAAATCAATAGAACAAACAAAGAATGCTCCATTCCACGCTTGTAGTGGAAACGGACCTTTAATGTTAAGATTTTTCGTGGTTAACTTGTGTTTTTGGTAAACTTTAAAAAAAGTAAACGTTGATAGTTTAAAATTTACTTGTTAAATTCATAGTAGGCATTTTCAATCTAGTAGATTTCCTCAAGCAAGTTATTTTTTTATTCTGACGTAGATTTTTCATATTCCTATGACGTCGACGCGACAAAAAAGGGCGACGACAAGCGAACTTATTTACTCGACTCATCGTCGAAAAATATGACGCTTCCAGCTGGTCAGAAAAAATGCGTAACAGAAACTGTTTACGTCAAGGTAAATAGGTCACGTGCTTTTTACTTCTATTTTGATATGTTTTGTGGCCGCGAATTTGAGGATAGGATTTAGGATTAGGAGTCTAATTACTAATTAGTTTTTTCTAATTACTATTTCGGGTATATCTTGCAACTTCAAAGTTAATGGCACGTAATTTTTCCAATTGAATTTTATTACATAAAAAATGTTCGTTGTGGCAATGAAGTCATTGAAATGTTTGGCAAATTTGGAGGTTTAAACACCGTAAAAATACTAAAGTTATTCGAATGGAAAATAAAACACGTTTGAAATTTGGCAAGAAATTTAGGACGAGCGCGACAAAGACGCAATGAAATAATTGAAATGAACAAAAATGAAAGGTTTGAAACTTAAAGACTGTCGTCCCGTTCACAATTTAATTTTGAATTTCGGATTAACATGTATAGTTACTCTGAAGGAAAAAAATGCAGAGACAAAAATAATCGCTGAGCCGCATTTTAATAAAAATTCCATTTGAATAAATGTTGTGTTTCCTGGTAAACCTTATTACATGCGACGCACTCTGTTGGGACAATTTTTTAAAAAACACTTGTGCTTTGTTTTTTATACTGTATATGCTTTAAGCTTGAATGTTCGTCTACGATTGGTTTATTCGAACTTAAAAGGTCGTAAAAACTTCCAGTTTTCGGCTTTAAATCAAAGCAGTTTTTAGAATTACGCTTCCCAGCGCCATCACGTGATTGGCTTTGTTTCACAGAAAGATATCAAGGACAAGCTCAGCGCGGTCGCGGTGGAGGTCTCCTATTGGCTGAAAGAGCGCGACCAGCCGGTCGAACCAGTGCTGGACATCTTCACCGGGCTGTCGAGCAGCACCGTGGCCAACGTTTACAAGCATTGCGGCGACGACAAAGTGTGCATCCCGTCCCTCGAAGTTTCCTCGAAAGCGTAAGCGCGAGTTGAGACTTAATTCGATGTGAAAGGTCTTCGCTTCGACGGCAGGAAGCGATTCAAAGCTGTGAACGCGGTTTTATAAAAATATTAAACAGTTGCAGCGGCAACAGAGCCTGGGTTCTACTGTGGAAGACGCCGTTTGAGCGTTGCGAACTTGCCTTTTCTTAATGTTCTTTCACGTCAGGGCACCATCCAAGATCTTTGTCGGCCAATACAACGAGATCATCGTCTCGAGCGTTGTCGCAAACACGCAGGAAAACGCGTATCAGACCCTGCTCGTCGTGCAACGTCCTCCCCACACTTTCTTTGTCAAAGCGCAAGAGGTTTGCCTAGCAATTGTTGAAATAGCTATGTTGCTTCAGTTTGTTTTATATTCTTACTGCAAGAGAGTGCCGATATACGTTGATTAGTAATGTTCTATGACAAAAACACTTATTCTTTTCCGCCTCTTGAAACAAAATGCGGCTCGGCCCGCTTTGTGTTAACTGCTAGATACAAATTGGATCGGAAACTTCTGGCTTTTCATCCTAGTGGAGCTTACGGCTCGTTTTCACTGTTTACCCGGTCCGGATGCGTCAAAGATCTGTATTCTCTATTTCATTACGCTTTGATCCGCACCGGAAAGTTTTTGGCGCCAAAAAAAGACGAATAAGGAAGTAAAAAAGCTCTTCGACGCGCGCAAACACCGCAGTAGAAACGAGACTCAACACGTGCACGCCGCTTACCCAAACCCGGCTCTGCAGGTGTCCGGCGTCACGACTTACTGCTCCGAGGTGAACGAGACTGTTGTGTGCGAGGTCGCCAACCCTTTAAGAAACGACGCTCGGGTGCCGATCGACATCGTGTTCGGCGTCAGCGATTTCAACGGCAATCCTCCCCCACCTGTCCGAAGTTTGGATTTCAAGTAAGTCAATTCGTTTTAATACTTGTCATTATTACAGGGTGTCCCAAAATTAAGGCAACCAACATTCGTGGTTAAATTAAATCGTTTAAATTTTTAATTTTAAAAGAAAATATTTCACCATTTTAAAGCTTAAACCATCTTCTTTATTTTCAGATATATTAAAATTTTGTAAAATTTATATTGAGATGGCTGTAGATCGAAATATTGTAATTAAGCTTCACAAAGTGGTAGAAGCAACGTCGAAATTGCAAAACGACTAGAAATGAACCGTTCCACTGTTTGGAAAATTGTCAAGAAGTTTAAAGAAACCGGTAACACCATTGACAGGAAAGGGCGAGGAAGAAAACAAAGTATCCGCACCCCTCAACTCATAAAAAACACGAGAGAAAAATAACTAGTTTCTTCAGTATAGCTTCTTTTATTTTTAACTACTCGTTCACTGCAACTGCGACGTAATCCTCGTCGCAGTTGCAGGTTATTGGCTGCAGCAGCCGGTGTGTGAACAAATCCTCCATGCACCGAGTGCTGACAAACGATCTTGGACGAAAACCCTTTAAAATGCTGCATCACCATGAACTTACAGATCGTCATGTGTCAATAAGGGCCCGGAAATGCAGGAAAATTTTAAGGACATTAATGAAGGCACGCTGCCTTACCTGGTTTTTACAGACGAGAAGAAATACGATATTCAGCAAGCGGTAATCAGCAAAACGATAGAATTTGGGCCTCTTCCTCACCCACCAAAGGAAGGATCGTCACCAGGCGTCAAAATCTTCTATCTGTCATAGTTTGGATAGCTGTCACGGAAACCGGGAGGTCCCCTCTTTTTGTCCCATCTGGAGTGAAATTAAACTCCCAGCGGTACGTCACGGATATTTTGGAGGGTTATCTACTACCTTTGGCTAATCAGCACTTCCAAGGCGAACAATGGACACTTTAATAGGATTCGGCACCCTCTCATGGCTCCAAGTTAACGCAATCCTGGATTAAGAGGGAAATCCCCTCCTTCATAAGTAAAGAAGACTGGCCGGCAAGGAGCCCAGATTTAAACCCCTTGGACTACTCCATCTGATTCATTTTGGGAATAAGGTCTGCTCCACTCCTCATCCAACTCTGGAGTCACTTAAGAAAAAACTGTTGAAGGAATGGGCCTCCATCCCTCAGGAAACGCTTCGTCCACTTGTGCCTCGTTTGTCAACAGATTGAAAGGAGTAGTTAAAAATAAAAGAGCTATACTGAAGAAACTAGTTATTTTAAAGAATCTATTGAATAAACCAGGGCTCTTCAAACTGGGGGTCGCGATCCCCTGGTGGGTCGCAAAGTGGTTCAATGGGGGTCGCGAGATTTTAAATTTTAGATTTTTAGAGTTTACGATGATTTTGGAAGAAAAGTAGCGAAATACAAGATTAATTCGAAGTAAAAACCTTTTTTCTTTTTTTGTTTAGAGCAGCGGTTCCCAAACTTTTTTTTTCACGGCGCCCTTTGAAGACTTAAAAATACTCGCGGCGCCGTAATGAAAAAAGGTATTCAGTTCCATTACTTCTTTGAACAATCTTTTTTTCTCCGAAAATCAGGGTGTTCTCTAAAAAAAAAAAAAAGGTCTTCACTTCGATTTTATATCCGATTTCCTTATTTTTCTCTGAAAATCAGGGTGTCCTCTAAAAAAAAAAAAGGTCTTCACTTCGATTTATATCCGATTTCCTTATTTTTCTCTATTTCCCTCCCAAAATCAGGCTGTTTGAAAAAGGTCCTCAATCGGAATCGTTCTCTGAAGGGAAGTTGCTGCTAATAACCTTTACACTGCAATTATTGTGAGAAAAGCAGTAAGTATAACAACTTTCGCATACTTTCGCGGCGCACAGTTTGGAAACCGCTGGTTTAGAGAACACCTTGATTTTTGGGCAAAAATAGCGGAATGAGAGATCGATTCTAGGTGAAGACCTTTTTTTAGGGGTCGCGAAAAAATTTGGCTGTGCAATATGGGTCTCGATGAAAAATTTTGAAGAACACTGGAATAAACTATCTAATCATAAAGTTCAATTTAGGTTTCACGTTTTTGTATTTTTGGTAAAGAGCAAAATGTTCGTTGCCGTAATTCTGGGACACTCGGTACGATCGTTGCCAACTAAAATCTAAAAGCTTTTGATTTACTTCTTTCCTTGTTGAGCCGAGAATATGTTTTTCGTGACTTTACAACAACCACAAACAAACAAACAAACAAAAAAAAAAACAATTACCGCTTTCAGAGTCTTCGCCAATTGTTCGAATGAGAAAAGTTTCGAGAGCAACCACGAGTCGCTCCACGTCGACCTCGCCGTCAAGACCGACATCAAGATCTTCAATTCGTCCATGTAAGTGTTGGAAGTAGTTCCACAGCCAGGGTGCTGAAGGTTTGGTCCGACCTCCATTTTTTCATCTATATAGCATTTAACATCCATTTAACTGCTTAAAATTTGTTGCGTACCGGCTCCTAATTTTCTGAGGTACGCGAGTTTTTGGGAGGTTTTTAGGCTTTTAAATCTTTTTTCAGTATTTAGAATTGCGAAAATTCGCTTCAAAATACAGTAGTCTGAATTCTCGAAATACCGCAAGTCCGAAATCGGATAAAAATAATGACTCTTACTTTTAATACTCTTGAATCCGAGTCCGCATTCCTGCCCATAATACTCGTCATTCACCTGTGTCAAGCTCAACAACTTCGTTTTAGTTCGACTTTGATTTTTGGAAAAAACGAGAATACTTGCAGATTGATCTTAAACTTGTTTCAAAATAACATTCTTTTTTGTATTATGAACTTCAAAATCCCACAAACCGTACAATGACCAAGTTTCAATTTTCGTCAAGTTTTTTAGTTTGCGCAATGACTGCGAGTCAAATACCAGGGACAAACGGAAGCTTCTTTTTTTCAGCGCTTTCAGACGTTTCTTACCTGACTATTCGACTGTATTTGCAGGCCAGAAATTATCTTCCTCGAAAAAATTACTCAAGCACAGAACTCTTCCGGTTTTATTCCGATATCGCACAGCTTCGAGGTAGAGCGAAATTCATTTGCGTTTCATTGTTAACCGAATTTAAGCCTATTTTAGAGGTGCTTTGGTGGCTCTTGGCGGCTATTTTTGCGCCGCCCTCATGAAAAGTAACAAAACGAAAAAAGAAAAGAACCAAAAAAAAATCTCATTTTAGATTTCCAACTCGGGCCCGTCCTCGGTCAGCAAAGCCCGTGTGTCGTTGCTCTGGCCACTGAGACAGCCGAATGGTCAGCTGCTGTTGGCATTGAACGAGATTATCACGCGCGGACAAGTGAAGTGCAACGGAGCTCACGTGATCAACGACACCAAGCATCTCGGCGTGAAGTTGAATGCTCCTTCGGATAAAACGACGCAAGGGAAATCGTCTGGCGATACGAATTACTATGTGCGTCGAATGGAAAGTGTTTCACTGGCTGCGATTGTGTCGATCAAATGTTAACGAATCAGCTTCAACGTAAATTTGGGTTGATTAAAACACGCGGTGCTCTTATTCTTACTTTATTCGATAGCTCAATGCTTTTTAAGGCGTTTTTTCGACTCTTAGAAAATATTTAATAGTTTTAAGTGAAAACTAACTTGGTGAAAAAACCTCTTAGTAAAAAGCTTACATTTATGAGGTTGACATCTTTCCTGCAATATTTTTGTGTTACTGAACGTGGACCGAGATGATTCCTTGGCTTGTACGTTTAACATCGTTTGTTTCTATGAATAATTTATCACATTGTAGCAATTAATCCACTAGCATATGACATTATTTTATCCGGACGACACCGCCCTTTAAAATTTGTTTTAGACCAGGTCTGCGAAGTCGGTTTAAAAACACTCAAAGTCCTACTCTGAAGAAAAATGTCTGACTCCCGACTTGACTTGACCCGATTTGACGTTTACTTTAAAAAAAAATAGTCATTTAATTCTCGGCTTTTTAAAAGAAATGGTGTGGCTTAATCATTTTGTCAGTGGCGGAAAAGTTTGCTGAAACTAAAAATCTCCCAACGAACCGACCCTAACTGCACAGCTCGGCTTCAACCTTAAGCTTCTTCGTTTTCTAATTCCTGATCATTCGTCAGACGCAAGTCACGTGAATAAGTTGCACAAGTTACGTAAATAGCGTCGTTGCTTTAAACAGAACTGCAACGGCGAAGAACACAGCTGCAGCACAATCCAATGCGACATCGAACGGCTGGCGCCAAAGCATGACGTCACGATCACGCTCAAAGGAAAAGTGCCGGTTAAGGTGCTGCTGGGCAGTCGAAACGATACGGTGATCACGTCCAATCTGGTTCTTCACGTGCTTCGGTATCCTTACTACGATTCGGTGTCGAGTGCGGCCGACAACCTGATTATTTCATCCGAGGTGAGCCGCTGAGCGGTGTCGCGCTGTTTCGCGTGTGCGAAGTCGTAATTTCTGTGACGCCCTTTTGCTAGCTTTGAATAATGTTTTTCGCTGATAGTCTGTACACTAGGGTTTGGGAACCGGGATCCCGGTTTCGGGAATTCCCGGGATTTTGCGACATTTTGGTTTCCCGGTTTTTTATGACTAAAAATTCCCGGTTTTGTAAGCTTTTGTACGTAATATCACTACGACAGCCGTGTGATGTGTCCAAAGCAAAATCATTTTGTCTGTTCCGATTGTGACGACACAATGCTTGTCCCATTTTTTAAGCTGTTTTCTATTGATTATGAGGTAAACATGTTTGAGTCAGTTTAGTACTGTCATTGCTCTCGAGTAAGTAGTTAAAATTCAGATGCAGTGTATTTAGTTATAGAGCGCGTTAATCAGTCTAAAGTTTGGAAACATTTCACTCGAGATTATAATGATGACAAAGCTAAGTGCATACGTTGTTCACAAAATATATTGTTTTAAGGTGGATCAACTAGTGGTCTTTTTCGTCACCTGAAAAGCAAGCATAACCTTAATAGCTCAGAAAGCAAAGATGAACCTTGTTCTAAGAAAGTAAAAGTTCAGCAGAAATCGATCTTACCGTTTGTAAGTGTTAAGAAAGAAAGTTTGCAAGGTATTGTCTCTCAACTGGCAGCTGTGGATGGTTTTTCTATACATTCTATTGGCAAAAGTAAGTTTATTCGTGAGTCACTTAGTGCCAAAGGCTTACGTCTTCCATCTTGGGTCTCTGATATTATGAACTTAATACACCGTGAATACGACGACATTCAAAAACGAATAAAAACTGAAATTGAAATGAAACTTAAAGGCGATTTCCGTTTCAGTGTGACTATAGACGAGTATACTTCAGTTCGTTGCCGAAGATACATGAAAATCAACATTCATTGCCAAAACGATGTTATAAACTTGGGCCTAATAAGAATGCGTGGTTCATGTGGTGCTGAAAAAATTTTTCAGTTGTTGGAAAAACAGTTGGCTCATTTTGGAATTACAAACATGCAGACATCTATTGTCAGCATTGTTTCTGATGGCGCCTCAGTAATGAAAAAACTTGGTAAAATTTCTCAACTTGATCACCAACTCCGCTACGCACATGGTGTGCACCTGGCTGTATGTGATGTATTATACAAAAACAGAAGTGTGACTCATGTTGCAGGTGAAGATTACGACGATGATCAAGACGAAGAAATGTATGAAGAAGGTTTTGGCATCGTGACCCCCACAATAGCATCAAACGAAGTACCAGTTTTCAATCTAGAAATAGAAAATGTACTCAAGAAGGTGCGGAAAGTAGTGAAAATATTTCGGAAAAGTCCCGTGAAAAACGAAGTCTTGCAGAAATATGTGTTGTTGGAACAAAACAAGAGGTTGTCACTTGTCCTAGATTGCAAAACTCGCTGGAATTCCATGGATGAAATGGTTGAAAGGTTTATATGTCTTAAAAAGTGCATAATGAAGACTTTACTCGATTTGTCGATTGAACATGGCATAACTACATCTGAATTTTCGTTTCTTAATGAGCTAAAGTGCGTTCTTGAACGAATAAAACTTGCGGTCTAAGCTTTGTGTCGTAAAGATGCAACGCTTTTGACTGCGGAAGGGGTTTTTCAATTTTTATTTGTGGAGTTGGAGAAGAGGAAGACGAGCCTTGCGGAAGATTTACTTTGTGCCGTAAAAAACCGTGTACAACGAAGACGACAACATGAAGTGGTTAATTTGTTACGTTATCTTCAAAATCCAAATTCATCGATTTATAATGAACATTATCCTGATGAAATACCGTCTTGTAGTAACAGCGAAGAAGGTTTTGTGAAAACTGCTACCACCTTATTTTGCCGTTTGTTTTGGGGAAGTGACAGCAATAAAGCAAAAAGTCAAGATGAGAATAAAGTAATAGAGCTGGCTAGCAACAATCAGAAAGATGAAAGTCTTTTCAAAAGACTTCAGACCCACATTGAGCATTCCACTAACTCCACTCCCACCCAGCAGTTGAAAACAATTGTTGATGATCGACCCCGAGTCAGCCAACTCCAAACCGTAATTAAGCAGGAAATGAAACTATTAGAAGCTACTGAAAAAAGGCCAGGCAAATTGGAGCAGTTGTTCAAAGCTTTATTGAGCATTCCACCAAAGTCAGTCGAAGCAGAAAGAGCTTTTTCTGCTGCTGGATTGTTTACCACAAAACCACGCTCACAATTAAGTGACAAGTCTGTCAATGCACTGTGTTTTTTACGCAGTCATTATATAAAAAAATAAATAAAGCATAATAGTTGCTGCTTTTGCTTTTTTTAAGGGTTAGTGTAAGTTACAATTAAAAGTATTGTGTATTTGATTTCTTCTTTTCATATACATACTTTTGTTATTCTTTCACTACTGCGTTTTTATTGTTAAATTTTCGTACATTTGTCTTTTTATCATTCGTTTATTTTTTGTGCATATGGTTCTATTGCAAAATTATGCGCCCAGTGTAAATTACAACAGGACGCGTTTAGGTTTTGTAGTTTGTGCATATAAATCCCGGTTTTTTCCCGGGATCCCGGGATTAGATCAGACACTACCCGAATCCCGGATTTTTTTTCAGAACCGGGAATTCCCAAACCCTACTGTACACCCAACCATCGCAGAACTTTAGCTTACGTAGTGGCGGTAATATTCCCTCCCCATATTGAAATGGAGACCCGAAGGAAGTCGGTCGAGCGGAAGCATTCGGACCGCACCCCGAGGTTTGCATCAGAGATCAAGAGGAAGGATGGAATCGCCGAAGATTGTAGTCGAATTTGTTTAAAATGAAAGAAATCCGTAAAGAGATGGAATAGACCCGGAGTTGTGCGGGCGCTGCAGGTTGATTTTTCCCATCATGTGACGTCAACAGGAGGTTAAGTCCCATGTCTATTAAGTTAAGCTAAGATGGCGCACAACGAAAAGGTCTCGCAAGTTGGCGAATGTGACAAAGTAAGGTATAGAATATTGAACAAAGCGTTCTCTGTTATGACACAGATAGAAGCGTATTAAGGCGGAGTTTGAGAAATTCGAGAGAGGAAGTTAATGCGCGAGATTGCGTGCTGGTTCTTCAGCACACTTGTTGCCGTCGATGTTCGATTGTCGTGGATTTCGCGGAAAGGAAATGTAGGGTTATAGAGAGCAGAAGACTTCTGATTTTCCGAGTAGCTTATATAAGAAAAGAGCGGTGAAGAAAGTGGATTTAAAAGTAGATAAAAAAAATAGGGTAGAAGTGAAAGAGGAAAAGTAGTTTCGTTAGTTTCGTTGGGTTCTTAACCGTATCGTGTTTTGCGTTGACGATGTTACTTAAAACAGAAAATTTCTCTTTCGATTTTGACTACGATTGTAAAGCATAAAAGCTTCCGTTTAATATTTAGAGAACCCTTCAGGGACAATATTCGCTATTTTTGAATTGGTTTTGCGCGTTTGTTGGCAACAACTTCCTTAGTTCACTTCAATTGTCAGCATTCTTTGTCTATGGCCAAACATGACGCAGTTTTTGGTCACTCTCATTATTTCTCATTGTGCAATGTTTTGAAAGTGAAACTGCAAACTTGTTACGTGCTCGTAAAACGTGTAATCCGTGTATATTGAAATAAAAGATTTTATTTTTTATCGAGTTTCATCTGCAGCTCGAATTGTGGCGTTGAACCCCAAACAAACAAAAAATCCCCTGCGACTGGTATGAACTAATTCGCACTAATTTGATGAAACCAAACTCTTCTCGTTCCAGGTGAGCACCTTCGCTTTCTACCCCCCTGAAACCACAGCGAGCCCCTTGGATTGGTGGATCATCGCCCTAGCGGTGGGCGGCGGCGTGCTTTTCCTCCTGCTCATTATCGTCATCCTGTGGCGTTGCGGGTTCTTCAAGCGCAAGAAGTTTTCTCGGGAGCAGGAGGACGACGGTGAGCAGGAGCAACTGTACCAAGCGGAGCTGAAGGAGAAGAGCAACGAAGGCCTGCAGTGATCGGACATTCGCGTCCGTGTTGATTTGCTTGTTGAACTTTTTTTTTTATATAGAAAGACACTTTTAAGCGATTAAGTTTTTTAGCTTGCTTTTTTTTGTTATGACTTACTATTGTAAAAACTTTGACCGTATTAATCCGCTGCAGCAACTATCACAGCTTGTTTGCCTTTGCTTTCTCCGCTTTTTAATTAATGTACTTTTTCTGAAATTGGCTTCTCGCCCTTTCAAAATTATCTCAAAATGATACATAGCACTCAATTTTCCAAGCTGCTTTCCTTGTTTTTACGTGATATTGGAATTCAATTTAGCTCCTTTTGTTACTTAAATAATTTCGCTTTTTTTGGTATTCAAATGATTTTACTCTTGGTATTCAAGGTCCAATCAATGCTCGTTATGACTTGGCTTTGCGATCTTCAATTTCTTTTTAATTTAACAATATATATGACATTTTAAACAATTGTTTTCACAAATACATTTCTGCTAGCCAAATTCACTTCTGTAAAAATTATCATGCAAATTTTATTTAATGGTCAATTTTATTTTTTTTTAATGGTTTAAAATTTTATTTTTTAATTTTTTTAATGGTCAAATTTTATTTTAACGTCTTTTTCACATCGTTGCAATCACAAAGTGCCAAATTCTTTGTGCTCATTTTCATGAGCTGCTTGACCACTTGCGCATTCATTCTGCCTCCATATTTTCTGGTGTTTCATATCATTGACTTTTTTCAAAAGTGTTGAGCCATTTTTCATAGTTCCTTTGAAACAGCGGTTGCTCCAAAAATTTGCGAGGATCAATTTGATTATAGCGACGTTATTCAGTATTAGTAAACATTTTAGAGATGAACGTTTAACTTGTTTATTTCATTGTTTAAAGGCAGCTTTCAGTCTATTTTTGTTGCAATTGGTAAGAATCTGGTTTGAAATATTTGATGTCTGTTTGTTGAATCATAATTTTTTCTACAGCCAGGCTCGGACTAATTGCCGATTTTTTTATGGCTAGTTTTGTATTTGAAGCCGCGATCCACTATCTTTTAGTTATTCAGAGTGTTTTATGGCAATTTTTTGAATAAGACTTATCGCTTTTGCTTAATTCATTTTTCTGCTACAAACAAGAAACAGCAACATGGCCAAAACCACTAAGTTATTATTAGCTTGTCTGCGGTTGATCTTGCTTACGTGGCGGTTTTCAATCGGTTTAAATCAATCAGTGTTTTCTATATGGCGTTTCAAATTGAGTTCACCACTTGACTAGAACGACACCAAACAGTTTACCTTTTATGACTTTGCCTCCATCTTTGCTCACGCTAACTGTTTATCGTCGATTTAATCGTGAACATGACCTACTACGTCATACCACCTGATCTTATGCAAATCACTTGTATAAAGTTTGCAATATCAATGTGCTGATCTGGTTCGGTTTCGCAAAAACTGGATCAGTTTGAAGGCTTGTTTCCACTGCGAGCGTGTAATGGAGTTGTTTTCTTTATTTCGTCGGCAGCGTGGTCGTGTGGTTAAAGCGCCGGGCTCGTGACCAACACGGTCTCAGTTCAAAACACACTCGCGCCATTCTGTTGCGTCCTTGGGAAAGACACTTTACGGCACTTTCCCCTGCTTGGTGGTCTTGGCAAGCAGTTCTAAATTACAGTCACATCTCTACTAAATTACTAGCGGACAGCAATATCTTGGTATCTCCGGAAGCAGGTCGAGGTAATTGCCTACCTTATGTATTAGCGCCTCCATCGCTTTCCTGCGAGTCAGGAGGATAAATATAGAGATAAAATAAATAAATTGTTTTTATTGATTTTTTTCCGCGCTTAAGCGCTCAGCGAAGCAAAAAAATCAATAAAAGAAACAAAAAATACTTCATTCCACACTCGTAGTGGAAATGAGCCTTTATGCTTCAAGCTTAAGCCACATTCAATAGCAAAACGTTTTGTAAATTGTAATTCATTGATCTTTCTATTATCATTTAAATGCTTTTAAATTGACACAAACCGATTTGAATTAAATATATTTTTTGGCTTGCGACAGCCAAAAATTACATTTCTCAAATAGAAATTACAATCAGTTTTAGACATTTTCTGAATTGAAAACATTTATTATCTTAAATGCAAAGTTGACGCAAACTATTTACGCCGAACCACAAGTTCTAGCAGTTCTTTTCAAATTAACAAATTTAATCAATGTCCATCAGTAGTTTTTAATTTTTATTTGTTTCTAATTTTATATGCAATTCTTTTTAATTTTAAAAGAAATAAATCACAATTTTTTTGGTGCTTGTAAATTTGTTTGTGAATATTTTTGTACTGTATTTAGTGGTGCAGCTTGCATTGTTTTGCACAATTTGTTTGCGTTTATTATCTAACTAAAATATAACAGCTTTAAAAGTAAAAGGGGTGAAATTCTGACAAACACTGTAGTACAGGACGGCAACAACTTAGAGAGTAATATCGCTGATCAAGATCTAGCTCGCCGAATTAATTTTAGATTAGTAGCCGGCAACCTTTGCACGCTGTTCTATGTGCTTTGTTGTTTTGCCTCTTTTTTCGGCTATTTTCCAAGTACATTTGTGCGAGTGCGCGCCTTGCTGGGACACTGTAAAAGCGAATAAAAGGCGCAAGTTCAAGAAGTGAAAAACTTGTTCATCTTTAAAGAGCTATTAAACAATCCCATAATAAAGCCACTTAACCCTCCCAGACATGGATGACCTTCGAGTTTGCAAAGGATCCTTTCACATACCACTGTTGTGTTCATACTTTGTTACATTTGAAGGGGTGACTGGTGACGTGCGGCTGTCAAGCATAAACTTGTTTCCACTACAGGCGTACCGGGAGTATATTTGTTTCTTGTTCATTTTTTTGCTTTTCTTAACGTTTAAACATAAAACAAACAAAAAAAAACAAAACAAACTAAGAATACTCCACCCAACGCTCGTAGCGGAAACAAGCCATAACGGACTTTGCGACTCGTTAGTTTTCGTGTGTTGTTTAACTTCGCAGGAGTGGAAATTTGTTGATTTGAGCTGTGCCAATTTCGCATACTGACGTCTAATCTTTGTTCTGATAATATACGTCTTTGGGTGTGTTGGTGATTTTTTTAATCCGAGTTATTCTTGCGGGTAATAATAGCGTGTACCTTGCTGAAGTCTTTTACCTTTCTTTTGGTGCTTGGTGTCTGAATCAGAGACTTTCGTATTTCTTTGTGGATCCGGGCATGAATTAAGATGATAGAAAGTCTGTGTGCTTGTTTCAATTCAAACTCGAAAGCTTTTGCTTAGTAAGATAGATCCCGAATTTTATTTATTTGAGTGCTGATTGATTGAAGGATTTAATTTTTAATTTTCAGAAGCTGCATGGGATTGAATGTAAGAAAAAAGGTTCAGGTCTCTGGTATATCCATTATCCAACTCGCACCATTCTGATGTGTCCTTGGGAAAAACACTGTACGGCACTTTCCCGTGCTTGTTGATCTTGGCAAGCAGTTTTAAATTTCAACCATTTCTTAAATTTCAAGCGGACAGCAATATCTTTGCAGGTCTGGGTAATTGATTACCCTATCTATTAGCGCCACCGTCGCTTTCCTGCGAGTCAAGAGGATAAATAGATAAAATAAATAAATACGTAAACGCGGCTATTACAGTTCCAAGTAAAGTTTAGAACAAACAATACGAACACACAATTAGATCTACTCTGTTCTAATGCTTTTCAACCTTATTTGAAGCGGTATACAAAAATTTGACTAAAGTAAAAAAACGCCGTACCTCCCAGTTTTAAATCAAGCTATAAAGATTAATATTTTTCGTTTAAGAACAAATTTTTTACATAAGTCGGATATAATCCATCCTGTGCTTAGGTTTTAAGTGGCCTGCAGGAATTTTTACGAAATTATGCTTTGCTATCAAAAAAACTCGATCATTCAGCAAAAGCTTGCCCGATGAGGGCAGACTGTTTTTTTCATTCAAGTTTCAACTTAAAAACTGGTAATACTAAGTAAAGACCAAAAAAAAGGTCTTGTAAAATTATTTTGCCGTGTTTTATTTATTTGGCTTTTTTGGTCTGTTTGTGATGAGGTCACAGTTTTGTCATAAATATTTTTGAAAAGTCAAAATTAACCCTTGCCTCAAAAAAAAAAGGTTGGACGCTTCTATTGTAACCTCTGCAATTTTTTACAAAGGCAAATAATTTCTAACGGCAACATCTGTACAATACAATTTATATTGGAAGAGTTTTGCGGGTCGCACATTAACGAATCTTGACGATTAACATTGGCAGCATTGGTTCTACTTGATGGTATTTTTTTAGACGAAACAATAAAGACGTGATAAACACTTTGCTACCCTTTTAACAGACTCTTTTTGCAGGAAACAATTTTGCGTTTTTTTTCAAATGCATTTGTTTTCTTGATTCAACTGAAAGCTAGATATTCAAAAAATGGTGTTGGTCCATTTTAACTTAAAATACTTTTTATGCTTATAAATAGCAATAGCTTTACCTGTGAAACTGTTGGCAGTACAAAAAATAATTGTAATTCTAATAACCAGTCTAAACTAGAGAAAAAAAACTAGAGTCTAAACTAAAAAGAACACTAGCACGCTTTCAAATACACCAAAACGACCTTAAAAATTCTGGTAGACCTTCAAGCAATACCCCCGGTTTAGAAGAAAGATTGAGTGGGAACGCGTCCCAGACCCAAAATCGAAGATAGCGTGAGAGGCGGCAGCGTGCCGTCGACTAAAATTAAAAAAGCACGGTTGTACAATGAAGCGAGCAGTCATTAAAAAGAAGGGGGTGCGTCGCAAAATAGCTTTAACTTGGTTTTCGTTTGTCAAGATCTCGTAAAAACAAGCAGAAAAATGGTGTCGAAATAGGGAACAACTTTTTAATGATTTGAAACGAACCGGGGTGGGCAAACTTTTGGGCTCGAGGGGCGCATTTAAAAGTTGATTTTGTATGACGGCCGAACTAGGAATTTACAAATTCAATTCGAACCTCAAACTAACTCGAAGGCCAGAAAAAAGTCTCGACACTGCTTTTAAAGGTAAAATTGCAAAAAAGTTTTCATTGTGATTGGTGACACTACTCTGGGAAGTAAAGACAAAAAATAGCTACATTCCCAGATAATACATTGAATACTTTCCAAGCCAATAAAATGGCTTAGTGGGCCGTAGTTTGCCTACTATTGATCTAACTGTAAATCACCTAAAGCAGTAAATACAAAATATAAATATGTATTGAAAAAACAACAGCGCACCAAATGTGTTACAATTAAAAATAGCAAAAACTGCACAGTGAAAATAAAACCAGTACAATGTATAATCAACGCACGAAAATAACAGTACAAGTAAAAAAACACTAAAGAACATGTTGCGAAAAGTTTATCAGTTAAAACCATACAGGTAAACAATATTTTTCTAATATTTTTAATCGATATAAAGATATACGACAATTTAATCCGAACATTTCAAAGAATCACATTAATAACTTTTCCATATAATGATATAAAGAAACGATTGACTACTTAGATAAAGTTTGGCAAAATGCATTCTTATAATACCATGGAGTTTCATAACCTTAAGGTCGCAAGTTCGATCCTAAATCTGGTCTAAAATACGGAGGAGCGAACCAAAGCAGAAACACACACCACCTGTGGACAGTCAATTTCCAAGATTAAAGTTATTGTGCAAAAGCTGCTTAACAATTTGACTACTCAAAGAATAACCAAGAGCGAATTTTCGGTTTAGAAAATATCGTCTATCCAAGCCACAGCTTGATATCGCAAATTAAACTACGAATCGATTAGAACAATTTATCTATAACTGATAAAAAATTTTCAGCTTTCGAAGTAACCTCGGCAATAGCAATAACCGCTCTGAAATGACAAATCAGAAAAACATTTGGTTTAAATGACTTTAGCCTAGTGGGGCGTGGTTGCGTTTTGGGGGGGGTTAAGGAATGTGCATCACCTTTTACCCGATCGAGATTTAAACTCGTTATATAAAAAACTGAACAAAGTCAAAACCGAAGATCATGCCACCGCTAAGGAAACTAAATAGTAGGAGTTAAGGAAAAACTACTTTATGTCACCTTTTAACTAAGTTATTCAAAACATGGCTTGCGTGAAATTACCTCTGGCACCGCAATCATTGCACTTTTTTCATCAACTACAGTAGACTTTGCCGCATAACGATTAAACAACTCCAATAAATAGAGCAAATTTGCCGAAAATGACCTGATATAAAAATTCCAAGCACTTAAAACATTAGCTTTAAAAAGTTTAATTGAAAATTAAAAACAAACTAAGATGAAGTGCAATAGAAGTATATATATTCAGTATAAGAGCTTTTTTGAGCCGAACAAAACACTAGCACGCTTTCAAGTGACAAAACAGTCAATTAAAATCAATATTAAAATTTTAAACAAAAACCACTTAATTACATAATTAATTGAGTACGCAGCATCACCCATATTTTGTTACCGCAAAATTGGGAAATTTTGCAGCGTTTTCGGCACAACTACAAATAGCAAGCTACAGCAAGTCATAACGAATGATCTTGACATGGAGGTTTTACGGAGTTAGATGAAGTTTCTGGCCTCTCTATACCGTGAAAAGTCATTGGATTTGAAGTGGATGAGCGAGCCGTCGGAAGTGAAGGCCTAAAATAGCCTGAACGAAAGCTACGCGTGATGCTTCGGCGCTGGGGAGATTGAGGAGGAGTCGGTGAGGTAAATGGCGACAGAGGAGGAGATTGCTAGAATTAACATAAAAACCATAAATTATTACGATTAACGTTTGGTCATTTTTGAAACCTGAAAAAAATTCTGGGAATTGTAAACTTTCGCACGTGCTGAATAACAAAGACTTTATGAAGATTTAAATACATTGAAATCAACTGTTACTCGATTTTAATACTATTGTAAAAGATCTACAGTATATGAATATTTTGTAGGAAGCTTTTTGTACATTGCAGTGTAGCTGAATTAAACATTAAGATTGTTTAAAAGTTAATTGTTATTCATAGTAATCAGAACATGATCAGAAAAACAATGCATTTTGAGGCCAAATAGTAGAAAAAATCGCTTTTAAATAATTACGTAGTATTATTTGGACAACAAAAATCATATAAGCTTTATAATCATAACAATTATTTATCATCTTAACTTTCAGAAAACAATAAAAATATATAACCTAGCCACTGCCTCAATCTGCTTCCACAGAATGCTAAGATAAACTTTTTTAGTTTTTACAAAGTGATTTGGGTAAAATTTAGAGCTTTGCGCTAAGATTGCCAACAGAGAAAATAGTCATGCTTAGAAGCAAACAACAAAATGACAAGACCCGAGTCGAAACTAAGATCAACTAGATTTTTAATACAGTACAACATGGCCTTTGACAGAAAACTAACATTACAATCTGTAAGTTACAGCAATCATGGACTAATTATTCAATTGAAACACATTTAACTTACTTTGTAGAAAGAAGTTGAGGACTTTTGTTGATGAATACCATTCATTGATGAACTGAAATTCTGAGCATTAGCAGTAGAAAACTTGTCTTTACATTGGTTTACAAACTTATTTGAAGAACTTGAAATTAAAGAGCTTGGGATGCACTCATCAGTTGCAGGTGAAAGATTATTTTTTGAAAAATCTTGTAAAGGTTTTTTTGAGATTTTTGACATTCTAAATCCTAATGATGTTGCCGGTCTTGAAACAAAATCAATACATACATCAGAATGTTCATTATATAAAGAATTTAAAAAACCTGGAACTCTTTTTCGGTGTTTTAATGCCTGAAGTGGATTACCACATAATGGGTCACCAAAAGTTAAATTACTAGAGTCATCTGATCCTAATATACCATTGTCAGAACCACCAGAACCAGGTCTTGTGCTACTTGAAATTATGGGAGAGCTTAATGAATAGGCGGTATTTTTAAACTGTGCTGATTTTCTATTCGGTAAAGCAGTTGATGGCCGCGGAGTAAGAAATTTATTTAGAGATGTGGAAAATGATGCTGTAGGTTGGTTTGATGATGTAGCTTCTGGTTTTGATGAAAGCAAAAGAGATGAATCAATTGTGATTGAATCTAATTCTTCTTCAAGATCAGTAGCAACTTTTATTGCATTTGTTATGATATCCATATCCTCTGATAAAAGAGCAAAATTCATCTCTTCAGGTTCAGAAGAGGAAGTGTCTACATCATTTAAAACTTTAAGATCTGGTAATTTTGCAACAATGTAATCCTTAAATGACTGGTTAAATAATGAGCAAACAGTTTTGCAAATAGGGTTACCTGTTAAAGTTAATGTTGTTAGGTTACTCATATTTGATAGGTAATCTATTTGATTAACATCAGACACTGCATTTCCTTCTAGATCAAGTACTTCAAGACAATCCAAAAAGCTAATAGGGCTTAAATCTTCAATATTATTATAAGAAATATAAAGCTCTTGTAATAAATTCATAGAAGCGATTCCATCAATGTCTTTTAACTTACAACGAGACATCCATAAAATACTTAAATGGTTGAATGCTGTTCCAATATCTCGAACCGAAGGTATGCAACTATCATTTAATTTAAGTTGCTTTAGTGATGGTAAATATTGTCCGAAATTTCCTAACGTTGTATCAGTAGTGTCAACAATCATTTCAATAAATTCAACATTATTAAGATTTTCTTGGCCAGAAATTTCTTGCAGCTTTAAAGGAGACAAAAAATCACTTATTAATAGATCCGGTTCTTCAACAATCACAGGCTGTGGATTTATGAGACTTTCATTTTCATTAGTAGCCCAATCTGCCATAGCAGTGGCATATGTTCAAAAAATAGAGTGGCTTGAAAATTAAACTTTTTTACACAGATTAATGTAAATCTAATAATAAATAAAAAATTAGAACTAGTGCAAGATATTGATTGTATTCATTGTAAGAAATTATGCTTTCAATTAGCTACTACAAGCAAATTCTTTAATATTACTTCCTATTTATGCGTTGTTCATTTAATAATATATAACATTAGTTGCTGTTTCCTATTTTGCAATCACTTTGTCAATAAGAACTTAGAAAACATGATTGAAAAAAAATTGAATTGAATTAGGTTATAGAAATTTGTTTTGGTAAAAACCAGAAATATTAAACTAAAGACTTTTCTGTGGAAACAATTAAAAATAACTTTCTTGTGGCATATAAACAGTTTTTTATGCAGTTGTTATTTTATGACCATAATAAATTTTTTTGTAGGTTATAGTTGCATGAGTCATGTCATTGGATTCTTCAATAAAAAAGTGCTTATTTCTTACAAGTTAGTATGATTGAAAGGTTATAATAACATTTTCTGGCTACAGTTTAAAGAACTTTAAAAATGCAGCAGCAAGAGCATTGGGTCACCAATCAAATGTCTTGGGTTCAGTACCCTGCAAATTTTTAAAATCTTTATTGTAAGATGTACAAATAGTTTATACAACTTAAATCAAATTTTAGTTGTAGTGTTAACTTAAGTTAGGGTCGTTGTTATAGTAACAGCCACATTGGTCAAGTTGCTGCTTCTGTTTACCATTTAGATGAGCAGTGTGACCCCAAGTACCTTTTCTAAGGGCACAACAAAAATCACTCAGGTAGACTGAGCATCAAACTCATTTTCTTCTGCTTGCAAGTCAAAATGTTATCTCACTGAGCTATCCTGAAAACTTAAAGTTAGGGAAACAGTTCTCAACTTTTTTGCATGTCAAGCCCCAAATTCAAAAAATTTTATTAATCCCCTTATCAAGTGCTTTTCAATCTTTTTTGCAGTGGCACACAATCAACTGAACAAAAAAAATGTATACCCTAGTTCTAAATTATGCTTTAAATCTTTAAAAAATCTATAATTAAATTCAAAACCTTTTTTTTTGTCTTTAGTTTCATTATTTGTATTGGTAACCGTGTTTTTTCAATGATATGTATATTTTACAGATTTGCAATTAACAATACTATTTGTTCAAAATAAAAAACAACAGGGTCAAACAAAAAAGTTTTCAAACAAGCTGCATAAAGATGAGAAACACCAGACTCAAGTTTCGCTCTCATTAAAGCTCGTTAGAGAGCGAAACTCGAGTCTGGTGTTTCTCATCTTTATGCAGCTTGTTTAAAAATTAATTCGAAATCCTCTTAATTCTTCAAATATAAAAAAGTTTTCCTTTAATTATATGTTTTTTTAGGACTAGGGGGATTAAAAACAAAAATTTCTATAGTTTAATACCACTGCAAAAAAAGATGAAGAGCACTGCTTAATTGCTCCAGTAAACCCAACAGTTATTCACTGATTTCCTAGCCATTTATTCACCTCTATCCTCTATTTAATCTCTTGGAAGGTTTAAAGACTCTTGAAAGTTGATACCAACCACTTTGCGAACAACTTGGTTTAGGGTCAAGACTGGTTAGTGAAGTAAGATTAACAACAATTTATTTTTGGACAGCAGTAAAAAAATAGCAATAATTAATTCAAGATAGTTTTATATGTCTGAAAGGGAGATGCAAAAGACCATACGCTAAAACCAAAGCCAGGCAGTCACCAAGTCAGTGCCTGCTCAAATAAATATGGTAATTGCAATCACACAAATATAAGTAAAACAAATAAATAAAATAAGAAAAGGCAATGATACGGTAAACATGTTAAAAAAACTAATATCAATAGGCAATAATAAAAAAATGAATAATGACTCATAACAAACAAAATGAAAAACAAAGATAGTCTATTAATTGACACAACATTCTATCATCTGTTGCATATACTCGTAAATGAAAAATTTAAAGCATTAATAGACAAGTGCAAACAGTTTATATGATTAATACCTATAGTAATAAAAATGTGATGCATTGCCCAATGAGGGTCCCTTCAAAAAGTTACTATAAATGATTTTCATTTGTGAAACTAACCTGAATCCTCCTTGTCATTATTTTTTATTTTTTTATTTTTATCGCTATATTTATCCTCCTGACTTGTGGAAAGTGACAGAGGCACTATACATATGGTAGGCAATTACCCCAACCTACTTCTGAAGATGCCAAGATATTGCTGTCTGCTTGTAATTTAGTAGAGATATTATTTTAATTTAGAACTGCTTGTCAAGACCACCAAGCAGGAGAAAGTGCCGTAAAGTGTTTTTCCCAAGGACACAACAAAATGGCACAAGTGGGTTTTGAACTGAGACCATGTTGATCATCAGTCCAGTGCTTTAACCACTTGACCACGCTGCCGACCATTACCATAGCTTTAAGAGATTTTTTTCCTTTAAGTTTCTTTTTTATTCCAGCTTGGTACTGTGGAAGGATTTTGAGTTAGTTTCACCCAAAAAAAAGTTGTTTAAAGGGACTTTTTAAAGAGACCCCAAAATGACTAATAAATACACGCAATAAACACTAAGACACTTTAAAAATATCACATAACATTGCAATAATTACTTTGGGCCTGGTGCAGAATCGGCACCAGACCCGTTACTTCAACCAAAACTTTGTGACCAGACTTTGAATTTCATATTTGTTATGAATTAGTTAAAAAATATTTTTTGAGATCCAATTACAGATACAAGATTTATTTGCATTTCTTTGAAAAATTTTGTAATGCTGTTCCAGAATTTAACAACAACAATCTTTACGAGCTTTGTTCTTACATACAATTTGCCGTTCTAAAAATTCTGTTAACCTTCTGAGCACACATAAAGGATTCCAGAATTGCTAACTGGGCTTAATAATTGTGAAAATACGAGAGAGCAATTTATTCTAATTATGCTAATTAAAACAGAGTTTCATAGAATTGCGACATTTGCAAGAATGCACCCTCAAGTTTCATCTACTTTAGGGTTGCCATACCGTCCGGAAAATTCCAGACATGTCCGGAGTTTTATGCTAAATTCTGTGTCCGGAAAGAATTTTAAAAAAACTTAAATGTCCGGAATTTTAGAATCAACTTAAAACAAGGTGCAATTTTTAAGTGAACACATTGATTTTGGGAGAAAAATAGGAAAATCCAAGACCGATTCCAAGTGAAAACCCCTAGATTCGTAGACAATTTTATTGTGTCCGTTCCTTCAAAAATTTTTTTGCTTGTACGCCTATGTCTGTCCGAAATTCCGCCCATTCAGATATGGCAACCCTAATCTACTTTTAATAATTACAAACATGGCATTGAACCGAACCCGAACCAGATTCCCAAACCGGTATTAATCGTTATTATTCTTCGAACCTGAACCGGAACTGAACTAAAAAAAAATTAAAATTTGCTGAACCTGAACCGGAACTAAACCCGTAAAAATTAAATCTGCTCAACCTTAACCTAAATCAGAACTTTTTTTTAAAAGATGCTGTTCGACACTTTGATTTTAATTTATATAGGCAAAGATAAATCACAATTTTGTATATGAAGTCGCCACAATTTTTTGGTTACTGACTTACCGTGTGGCAAAACAGAGACGTCCTAAACGACTTCCTATATGCAATAAATTAAAGCAAAGCATTGGTCACGTGACCTAAATAAAGAAAGCATAGTTTTAAATAGATAATATGCTAAAATTTCGTTGGCTAAAGCAGTAAAATAAAAAATTTATAAAAATGGATACGCATCAAGAATAACAAAACAAAGTCATAGAAAAAAATCATATCTAAAAACGATGATGATTATTTTCAACTTTGTTAAAAATTTTTGTAGGCTACAATGATGCAAAACTTTTTTATAGTCGCCCGCTGGGTAGCGGAGTCGCAGTCGGAGTCGGTCGGAGTCGGATGTTTTAGGAAGGAGTTGAAGTCGGATTGTTAAGAATACTAAGAGTCAGTCAGAATATTTTATCTAATCCGACTTCTGATGTTCAAATTCTTCACATATTAATGATGTTAACCGCGCAGGTTATGCAGCCGCGTGCGGCAGTGGAGTGCAGTGCAGTAGGGGAGACCGAGGCACGTAGTAACACTTTTTTTTCTTTTTGCTATTTCTCCCATGATAAATTTTTAGGGGTTTTAGAAATGGTTAGTCAATGATGTTAAACATAAACATGGTTAGACAATGATGCTAGACACTAGAGTTGTCGCGGGCGCACTTTTCCTGCACTGTGCCCGCACTGCACTGCAAGGTTTCTGCCCGCAACCACAGTGCGCTGCAAAATTTTTTTAAGTACCGTACCGCACTGTGCCCGCACTGCACTGCAAACTTTAAACATAAGAGCAAGTATCCACATGCAAACTTTAAACATACGATTACACGGTGTCCGCACGGCGCGGTAAATTTGATAAAAAAGTTACGCGGTGCTTGCGCGGCCGCGCGCCGCCGTGTACGCTGCGCGGTTGACATCTCTACTAGACACAGACATTTAGGGTGTTCTAATATCCCTATAAATTTTTTTTTCAAAATTTTTGTTTAATATGAAAAATTTAGATCACTGTTTAACTAATGACCAAAAAATAAGTTAATAATTTTCAAAGCTTAGTGGTAAAAATTACGATTTAAATATTAAAAAAAGCGTTACAAAGTGCCCCGTCAATGGGGTAAGTTGTAACAGCAATAAAATCACTAATAAATGTTTAAATATAAAAGTAACTTGAAAAAAATAACAATATAAAAAAATAAACACAATGAAATCACACATAGCCTAGTCTTGAGTATCAAGCACAAAAAATGAGATATTTGGCCGTTGCCTAAAAATGTTTAAACAGATCGCGATCCCAAAACCAGCAAAGCCCGTGGGGGACCCAAAGAGTTATCGACCGATATCTCTGCTCTGTGTCCCCTACAAGATCCTCGAGAGGCTTATCTACGCCCGCGTTAAACCATTAATTGATCCACTGCTCCCTAAAGAGCAGGCTGGTTTCCGACGCGGGAAGTCAAGCGTAAATCAAGTTGTTCTGCTAACCCAGAACATCGAGGATTCTTTCGAGGCTAAAAATAAGGCCGGTGCCGTATTTATCAATCTGACAGCTGCTTATGTATATATTCTATTATATAAATAAATTATATTATTATATTATTATATAAATAAATATATTCGTTATGACACTGTCTGGCACCGTGGCCTTACCTGCAAGCTGCTGAGACTACTTCCGGATAAGCACATGGTCAAAATGATCATGGAGCTTGTCCGAAATCGAAGTTTCACCCTTACCACCGGTGACAGCAAGCAAAGTAGGCTACGCCGTCTTAAAAACGGCGTTCCTCAGGGATCGGTCTTGGCTCCCCTCCTATTTAACATCTATACGTACGATCTTCCTTCCATGATTTCCAGAAAGTTTGCTTATGCTGATGATTTAGCATTGTTGCATTCTTCTGGAAACTGGAAAGACTTGGAAGGGACCTTAAGCCAAGACATGTCCACACTGTCAGCGTATCTCCAGACTTGGAGGTTGAAGCTCAGTCACACTAAGACGGTAACGGCAGCCTTTCACTTAAATAACCGAGAGGCCAAACGTGAGCTAAAGATCTACAACAACGGTGGACTTTTACCGTTCTGTCCAACGCCTACTTACCTTGGGGTAAAACTGAACAGATCGCTCACATTTCGTCATCATTTAGTGGCATTGCGCAAAAAACTATCCTCGCGCGTCACACTGCTGAGGCGACTCGTGGGCTCGGGATGGGGTGCTGGTGCTAAAACACTACGCATAGCTACCTTGTCTCTAGTCTACTCAGCAGCTGAGTACTGTGCGCCAGTCTGGTGTCGCAGTGCTCACACTCGCCTCATCGACAATGTCTTGAATGACGCCTTGTGCATAGTCACTGGATGCCTGCGTCCCACTCCAACGGATCACCTACCTGTACTTTCAGGCATCCAGCCAGCTGAGCTTCGCCGACTGGGAGCGACACTCTCCTTGGCTTACCGTGGATCTCTGGACCCGATCATATTTTGTATGGTCTTTTAAGGGGGTCCTCAGATACTGGCCAAGTGAGACTAAGATCCAGACGCCCGTTTGTGCCAGGTGCGCGGAATCTCTTGGACAACCTTGCCAGACTTGGCATCCGCGCCTCTGAATGGACAAATCTTAAATGGAAAACGGAGTACTGCGAAAATGTTTCCAGGCTCCGTGCTTTTGTGCCCGAGACCGGTGTCAGGCCTGTTGGGATGGGCTTACCCCGAGCAGCTTGGGTTAAGCTCAACCGCCTGCGGACTAGTATTGGGCGATTTGATTCATCCATGCACAAATGGGGTCTCGCTCCTTCACCGAATTGCGAGTGTGGCGCCTCAGAGCAAACCGCAGACCATGTACTAACAGCGTGCCCTATACATCGGGCACCACATGGAGCACGAGGTCTGACGGTTTTGGATGACGAAACTCGATGCTGGCTTAATAACATCACTGCCAGCATCTGATTGAGGCAGTGCAGCAGTCTGGGTTAGTAAAAGGATAAACCCTCGGCCCCAGTTCTGTTTGTGTCTGACCTGTAGTGGATGCCCTTCAAATGACGACGACGACGAGTTTTTTTCACTGCTGGATTAGCCAAATCATAAATTTCAGAATCACGTTTGTGACAAAAATATGTAGGACCTACTCAAATTTTCGGCACAATTAAGCTAAATGTGACCGCTTTAGGTAACTATAGCATTGTATCACCCTCGCCTCATCAAGACAACTATTAAAATAGGGCCCAAGAAATGTAATGCAAAACTACTCTTTTGCTTTTAATGTTTTTTCAAAATTTGTTTTTTTTTTGTTTGAAATGATTATATGATCCAGAACAGGATTTCTTTCGGTGGGTTTATTTGCCTGTTCGGCTGGTGGAGTATGTTCAAGCTTTCACTGATTTTGAGGCTTGATCATATTCTATGAGCCACACTCTGCTATGGTCCCACCAATGCACCGCCCCCACGGCAGAGTTTCGTTTTTATCAAATGACCTCAACGTAACTTAATTTTTAATGTGTTTCTTATTTTTATCTTCCTTTCTTTCTTTTTTTTCTATAAATAAATTTATATTGAGGTGAAGCAACCTTGCTTCTTGTAATACAACGTCTATAAAATAATTCATTGCTATCTTAGCAAGCTACAACGTACATTCGTTTTGTTGCTTCTTCCTTTTTCTAATCCGCAGTCTTACCTTTATTATTAAATTATAGTTGCATTTTTATTATGTGGCGGAGCAGAAATAAAACAAAACTGAATTGAACTGAACTGAAACTGTAACAGATTGTCCTTTTCTGGTGTGTCTGTTAGCATGGCACACTTTTTAGACCTTTTCTTGTTTTGCACCAAGGATTTAGCCTATCTTTTACCAAATTTTTGTAGCACTCTGTAGAGTTTTACATGGCAAACACCATTGTTTCGCTACTCCCCTTATTAATCTCTTTTAAATTATATCAACTGCTGCAGCAGCTCTTAAGTTTGTTTTGTAATAATGAGCTGGTGTTCCTGTTAGTCTTTCTTTTATAATTTCTCATATTATTCACAAATGTTGTTGCCGAAGTTACTTTTAATATAAGCTAGTTAAACCTATGCACAAAAATATATGTTACAACTTACCCTACCTCATACTTAGTCAAGTTTTTGTTAATATCTGAAAGAGTTAAGTTTTAGTTGCTAAACCTTGTCAGGCATTTAATAGCCTATTGTTTTGTGTTTCCACTGATATAAAACATTTTAATAAAACCGCACCCGCTATCTCTCCAAAAGACAAAAATTAAATTTCGAAAAATTTACTTTTCCTACTCAAAAAGCTTGTTTTAACAGTAAGCCTATTTTTAGTCATTGGAACTAAGCAATGCTATTTGCCATTAATCGGTCTTACTATTTAAAATTTTGTTAGTTTATGTTAGATTTCGTCAAATACGAATGTTACAACTTACCAGTCTCCCCTAATCTTTTTAAGAGAACCTTGCCGCATATCGCGCGACACAGCGTGCAACTCATAAAATGTTTACATTTAAATTTTAAGCAAATAGTATTTTGCGTAATGCTATGTATGGGCAGCCGATTTAGTTGCTTCCCTTTCTTCAATCGAATGACAGGAAGCAAATGCCAGGTGCATAATTAATTACTACCCTAAGAAGCCTCTTTTTATAGTACAGTGGTACCTTGACATACAAGTTTAATTCGTTCAGTGACCGAGCTCGTACCTCAATTTGCTCGTATGACAAAGCGAATTTTCCCATTGAAATTAATGTAAATGCCATTAATTCGTTTCAGCCCCAAAACACCCCCATTTTATATTTTTGACGTGTATTTAAATAAGTACTTTGACCAACACAAGCGAGTGTTGAACGTCTGTTTTCATCACTAAGGTTCATCAGTACAGACCAAAGGGTGCAATGAAGGAGAAACTCACAGAAGGAATTTTGTTTTTACGAGCAAATTATTAAATTAAAAGTTTTGAAAATTAAAACTTACTCTTATTGCTCTATTATTTCAAAAAAATATCAACCAAAAGTTTAAAACTAAGGTGAATTTTTTAATAATCTTTTAATATGAATGTCTAAAAACGGCAGGGAGCCTGTATGTTCAGTCTTGAACAAAATTACAATAATTGAATCATCTATGAGATGAAAACTACAGACCCCCTTTTATTTTGTTTACAAGATCCGACAAAATTCACATATATATTCTTACTATCAATGTATACCCAAGAATTACTGAGAACTGAGAAGAAGATGGAGTCTATGTCATCAAACTAATCACTGAAGTTTATTTGAGAAAAGTGAGCATGACTAATTATTGGTATGGAAATGGCAACTTTTTTCTGGAGTTTCTTTATATGCAGTAGATGATTCAGGAAAATTTTAAAATTAGTCGTATTTTATTGTCTTTCTAGTAGTCTATAATTGTGGGTAGGGATGGTATAACTAAACGGGATTGCCAAGTGTTTTTTGAAGTGTACAACTGTAACGCTGTTTTTTGAAGTTGTAAAATTACAGGTTTTCACTAAAACTTTTTTAATAAATTAATTAATAAATATTAATGCATGGAGTATAAGCTCGGGGCAGATGGAATCAGGACCCGGAGCTTTACCTGGTTTTAAATGTTGAAGGGCAGCAGCAAATTCTCTCTGTGAGAAATTGTCAGAGATATTTACTGCGTCTGGTGTTGTGGCCCTCCAAAGGTCAGACACTTCTTGAAAGACAAGTCGAAATGAGTTGCGATCAACAGCCTCGTATTTCCCATTTCTAACCAACTGAGATGCAATAGCATCGGCTGAAACGGGACAGTGACGAGGAGAGTGTCGTGACTTACCAGTAAGGTTGTTCAAAGTACTCCACGCTTTTCGACTAGAGTGTGAGAAGTCAATGCTCCGAACTGCTTCGGACCATCGATCCCTCCGCTTTCTGTCAAGCTTGGCAAGCAGAGCTGTAGCAGCCAAGCTTGAGTCGTCTCCCTGAGGAGACTGCAGAAAGGTTTTATAGAGAGATTCACACTCTGCATCCCAACACGGAATGTAGGTATTTCGATACCCGCGTGGGATAGCCTTTTTGGCTGCTTTTTTAATGGTGTTACAGAAGTCCTGGTAAGCCGCATCCACATCAAGTGTATCAGGCGGCAACAAAGTCTTTGCGAATTTATTCGTCAAAGCAATGTAGTGACTCCATTTGGCCTTGCGGAAGTTCCATCGCTTAACAGGCATGCTTGGCACTGCCATAGCAAACCTTGGTGGTGTAATAAGCGAGGGTCGATGTTGTGACCTGGGGAACTTCTCAAGGACACGTCTATCCGGTAAGCGACTGTTTGGACCTACGCTAGCGAAAGCTAGGTCCGGATTGGTGCCAGTGTTCCAGCGGCCGGAATAAAAACTGGCAGCGTCCTTGGCATTATATAGGAGGGCAAGACAATTAACACTTGCCCATCCAGCCAAGCACTCACCGTCCGGACTGTTGTCGTCGTAACCCCAGTCAGCATGACGACAGTTAAAATCGCCAGCGTACAGACAGGGGTGAGGAAACACTGGAAGATCCAGGGTTCGCAATCGCGTTGACGATGGTTTGTAGACGTTGACTATTTTATAACCATCAACATCCACACACAACCACTCGATCTCCGATGTCGGTGGAGATTGGTCCAAAAGCGTGTAAGCAGCAGTGTTGTGCGTTGATGGCGTTAATTTGACGGCGTCAAATGTCGGCGACAATTTTTTGTTGACGATGACGCAAACGCCGTAAAGATATTTTTTGGTTGACGGAAGAGGTGTCGCCGACAACTTTTGCTTGTTTTTTGCGTCAAGCGTTAAGCGTCAATTATTTTTTGCAAGGTAAAAATATATACAAAAATTTTTCAATCGCTGACTCCAATAGCGCATTTTCATTCAAGAAAAAAAGTTACGAAAGCTACAGCATGTAACAGACAGATTTCGACCATGTCAAATAAACTACTTGCAAAAACACTACAAAGTTATATAAGAGTGCTCACGAATTTTTGCTTTGAAAATGCAGCTGCTTCCAAATGTTAAAAAGGTTCTCAAGGATCACAACTTTGCTTTCTATATGTTTTTAGAAAATCCACCTGCTGGAACTTAATTAAAAGCCGCAAAATCAAAGAAGCGCAGTATAGGAACTTAAGCGCAGTTATTTTTATTAAGGGCACGATAGTAACTTTCTTTGTTTTTGCAGGATGTTGTTTGAGCACCAAAAAAAAAAAAGATATGCGTGGTGCTTAAAAGTGTTCGAGTCCCAGCTCAGTTGGCAAATTCAATCAAACTAAAAATCACATAATTGTGGTCTGTGGAAAATGTTAGCTAAACAGACTCAGAAGACAAAAAATTGCTATCAGAAAAATAAATTTTAATTTTAGTTATAGAGCAAACAGACTAGGCTATTAAATAAATAATTTCACAGTATAGTTAATTTTCATACTATTAAAACTACGAAAATTTTAATTGCAATTTCAATATAGTCTGTATAAGATCACAATAGTAGGCTTCAACCTATATTCAGCGCCATCCTTAATAAGTGTTAATGCAGACTCGAGTTCAGTCGAGGTTAGATTTTTTAACTAAAATTGATTTTTCCACCAATGTCTTTAAGTCAAAAGCTGCTTTATTTTCGTGGCCTTACGTAATTGTTTTCTCCGTTTACATCATCGAAAGTTGTCTTTTCCCGCCAATATCTCTTAGATCATAAGTTGTTTTATTTTTGCCTTACGTAATTGTTTTCGACAATAACATCATCAGAAGTTAGATTTTTCCCGCCAATACTTTGCAAACCAAAAGCAAAAGTTACTTTATTTTTTACTGCATTACGGTAATTCTTGCCGATAATGACATCATTTAAAATTGCTTTCTCGTCCCGCCTCTCTCTACGTGTTATTTTAGTATAAATAATCGGACCCTCGTGGGCCATTTTCAAATCAAACGCAAACGTCATTCTTGTTTGAAGATCATGAAGCGGATTTCAGTTAGTAAGTGTTCGTGTGTTGTGTTAGTTTTTAAATTTGTGTTTATCGTAAATTCCGGCGTATAAGTCAAAAATTTGACACTTGACTTCAAGTTTAAAAATCCATCCTCGACTTATACGGCGGTGACGTTTTTCATAACATGGTACATATTAAACTCAGGATTTTTAGGTCAAACTTATAGACCTCGACTTATACGCCACGTCGACGTATACGCCGGAATTTACGGTATTTCTGTTTTATAATTTTTAATATATAAAACTGTATTCATCCAAGGTGCGCGTATTTTTATCCCAACTTCACATATTGCGACAAGTCAATTTCGCCGCAATAGTAAGAAGGACGTTTGCTGAAAATACACGTACATAACCAAATAAATTTTTTTGACGTGTTGGCTGTTGTCGAAATTTGATAGCTTGTTAATTTAATTTTTTTCTGATCATAATCAAAAAATTGTCTCCTTATTTGTAACCCCAGCGTAACCTCTTTATAAAAATGTGTTTCTTAAATTTAATGCTTTTTAAATTAGCGATAGGCAAGACTAAATTGACAAAAGGTTTTATAGCCTTCGACTAGGCTTCCAGAGGGTTTCTGAAGATTGGTATTCAATTTAATAAAAAATATCATAAACCTGTCTAAAAAGCTACTAAACTATCTTATAGAACAGGGTTTCCCAAACTTTTAGTTCATCGGTACCCTTTGGACACTGTAGCAGGTTTGTATGTACCCCCAAAATTTTGTGACGTTTCTCTAAAAAAAAGGCTTTCAGTTAGACTCAGCCATTAATTTTTCCCCTATTCATGCCCAAAATCAAGGTGATCTCTGAAAAAAAAAAAAGTCTTCACTTTAAATCAGATACAAATTTTCCCAATTTATGCCGAAAATCAAGGTGATCTCTAAAAAAAAGAAAAGTCTTCACTTTACAGCAGCCAGAAAATTTTCCCACTCAAACCCAAAGTCACGGTGATCTGTAAAAAAAAGTCTTCCCTCTTAGTTGTCCTGTTTGACGTAATTACAATCGAACGAATTCGAAAATTCTAGACATTTGAGTCTATTATTTCTTCCGGACACGGAATTTAACTTGAATAAGGACATTCTGTCACATAATAATGTACCCCTTTAGAAGCCTAAATGTACCCCAATTTGGGAACCCCTGTTACAGAAACAATGTTTAATGATTAGTAATTTATAATTGTAGATTTAGCAATATCTCGGCATCTCCGAAAGCTGGTCGAGGTAATCGCTTGCCCTAAGTATAACGCTTCCGCCGTTGTCTAGCGAGCTAGGAGAATAAATAGAAATAAAAATAAATAAAAAATAATACAAAAAAATGTAAATTTACTCGCCACCATAGACATAGGCGACGGTATGAAGGACAAAAATGGCCAATGGATCTTTTTAAAATGACAGTTCAGATGTGACACGTACAATTAAACTTTGAAAAACCCAGGCGTTTACGAAGAAAAAAAATATAGTTTCGGTAGAGAGGTTTTTTTTTTTATACCATAAAATTGTTACTGAAAGCAGCCATATTGGATTTAATATCTTTTTTGAATGATTTATTTATTTACATAGTTGTGAAAAGTTTGCTCAGCGTGTACAGCAGCACCAATAAAACGGGTCTTTCAAATGTCTGTCAAAAACTAGGAGTTCGTTGTTTTACGTCGTGCAAGTATTGCAAAGTTATTCAAAAGTACTCGTACTTTGAAAGTATTCTAAGTTTTTGTAAGCCTTTGAAAGAAATTGCTGCTTTGTAATTGAAAAATTTCTCTTGAGGTCTATTTGACTCAATAGTCAAGCCATAGAATTTGACGAGCCAGATACAAAAATAATTTTCTTAAGTTTTTTCCCGCTTTTTAAAATCAACCATCTATCAACTTTGAATTTTAGAAAAAACTTTTATATGAAAATTATATATATTTTTTCTAATTATATTTAAACAAAAAGATAGAATGTTTCAAACGGGAAACACTAGCTTATTTTGTTTTGTTTTTTCAATGCAAGCCAATATATTCTATTGATTAGACATAACGTCTTTGCGCATACACTTTATATATCTGAATCACATAAATAAAATCCAGAAAAAAATGTATAAATCATTAAACATTAAAAAGAAATTTTTTTGTTACAAATATCATTAATTGCATTTAAAGATCATATAGAATTATTTGACTTACTTTAATTATAACCTCTTAAACGAAAAAACTTGACAAATATCTTTGCTATAGTTTTCGCTGACTTGTTCAATAAAGCAAACATTGAATTATAATTAGTCTTTAGGGTAAACAAAATTTTGTTTGCAGTGGACATGAAGTTTTTTGAAGAATATAAAAGCATAATGATTTCTACAGCCATGAGTTTCTATAGCCATGATTTCTATAGCCATATTCTTCAAGGGGAAGAAAAAGCGTATATGGGCCGATTACTACCTACGCTGGCTGGCGTATTAGTAAAATTGAAATCCAAGCGCAACGATGATCTTAATTACTGCCTGCCTTTACTTGATTGTTTCATTCAAGGAGTTGAATCAAGGTAACTAAACTGCATTTAATTTTTTTGATTTTCAAAGTTTAATATGTTCGAGATCGTTAAAAACTTAGACATTATAAAATTTAAATAATCTTATTTCAACAGCTTTAAGTTTCCTGACTTGAAAAAGCAATATTTTTGTAATTTGCTATTTCGGGTTTTATCATCTTTTCGAGGACTTTGAATGCGTCCTTGTCAGCGCGACGCATCCTCAATATAAACTTGCACCATCAGTCGACTGGCTTCCTGGTGTTCATGCGGAAAGACTTCGCTACCCAACAAAGGAATACTTAATTAACATAATAAAGGAGAGCGAACCAGAAGAATTTGAAAACAACGAAGCAGGACACCAGAGTGAAACCAAAGATTTAGAGGACGAATTTATGAGCACTTTATTAGAATTCCCTGATAAAAAATCAGGAGTGAATCAAACAGAACAATTTCTACGTGAAAGCTCACCATTAAAAGACTTTGATTTAAGCGTTTTCTCAAACGATACAATTAAAGACTTATTTATTAAATTTAACACTCCAATTCCTTCTAGTGCAGCTGTTGAGCGTCTTTTTTCAACTGGAAAAGATGTTTTAAAACCAAAGAGAAGCCGCTTGACCGACAAGCATTTTGAAATGCTATTGTTTTCACGAAAAAATAAGTAGGTCTGATATTCCACGGATTATTGCATTGCTGTTTGTTAATCTGGCCTTTGGTTTGATTAACCAAAAATTTGACCACCGATCGTCACTACGGTTATTACATAATACCCCATGCTTTATCAGTGCACGAGGATCTCAGGTCTATGATAATATTATTACTTTTTGATGCTAATTTAAGAAAAAGTATACGTCCACTTTCATAAATTGTAGTTTTCAGTCAAATATTAATTTTATTGATAGTCTTGTAAACTTAGATGTTCTTTTTAAATCCCATTTTTATGGCTTTTATAAAAATCTGCTGTGTATCTAAATTATTTAGCCCATATTGTGCTGCAGATCCGTGAAGTAGTATTTACTTCAATGCAAATTCTTTTCTTGTACTGTTGTGCTTAGTTGTTGTTAATGTTTTGTGTGCCATTGTTCGTATGGGCTCTAAACTTGAAGTAAATAAATGAATAAAACAAGTGTAACAATCATTTTGTGACGCGTTTGTTTTGAAATTAAAGCATTTTATGACAATTCAGAAATTCCTAATTTTTCTGTCCTACTACATAATCAATGATTTTTTCATGACAGTATTTTAATTTGTTGGATTGACGCTAATCTTGACGCTGACGCCGTTAACATTTTTGAGCGTTATCGGCGTAAAGGACGCCGATAAGAATTTGAACAGGTGACGCTGACGCTAACGCCGTCAAGATTTTCTGTTGACGCGCACAACACTGACTATTAATTACAATTTATTTTTATTTATTCAAACATATATTTATACATGTATTTTGTATTATATAAATAACAACGTAACTGGAAAAAAACGATTTTTAATCTTGAAAACACTTGCTTTGAAAAATATTTTGTTAAGACAAGCAAATAAACTCTGTTACAGAAACAGTAATGCAATCAAAAAAGTAATTAATAAAAACATGTTTTTTAATTTGAAGCATTGGGGTAATGCGGCCTTCTACTCCCTCAAAATATGTGTGAAAATAAAGCAGTCCTTATGATATAAAGTACTTTTTAAATGACCAAACATCTACCAATGCCAGAAAATGTCATAACAGAAATAGCAAAACCACAAAATGTGTGTTTTACAATAGTATGCAAATATAGTGATAGCTTGTCTAAACAAAAACATACATATAATGGTGGTTGACTTTTAATTTACAGCAAACTTTTCAACCCTATTTTCATTAACTCTCACCATAACTTACACAATATTGAAACTAAATCTATAGCTTCAAAGGTTCAAATGGACAGAAAGCCGTATGGGTCTTAAAACTTCAAGAAAACGATTTTTGCAGCAGTTGCTCATAAAGCGTGTGTGGGAAGGCATAGAACTTAAAAATAAATTTTGCCACCCCACACACTTCTTATTTGTTTTTTTTTAAGTTGAAAACATGTTTTTAAACAAAAGTCTTTCTTTTTGTGAAATGTCTTGTTGACTTATGAATGACTGCAACTAAGTAAAAAAAAACATTAAAATTTCTATATCATTGTTGTGTTACTTTCTTTAACTTACTTTTAAAAAATCTTTAATTATAGGCCAAGACAACAATACAAAAGTATTGAAAAAAACTACTGTAAAGTTTAAATCACAATTTAAACCCAGAAAAAGTATTTATTAAACATTTTAGCATTAAAGTCTGAAAAAGCTTGTTTAATTTACCACATAATTTAGGAAAACATTTGGGCTGCAGAGTTTTATTCAATGGAAGTGAGCCACCAGTTGCCTACTATACCTGCCTATTACTAACTGGATTGCTTATTAAATTTTCAAAACAAAATCTAATTTGCACCTGCAACAACTCTTTCTAATAATTTAAAAAATGCAAGTACGATTGTATTTTATTTGAAGTTAAATAAAGTGATTACATTTGGACATTTGAGTCTGTGGTAGAGTTGTCGCGGGCACACTTTTCCTGCACTGTGCCCGCACTGCACTGCAAGGTTTCTGCCCGCAACCGCAGTGCGCTGCAAAATTTTTTTAAGTACCGCACTGTGCCCGCATTGCACTGCAAACTTTAAACATAAGAGCAAGTATCCACATGCAAACTTTAAACATACGATTGCACGGTGTCCGCACGGCGCGTTGCCGTGTACGCTGCGCGGTTGACATCTCTAGACTGTGGTGCTTAATAACGGGAGAATGCTGGAAGCACTACAGTCGTACACCGGATACGAAAAAAAAGCGGACTTAGCAATCCCGTTCTGTTATACCATCCCTAATTGTGGGTTTTAAATTTTTAATTCTTTTACATATGGTTTTTTGTTTCTTTTGCTTTTATAAACTTTTGTTTTCAAAATTTCATTGTCTACAAATTACATAGTTATTTCTTACATTTGTAAAAATTTTTACAATTATAAAATTTTCAGATTTACGTTTTAGCCTCATTAACCTAGCTACTAATAAAAACGAAACTAAAGCACCTAAAACAAGAAGCACCAGACTCGAATTTTGCTCTGTTAGAGCTCGTCAATGATGCATATCTCATTGAGTTTCGAACCGACTAGATGTAGTCTACACGCAGGAGATAACACGCAGGGTCTAGTCCTACACCCAGGGCCTACAGAAGTTATTAGTTGTACTAGCATCAAGGTTTGTCGTGGGTTCGATTTACTATGGGAAAAATAATAAATTTAAAATAGACTATAGACAACATCATGATTATTCATAAAATTGATGCTCAGAAAATGTAATAAGCATTAAGTATAGAATACATATTTAGTTTCAAGTTATGACGTATGCCATTACGAGTTAGTTTTCTAAATATGATTTGCATTAATGTTTCATTCAAACACAACAAGAATTATAGTTTAATGGGTTGTGTATATAATATAATTATATTTATATACCTATTCATCAAAACACAAATATTAACTTACAAAAAACATGTTGTATTAAAATAGTCCCAACAGACTGTTTCGCCTGTGAGGCTCATCAGGGAACACAACTAGGGGCACCGGAGTTTTTTGCAGGGGGGCAAAATTTTAAAAAAGGGCACTTTGTTTATTCAAAAAGCACTGCCAACAAAAGCAAATTTTGGTAGTCATGCTGCAATTTGAAATTTTGGTTGACATGATAGAATTTCAGTTTGCACTGGACAGACCGGTATCTCGGAACAGTTTTTTTTGGTTATCTGTTATTTTGGTTCGATTAATTCTTCGGCCATTGTCAACTCTTTTTATTAAACCTAGATTTCAAAACCTTAACCTTAAGGTGTGCTGCATCTTGCAAAAGCCTTTAAGTTGACTCTGCCATGACGACTCACTGCGATGGCCGCAGTAACAGCCAATTTTACACAAGTTTTTCGCAATTAGGCTAGACATTAAAAAAATACAACTCTCGTCGTCGTCGTTTGAAGGGCATCCACTCCAGGCCAGACACAAACAGGACTGGGGCCGAGGGTTTATCCTTTTACTACCCCAGACTGCTGCACTGCCTGGATCAGATGCTGGCAGTGATGTTATTAAGCCAGCATCGAGTTTCGTCATCCAAAACCGTCAGACCGCGTGCTCCATGTGGTGCCCGATGTATGGGGCATATTGTTAGTACATGGTCTGCGGTTTGCTCTGAGGCGCCACACTCGCAAGTCGGTGTAGGAGCGAGACCCCATTTGTGCATGGACGAATGGAATCGCCCAACACCAGTCCGCAGGCGGTTGAGCTTAACCCAAGCTGCTCGGGGTAAGCCCATCCCAACAGGCCTGGCACTGGTCCCGGGCACAAAAGCACGGAGCTTGGAAGCACTTTCATAGTACTCCGCGTTCCATTTGTGATTTGTCCATTCAGAGGCGCGGATGCCAAGTCTGGCAAGATTGTCCAAGAGATTCCGCGCACCTGGCACAAACGGGCGTCTGGATCTTAGTCTCACTTGGCCAGTATCTGAGGACCTACTTAAAAGATCATGCAAGATATGATCGGGGTCCAGAGATCCACGGTAAGCCAAGGAGAGTGTCGCTTCCAGTCGGCGAAGCTCAGCTGGCTGGATGCCTGAGAGTATAGGTAGGTGGTCCGTTGAAGTGGGACGCAGGCATCCAGTGACTATGCACAAGGCGTCATTCAAGACACTGTCGATGAGGCGAGTGTGAGCACTGCGACACCAGACTGGCGCACAGTACTCAGCTGTTGAGTAGACTAGAGACAAGGTGGCTATGCGTAGTGTTTTAGCACCAGCACCCCATCCCGAGCCCACGAGTTGCCTCAGCAGTGTGACGCGCGAGGATAGTTTTTTGCGCAATGTCACTAAATGGTGACGAAACGTGAGCGATCTGTCCAGTTTTACCCCAAGGTAAATAGGCGTTGGACAGAACGGTAAAAGTCCACCGTTGTTGTAGATCTTTAGCTCACGTTTGGCCTCTCGGTTATTTAAGTGAAAGGCTGCCGTCACCGTCTTAGTGTGACTGAGCTTCAACCTCCAAGTCTGGAGATACGCTGACAGTGTGGACATGTCTTGGCTTAAGGTCCCTTCCAAGTCCTTCCAGTTTCCAGAAGAATGCAACAATGCTAGATCATCAGCATAAGCAAACTTTCTGGAAATCATGGAAGGAAGATCGTACGTATAGATGTTAAATAGGAGGGGAGCCAAGACCGATCCCTGAGGAACGCCGTTTTTAAGACGGCGTAGCCTGCTTTGCTTGCTGTCACCGGTGGTAAGGGTGAAACTTCGATTTCGGACAAGCTCCATGATCATTTTGACCATGTGCTTATCCGGAAGTAGTCTCAGCAGCTTGCAGGTAAGGCCACGGTGCCAGACAGTGTCATAAGCAGCTGTCAGATCGATAAATACGGCACCGGCCTTCTTTTTAGCCTCGAAAGAATCCTCGATGTTCTGGGTTAGCAGAACAACTTGATCTACGGTTGACTTCCCGCGTCGGAACCCAGCCTGCTCTTTAGGGAGCAGCGGATCGATTAATGGTTCAACGCGGGCGTAGATAAGCCTCTCGAGGATCTTGTAGGGGACACAGAGCAGAGATATCGGTCGATAACTCTTTGGGTCCCTCACGGGCTTTTCTGGTTTTGGGATCGCGACCACAAGCGCTCTTCTCCAGATCTTGGGAATTTTGATTCGGCGCAAACAGGAAGAAAGGAAGTCACGTAACCAGGACTTCAAAGCAGCTCCGGCATGGAGTATAAGCTCGGGGCAGATGGAATCAGGACCCGGAGCTTTACCTGGTTTTAAATGTTGAAGGGCAGCAGCAAATTCTCTCAGTGAAAAATTGTCAGAGATATTTACTGCGTCTGGTGTTGTGGCCCTCCAAAGGTCAGACACTTCTTGAAAGACAAGTCGAAATGAGTTGCGATCAACAGCCTCGTATTTCCCATTTCTAACCAACTGAGATGCAATAGCATCGGCTGAAACGGGACAGTGACGAGGAGAGTGTCGTGACTTACCAGTAAGGTTGTTCAAAGTACTCCACGCTTTTCGACTAGAGTGTGAGAAGTCAATGCTCCGAACTGCTTCGGACCATCGATCCCTCCGCTTTCTGTCAAGCTTGGCAAGCAGAGCTGTAGCAGCCAAGCTTGAGTCGTCTCCCTGAGGAGACTGCAGAAAGGTTTTATAGAGAGATTCACACTCTGCATCCCAACACGGAATGTAGGTATTTCGATACCCGCGTGGGATAGCCTTTTTGGCTGCTTTTTTAATGGTGTTACAGAAGTCCTGGTAAGCCGCATCCACATCAAGTGTATCAGGCGGCAACAAAGTCTTTGCGAATTTATTCGTCAAAGCAATGTAGTGACTCCATTTGGCCTTGCGGAAGTTCCATCGCTTAACAGGCATGCTTGGCACTGCCATAGCAAACCTTGGTGGTGTAATAAGCGAGGGTCGATGTTGTGACCTGGGGAACTTCTCAAGGACACGTCTATCCGGTAAGCGACTGTTTGGACCTACGCTAGCGAAAGCTAGGTCTGGATTGGTGCCAATGTTCCAGCGGCCGGAATAAAAACTGGCAGCGTCCTTGGCATTATATAGGAGGGCAAGACAATTAACACTTGCCCATCCAGCCAAGCACTCACCGTCCGGACTGTTGTCGTCGTAACCCCAGTCAGCATGACGACAGTTAAAATTGCCAGCGTAGAGACAGGGGTGAGGAAACACTGGGAGAACCAGGGTTCGCAATCGCGTTGACGGTGGTTTGTAGACGTTGACTATTTTATAACCATCAACATCCACACACAACCACTCGATCTCCGATGTCGGTGGAGATTGGTCCAAAAGCTTGTATCTCAGTCGCTCGTGGACAAACGTGGCAAGGCCATGCTTCCTCCTTAAAGAAGACCCAGCTAGTTGGTAGTGTGGTAGTACCAACTTCTCTGCATCAGTGCAGTGGGTCTCCTGCAGTAGGATGACGAGTGCCTCAGACTGCATAGCGAGGTGATGAAGAACGTTCATCTTGCTTGCAGTGAGGCCTTCGATGTTCAGCTGAAGAATAGTGGGTCTTCGGAACTTGTTGGCAATGTGCCCTGAAAAGGGCAGTTTTATCCTGACATTGCCCCGTCCTGAAAAGGACGTTTGCCGATTAGCAGACCCACACTGAACATCGGAATGGGTGGATACCCTTCCGTTTTGGTAGGTTCGGTTTCGGTCTGTCATTTTAAAAACAATGAGCAGACTTACTCACGGCCCAGGCTGCGTGAAAGCACCTACCATCCGGGCCAAATACAACTCTATTAACTGGTTACTAAACCAAAAGCTATCCAACATAGGCTACCCACAACTAAATTTTCTCAAAAGCATTCTAGTTTCAAAAATAGCATTTAACAATTGCGACATTCATACACGGCAGCCAAAAGCAGATTGATACAGATCGAATGCATTTTGCTTGGGAATATCACAAAATGTTCTTCACATGCTAATCAGTGAATAGTCTTTCGTTACCCGCAACAGAACGCTGGCTAAAACATTTACATTATCAAAAATACCAAAGATTAAAATAGATAGAACAATAGAAAACTTAAAGAGCTATTAACAATCAGGTAAAAGAAAAAACGTAATTACATGAGCATGAATGGCCCTTTAGATTAAGGTTTGATGTCAATTATTAAACGCTGCATAATTAGTGTAACTGTAACCCAAAATAATTTATTAGTGTTTCGTTTGCTGGCAAAGTCATCTGCAACGACTTGTAAATTGATATTGTCCAACAAGTTCAATGAATATTTGCAAACATTTAATTATTGAGACTGTTATGTCTCATAGTGCTTCTAAGCCATGTTTTGGTTCTTCTCATGACTATGAAACACCTTTCTGCAAAAGCCGAAACGAGAGCTACTCCGGAGTAAATTTAAAGCAATTTATGTATTTCCAAAAGGCGTTTCTTACTTGTCGGCTTTTTGCTTAAAACTTCGCAAACTGTTGATATCTTTGTTACTTTTTTCAAAGGCGTGGTAGACTACATTTTTTGTTAAATAACTTACCGTAATATGAGCATGTAGGTCTGCAAGTTCTTCTGCAAACAGATCAAAACGAATAAGACTCTTGAAATATTACGTTGTAATGACAATCATGGCACACATATGTACCACAGTCCTTTAAAAGAGCTAAGAATGTCACGTATTTAGTCTTGTTGTTTTTATTTTTAGACTTTGATGTCAGCCATAAGTGAGTATTGAGTAGCCAAGTCAGACAGCTTGTGTTGCTTGTTAAAATTAGATTAATGCCACAATTTCTTTGTTTCTAAATCAAATTTTGTTTTTTATTACCACTAGAAACTTTTACTCTTTGTGAGCACTTAGAAATTTTCTGATGCTTTATTCTTTTTTTTTAGAACGCTTGGTATAATTGTAGTTAGGAATTGCGGTAGCATTCCGGTAGTTTAGGTATCCCTGATTGTTTTATATGGTTATTTGCCATCAGTTAATAAATCAAAAAATTGATTTTCGGCCAAGATATAATTCAGTTTACTGATTCAAGTAGAACAAGATGTATACCAGAAGTTTAGGTAGCTTACGATATCAGTAACTCTATATTGCATACGTTAAAACTTTTGTCTTGCTTTTATTACTGTACTATGAGTCACGGTTGTCTTTGTAATTTTACAAACATTGTTGGATTTAGTGTTATGAGCCTGTTAACAGCGGTGGAGTCGAGACCGAGATGAGACGAGACTTTGGGGTATCAAAACCCGAGACGAGAGGAGATTTTGGAGAAATCGAGACCGAGATGAGACACGAGGCTTTACATAAGTTACTTTTGTTTAAGCCAGGGTTGTGGAGTTAGAGTCGCATGTTTTTGGTTGGATTCGGAACCGAAGTAGTTTTTTAACCCTTAAAGAACGAAATTTTTTTTTTTGATAAAAAAAAATTTTTGCTTATTTACGCGAGACTGTAATCACACTACGAAGCACAAAATGTAAGAAAAATTGAAAAGTAATATTCATAACAATTTTTTAGGTTTGTTAACTCAAAGTAACATTTGTCACAAAAACACAAATTTTTGTTCCAAAGTTATGGTTTATTTCACCTAAAAAACGTTCAACTAGTGTGAAATTTGAAAAAGCAATTAATCTTTCTACATACGAAAAAAAAAAATTGGAGTTGTACTTTCCACCGAGCTTTCAAATTTTGCTTGTGAAAATCAAATTCTAGTCTAAAACCGCATACCTATGACTACCGAACAAAAAACTTGATAAAACGTGATCAAAAATTAAAAATATACTAAAGCTGTTTCAAGAAACATAACAAGTACAGACGTTGTTTTGAGTTAACACCGCTCTTTCGCACGAATTTAGAAGAAAACGTGAGAACAAATTCAAAGTACAGTTTGTTGCTTCAAGTTAACGTTTGACGTTTAAGGGTTAAATATGCTAAAACCGGACTTGCTTTTTTTGATGTGCTGGAGCTGGTATTAGATTCGTGTTTTTCTTTGGTCACTCCAATTTCAATTTTTGGTTAATTGCTGGAAGCTATATATCTCTATAAACTAAAAAACAAACAAAAATTTTTTATCGGACAGCAATATTTTGGCATCTCCGGAAGCAGGTCGGGGTAATTGCTTAATTGCTTGCCTACACCTTTAACACGTCCTTTAAACCAACTTATCAATTCCATAGTTACCAAACAAAATTTGTCGCAAATGAGAACTATTATTTAGAAAGAGTAACACTGCAGCATACTAAATCTTCTTATTATTTTAATGGGGCAAAAACTTGAAATAAAATTCCCTTTAAAATAAAAAAAATTTCAAAGCAAAGCTTCTCTAAATGGTTTAAAATCAACAAAATTAATTAATAAAACTCAAAACTGATCTCCAGTAAAACTTAATGAAATAAAAACTTCTATATATGTATTGTAGTAGTAGTAGTAGTTTGTTTTTATTTGCATCCAAAAGAACAATTGATAATAATTGAAGACAAAATAGAGCAAAGGTTGCAAATAGGGAGACGGCAGCCAAACGATATACGTTATAACATGCACAAAAATTGTGCATGGTCACCGCACCCATACCTTAACATTGAAAATTTAAAAGTACATTTACAAAAAAAAAAATTGTAAAAAGTTACAATACACTTCTAGAGGTCACAAGTCAAGAGTGAGTGCATTGCTTAATCAGGGGTGGGAGTGCAAGCACTGGAGACCCCGAAGGGTTGGGTAGGCAAAGAAACCCACCAAAAAAAATCCTGCCGTGGGTCAAAGACCATTTCAGTAACTGGTGACCTGGTTGTGACTCTAAGTCGGTAGGATATATCAATACACGAGAAAAATTATCACTTATCAAACTCTGATTAAACAGAATCAAAAAATTAAAGCATAGTTTAATTGATTTCGAGGTTGCTCGCTAATCTTCTCATGCTTTGTTTTAGAATTTTTTTTTTTTTTTATATAATTTTAGTTATAACACAAAAACACAACTCAATAAATACACAATACAATAAAAACAGATATGTAAACTTTGAAAATCATGGTGAGTATATTGGTTAATATATATGAGGCAACACATAGAGGACAAGCGAAAAAAAAAAACTGACATTGTAATAAGAGTAATAATTAAATTTTTAAGCATATTTTGGTAGACGAAAAGAACACAGAAATAACAATAAATAGCGTATAGAAAGAGATTAGTCAGGAGCGAAAAGTGGAAGACGCAAAAATAAGATACAATTGACAATAGTAGTTTGTTTGCTATGTGTAAAATAACAAGCGAGAAAAAAAAAAACAAATAAATATATTAAGTGGAAAAAAAAGTACAAATGTGCGAAGAGGAAAAAAAAGACGTAATATTGAACAAAATATTAATTTGTTCTGATACAGAACATAGCAAGGTGGAAAGAAATAAAATAATATCAATAATAATAATGGAAAGTCAATTGGATAAAAAAAAATTTTTTTTTTTTAAAAATTTGGATTGACAGTTTAGGTAAGCCTGTATGAAATTGGAAAAAAAACTTTCTAATACTATTAAGAGAGAAAATATATATGTAGAGATAAGAAAAGGGATAGAGGAATTTATTGTAAGTAGTCAGGAAAATGTTTTTCTAGAAAGGCTTTAAATTTTGTTTTTATTTTAAATTTTTCTTCAATAAGGGTAGAAGTAGGGATAGGGGTGTTAAAGGAGGAAAAACTATTTCTTAGGGTGTATAGGGAAAGTCTAATCAGTGAAGCGAGTTTGGATGTAATAATATGTGGTGTACCAATTGAGTTTGTGTAATTGAAAAGTAGTGTGTCTTGTGTAAGAAGGGTGTGTTTTTTTAAAGTGGAAGAGAGAAGGGGTTCTAGAAATGAAATTAAACTGCGGGTAAAGGAACATTGGAAAAAAAGATGGTGAGGATCATCGGAAGAAGTAAGACAGATTTTGCAAAGAAAGTCATTGGGATTACGGGGTTTGAAGTTATGCTTGGAAAAGAAACATCCCCAGGTAAAACCTTTATAGGCTGTCCTGAAGGATATTTCCTTTTCCAAGTTGGTGAAAAGAGAAGGACGGGGTTTTATAAGGGTCAATCGGAGCCATGTATGGGGGATAGTGTTGTTTAGAAGAGGAATAGGGTTAGGATCAGGTTGAAGGAAGGTTAGGTAGAGGGACTTGAAAGTAAGGTGTTCAATTTCATGAGGGGGGGTAGAGATCTTTTTGAATAGGGAAAGAGTTTTGGACCAGAGAAGGTTGGGTTTAGGACGGTGGGGTTGAGAGTTGGAATAAAGATCAGGTTTAATAGGTATTATTTTTGTTCCAAGGTTATATATCGCATATGTCATCCAAAAATAAGAAAGGGGGTTGGGGGTTTTGAGAAGATAGATAAATTTCCATAGAAAAGCAGTAGAAGTTTTAAGTCCAATGTTAGGGAGGGCAATGCCACCGTCGGGTTTGGGTAGGTATAAGGAGGATCTTTTAATTGGTTCAAAAGGGGAGAAGTTCCATAGGAATTTGAAAAGGAGGGTGGTTAAGGATTTAATCTGTTTAGGAGTAGGAAGAATGATTCTTGAGAGAAAGAGGATTCTGGGTAAAAAGTGTTGATTTAAGGAGATAGTTTTGGAGTAAAGAGAGTCTTTAGGATTTAGAGTAGCCAAAGAGGTATGGGGAAGTGAACGGATGAGGTCATCCCAGTTTTTGGACAGGTCTTCTTTGTGAAAAGAAAAAGTTATTCCAAGGATTTTAGTGGAGGAAAGAGTCTTACCTTGGGGAAAAGTTGAACGAAAAGATGATAGTAATGTTGAGGAATTAGAGATTATAGAGGTTTTGGAGTGATTAATTTTAAGACCAGAAAAAGAAGAAAATTCTTCGATTATCTCACGAATTTCTGAAAAGGATTGGGAGGATGATATAAAAAGGGTCAGATCATCAGCATAATGACTGACTTTGAGTGAAGAAGTACCAATGGAGATTCCTTGGATTTTAGATGAAGCAAGTATTTTTTGGGTTAAAGGTTCAATGCCAATTAAGAATAAGAGCATACTAAGTGGGCATCCTTGGCGAATGCCACACTTAATGGAAATAGGATCTGAAAGATAGCCGTTTAGGTTAAGTCGGGCTGTTAAGTCAGAGAGAAGAATTTGAATCCAGTTTAGAAGAGTAACTGGAATTCCTATTTTGGAGACGGTAGAAAGAATGAATTTGTGAGATATTGTATCGAAAGCTTTATAAAAGTCAATTTGGAGTATAGCTAATGGTTGAAGAAAGTCATTTGTATAGTTTATAGCGGATAGGATATTTAGGTGGTTATTGAAGATCTGTCTATTTGGGAGACCACATTGTTGTTGTAAAGAAATGACAGAATTCAGTAGAGGTTTGAGTCGGGATGAAATGATAGAAGAGAGGATTTTATAGTCAGTGTTTAAGAGTGAAATAGGGCGCCAGTCTTTAACAGATATAGGGTTTGGGATTTTGGGGATTAGTTTTATGAGGGCAAGGGATTGAGAGTGTGCAAGTTTTTTCTGGAGGTAGGTATTATTAAAGGTTTGACAAAGAATAGGTATTAGAGAAGGAAAAGAGCTGTAAAGTTTTGGGGTAAATCCATCGAGACCAGGGGCAGAATTTGGGTTGAGGGTTTGGATAGCTGATCGAATTTCATTACATGTAATTAAAGGGGAGGAGGGAAGGGTTTGAAGAACCTCGTGAGGAATAAGGAAATTTAGTGAATCAAGATATGTAGAAGGATTTAAAAGTGAAGAAGAGGGTTTCCAAAGATTTTTAAAGAAAGAGAGAAAAGAGTGAAAGTTAATAGAGTTTAGTTTTTCTGTAGAGATATTAGGAGGGGGGGTGTTAGAATCAGTTGGAAGGAGGGATTTGGATTGGGTAAGGTTTTCAATAATTGGGGCTAAAGGGGATGGATCATCTATACTTGAGAGAGGGGGAAGGCGGGACCTAATTTGAGCGCCGTTTAGTTTATTTTCGTAAATTTGATTTAGTTTAAAGGTTAATTGCGATATTTCGTCATGTTGATTATATTGTTTCGCTTTAATTAAATTGTTTCTTAAGGTGTTATATATTTGTGAGTTCTTTTTTTGTTGAATTTTGGAGTATAATATTAATTCATATTTGATTTTGGTTTTGAATAGGTCCCACCATTTAAGGGGATGCTGGATAGGGTTTATGGGGTAAGTAAGGTTTTTAATAAAAAGTTTGATGTAGAGAAGGATAGAAGGAGAATCTAGAAGAGAATTATTTAATTTCCAATGTGAGGATCTGTATTTTTGATTAGAGGGTATTTTAATTGTAATGAGAGGAGCTTTATTATGATCTGAGAAGGAAATACTGACGTAGGTGGAAAGAGAGATGTTTGAAAGTAAGGGTGAGGGGATGTATATACGGTCTAATCTAGATATGGGTTGTGAGCGAGAAAAGGAAAAAGTTTTAGAGTGAGGGTATAGAAAACGATAAGAATCAATGAGGTCAAAGTTGGTGAGAATGGTTTGAAAGAGTATTTTGTCGTTTGTATTGGGTGAAAAGTGTCCAGTTCTGTCAATTTTATTTATTACAAGATTAAAGTCTCCGGCTATGATTAAATACCTGTTTTTGAAATCTAGACTGTGTAGGTATGAGGAAAGGGTTTTAATTGCTTTTATTCGGTGAGAAGTTTGGGAGGAGGTTTTGCCAGACGGAAGGTAACAGTTTATGAGGGTATAGTTTTTATCTAGAAGAGAGAAAGAAAGGGATTGAATATAGTTGGGGAGGATTATGTGAGAATGGATTGTTTGTGTATTGAGATGTATTTTGTTTGAATTTAGAATGAAGAGGGTTCCTTGTCTATGTGAAATTTGTGTGGTTAAGGAAAGATCAGTGTTGGGGAAGACTAAAAAATTGTGTTTGTGTGAAAAGTGTGACAATTGTTGGTGTTGTATTGTGTGTGTTTCTTGTATACAGGTGAAGTGAATGTTATGGTGAGTGATAAATTGTGCAAGTTTGTTATCCGATTTATTAAAGCCGTTGATATTAATGGAGGTAAATTTTATTTGCATTTTGTTTTAAAGTTAAGAATTTATTTGTGTGAATGATAGAAAGGAATAAAAAAAATAATAATAATAGCGTAGTGTATGAAGGGAAAAAAAACGTGTAGTAAAAAAAAAATTTTAAATGTAAAAAGAATAATTGAAGAAGCGAGCACGTGAAGTAGAAAATGTGTAAAAAAAGACCTGGGAGTCGAACCCATGTTTTAAGAGCATGTGACGTGTGTAAGTTATAGTGAAGTACGTATGAACAAAACAGTGAAAAAAAAGAAAAAAAAGACGGGAATCGAACTCGTGCTTGAAAAAAAAAAAAAAGCATGTAAAAAAAAAGACAGGGTTTCGAACTCGTGAATTTGAATAAAGTAAAGTATTGAGGTGGAATAGTTGCGAATGAGAGAATTATAAAAAAAAAAAAAAAAATGTGAGAGAAAAAAAAAAACAGTTTAGGAATCGAACTCGCGCGTTTCAAATTAGAGTGTGTATGTGAATAAGAATTGAAGATAAAAAAAACGAAGTGCCAAGGTTTTGAACTCATGGATTTGGATCATGTTAAAAGATGACGTGTTGAAAATAGAATGTTGTGTGATTACCAAATATGGTGTTGTTTTGAACAAGAGATTGTGGCGTGATTATTGGGTGTGGTTCGAAGTGTGACTTTACGGAACAATGGTAGGAGAAGTAACATAGTTTTAACAGAATAAGAATATAAAAAAGGAAATGACTTACCTTCACTGTCAAATACATAATATTTATAACACAAAACAGTAAATAAATACGAAAAATAAACAAACATAAATACAGTTTTACACTAAAATAATTTGGATTTTATTGCAAAGGTAATTAAATACTATTTTTCCGTTGTTTTTCTTTTACGTTGGTTTTTTTCTTTCTTGGTTTTAAATCAATGCTAATGGATGATGATTGCGAGGAGGGTGATAATTTTCGTTTTTGTACTTTGGAATCATTTAGGGAAGAGGGGGTTTGGGGAGAGTTTGGTTTTGAGGAAGGGGCCTGGGGCATTTTGACAAATTGAATATTATCAAAGGACTTGATTGCATCTTCTTGACTGATATTAAGGGATGATAAATTTGGGTTGAGGTTTGAAATGTTTTCTTTGATTTTGGAGGTGGGGTTCTGATTAAGCGGGGGAAAATTTTGGGTGTTTTTTTTAATATTTTGTTTAACTAATTTTGTTTTGGTTGAAGGGTAAAGGATAGGGGGGTGAAGAATTTTTGGGGTCGACGTTATTGTTTGGGCATAAGTTGGTTTGGGTTTGGGTAGAGTGCTGGGGGGTTGGTTTGTTTTGGATTGGTTTTTAATTGGACAATCTTCAATCACATGGTCTGTTTTCTTACAATAATTACATCTGGATTTGTAAAGTTCTCCATCAACGTTAAGAGCAATAAAGCGATTTCGAAAAACAATTTGATCCGGTATTTCATTACGATTAAAATTTTCAAAGTATAAGTGTAGATAAGGGTTATGTATTAAAGGGCACTTTTTATGCTTACCAAATTCATAATGTTTTAAAATGCCCCATTTATTTGTAAAGGTTTTTAATTGTTCCGTATTTATGTCAAAGGGCATCGGATAGAGTGTTACTAATTGTCTAAAACCAAGTGGTCTGTTAATTTGGATTGTGCAGTCAACTTCATCTTTAATAGTAATTTGTTGAGGTAATTTAAAAGTTTCATACAAGTCTTCGATTAGAGATTTTGGAGTTGATTCTTTGAAAGTTACGTTAAATATATTCAAAGTAAAATTGTGCGAAGCTATGCCATAGATTTCACTGAGATAAGATTCAAACAAACCGCCTTCTAAGAAAAAATCTATAAAGTCATTTATTTGGAATTCTTTTTTTTCGTTATCTAAAGTGACTTTAAACAGAAGAGAGTTCTTTTTTGTGGTCATCTTAAAAAGAGAGAAAGAAAAAATCCTACCTTGTTTTCAGTTTCTTTTAAAAAAATCTTGAAATCAAACCGTTTGTAAAGTAATATATCCGGAAATGTTAGTCCAATTGCTGTTTCAAGCTTAAAGTCTTCTTGTAATAATCCCACTGCAGCTCTAATGTCTTGGTCACGATATCTTCTTGTTAATCCAAAAGTAGGCAATTTGAACAAAACAGTATCCAAACAGTTAACACTACAACAAAGTTTAAACACTACACGAAATTTCTTATTTGAACTTACCTTATTCAAATATTTTGTTTCTCTTGCTAAATTACTGTTATATAAGATGGATTTTTTTGAAAAAAGTTAGTTGACCTCTTGTTCAAATCGATATTTTTAAACTTTGTTGAATTAGATTTTGGTCGAGATTATATAATTGTAGAGACAAATCTAACGCAATGCTACTATCTTGTGAACTTCAAATGCAATTTGTTCTCCCACTTTCGCCGCCTCTGATTCTGCCCTCTGTAAAACACAAATTGTGTTAATTTGAAGGATATTAAAGCTTATTACTAACTCAGTATTTTAGCCAAAAAGCTTTATATCAAAGAAAGCAAAGGGTTATACTAGTCAGCCAATAATAATTATTAGATCGAGTGACCTGCGTTTCTTACAGCTGAAACGTACATTCAATATTCCAAATAAAGCGTCAATAGAATGTGTTATTTTTGAGCTGAATTTAAAACGGTCGAGTCTAATTCAAAGAAAAACCGATTGGAGTGAGAGTAAAAAGAAACAAAAGTAGTAGTTCTAAGAGATAAAAAGAAAAAAAAACGCCGCACAAATTGTTCATGCGGGCCCAAAGTGGGTTCAAAATTTTTTTTGAATTTTTAAAATTAGTCAAGATGCTCCAGAAGAAATTAGTTTCTTTTGATACAACTACTTTCTCTTAAAAACTAACCCTGTATCTCTCTAAAACTAACTCTCACTCTAATCGGTTTTTTTTTGAATGAGACTCGACCATTAATACAGCTCAAGAAGTTGCCAATTAAAAATTTTAAAAAGTTTATTTAAAAAAATTCAACAAAACTTAAATATAATGAAAGAAAATCGAAAAAAATTATTAAAACTATTGTTTTTTTAAGGATTGCTGATAGTATTTTAAACTGTATACAGATATTTGGGAATACAGCAGCAGCTCTGCAGCTCCTATGGACGAGCCGCCACTGTGGACTTTTATCATATTTCGGTTATATTCGTTTATGATGGTCAATTAAAACGATTTGGATACTTCTAGTTTTTCCGATAAAACTTTATGATTCTAAAATAAAAAGTTAATCAATATTTTTTTAAAATAGTCTAAACTTAAAGAAGCTGAGACAAGTTGAATTATTGTTGCGCTTGAACGCTTTTGAACAATCATCTTAAGTTTACATCAGTAGCGACGATTTCCTCTTTCTATAGTCGGTCTTTTATCAGAGTATTATATTTAGAATTTAGAGATCGTTAGTTTTATGGTAAGCAAAAAATTATTATAAAAAGATGAATAGAATTCGAGTTCGGAGTGATTCCCTATTCATCTTTCTGTTACACGTAGAATTAGTTTTACACATTTGTTTCAGTGGAATGATCTAGGATAGAAAGTTTATTAAACGTTTAAAGTTGCTGATCAAATATGATCGATGAAAAGAAGAAAAAACCGGATTGTAGAGTAGTTAATGTTTATAAAGCTTTTTGTTACTGTTGTATTAATTGTATCAGTAAAATATACTATATGGCTCTTACGGAAATGCATTGAAAAATATCTTGCTTTCATAGCTCTCAGCTAACGTGAATACTTAAAAATGTTTGTATTTTTGAAAGAAAACTAATAACAACATCTTATTCGTGTCACGAATGAGACCTGCATAAGCTCACGAGTTAGACATGTTTGAGTTACGCCGCTTTCTTTTGCTTGGCAGTCTTAGAAAGCAGCTCTAAATTTCAGTCGTATCGCTAAATAAAACCTAAGAAATAAAAATGAAAGTTTTTAGAAATCGCTTGACGGTTGCCTTAAATTGAACGCCTCCGACATTTTTGTGCGAGTTTGAAGATTGAATAGAGAATAATAAATTGAAAAATTGAAAAAGCGATGAAAACTATTTTATTCATTTTAGTGAACTTTTTAGGTACGGAATATTTTAACCGCTATAATTTGAAGATGTGCTTTATCTATTATTAAACTATTTTGTGTCGTGTTAAAGGAAGTCTTTGTGTTTTCAAGTTGATGGTTTTTCAAGAGTAGTTTTTCGCTTTTAACATTATTATACAGTAGAAACAAACTTTCGTTTGTTATACTAATACAAGTTTTTTGTAAAAATTAAAAGTTGGTTTTGAGTGAAAACGTTTGCGGAAAAAGCAAGCGGAAAGCAAAATTTTTGAAATTTTCGTTTATTTGAAAATTCTTTGAATAGCAGAAAATTCGCTTTTCGCTTGTTCTTTTTTCGCGACCGTTTCAAGTCGGAACCAACCTTTGAGTTTTAAAAGAAAGTCAAAAGCAAAAAAGGATAAGATCTATAGATTGGAATAAAAACCAGCTATAAATTGAAATAAAAACTTTTTTATTTCGGGAGTTAAACTATCAAAATATTAATTATTTGGAAGATAGACTTAAGTTTAAAGTTATTATTATGAGTATTATCATTGCCGGCTTGTTCATAGGAGCTACAGAGCTGCAGTAACTTCAAATATCTGTGAAGCAGTTTTAAATATTTAGCAACGCTTAAAAATTAATAATTCAAATAGTTTTTAATTTTTTTCAATTTTCTTTCATTACATTAAAAAATAATTTTTTAAAATTTTGAATCGGCAACTTCTTGAGCTGTTTTAATTTCAGCTGAAAAATTTTAAGCAAAGTGAAGCAAAATGACGCAATCATTGACGCTTTATAGTTGCATGGAACATTCAATGTACGTTTGAGCTGCAATTAACGCAGATCACTTATAGGCTTAACAAGTAGAACTCTTTCTTTTCTTTGGCATAAAGCTTTTTGGTTAAAATACTTAGTTAGTAATAAACTTTAATATCTTTGAAATTAGTACAATTTTTGTTTTTCAAATGGGAGATTTAGGAACGGCGAAATTGGGGGGCCAGGGAGTAATAATAGCATTTAATATTCTTAAAATCAAGTATTGTGTTAGATTTGTCTTTATAATTATATATTCTTGACCAGAATCTAATCCAACAAAGCTTGAAAATATCGATTTAAACAAGGGGTCATTAAACGTTTTGGAAAAGAGCCACATGATGTTACAGCAATTTAGCGAGAGGAACAAAAGTTAGAAAAAAAGCACTTTCAACAAATGTAATTAGAGAATTGAAGAAAAAATTTTCTGTAGAAAGTTGGTGAAGACCAAAAAAGCTCTTTGTTTTTTACTTGCCAGCCGCCACTGCCAGTTTTAATAAGTGATTATGATCTTTTTTTCTTCTTTCGTGATTTTCAGGTTATTTTCCAAAACTTTTTGAGTTGTTGTTCATTTGAGTGAGAAACTTCAAAAATTAAACAAATTGCAAAACTTTTTATTTTTCGGTTTTTTATTTTACAAAACAAAAAACGGTTTGAAGCGATGATATTCAGACTGTTTATATTTAAACGTATGCGGTTTTTGAGCTCAATTATGAAACTTCAAAGATAAATATACATTTATTAACATTTGATTGGCAAAGGCACATGTTTAATCATAGATAGCTATTGAGGTGAAAAAAATCAAGTAAATAAATAAGGCAGTACAAACATAGCCATTTACAATTATTCATGTTTTTTTATGTATGGCTGGCACTGACAAAATTGGAGATGATTGACCAAGTAACTAGAAATGGTTGTATATAAATAGAAAAAATTTTCGTTTGGGTAACTTAGTAACTCACGAAATCCAATAAAGAGCACTTTTTCAAAAATCGTAACTAATTTTTGTATCAAATCGTATCGAATTTTACTATTTTAAGACCTGTTAAAAGTAACTTGTTACGATTGATTTTTAAACTGAAAGGTATTTTTGAAACGGCATCTGGCTCGCAGCTAAATCTAAACTGAAAACTTTTCTATTAAAACATTTTTTATTAAAAATCGTTTTTCGGTTTCAAAAATTAGAGAATTTTATCAGACTTTTGCAGATACCTGTTTTTTAATGTAATTTTTTAGTTGTATAATTTCACTTTTAAAAAGACCGCGTAAAACTTTTTTTAACAAAAATAGCTTATTTAGAACAATTTTCTGGTTTAAAAATGTTAAAAAATACCATCCGTTCTCTCGAAAATACATTCAACCTTCCATGGTTCTTTTTGTCATTTCCGATTCCGATTCCTGGTTTAGTTAAACGTAAATGCTTTGAAATGCTTGTATTTTTCAAAGAAAACTAATAACAACATCTTATTCATGTAACAAATGCGAACTGCATAAGCTCACGAGTTAGACATGTTCGCTTTACGCCGCTTTCTTCTGCTCGGCGCTTACAAAAAGCAACTCTAAATTTGAGTTATTTTGTCAAAAAAGTGATAAAGAAATAAAATTTTTCTAGTAATTTCTTGATAATTGCCCTAAATTGAACGCCTCCGACATTTTCGTGCGAGTTCGAAGATTGAATAGAGAATATTAAATTGAAAAAGCGATGAAAACTATTTTATGCATTTTAGTAAACTTTTTAGGTACGGAATATTTTAACCGCTATAATTTGAAGATGTGCTTTATTTATTATTAAACTATTTTGTGTCGTGTTAAAGGAAGTCTTTGTGTTTTCAAGTTGATGGTTTTTCAAGAGTAGTTTTTCGCTTTTAGCATTATTATAGAAACAAGCTTTCGTTTTGCAAACCAATTCAAGTTTTTTGTAAAAATCAAAAGTTGATTTAGAATGAAAAAGTTAGAGGAAAAAGCAAACGGAAAGCGCAATATTTAAAACTTCGTTTATTTGAAAATTTTTGGAATAGCAGAAAATTCGCTTTTCGCTTGCTTTTTCGCAACCATTTTGAATCTGAACAATTTCAAGAGTTTTAAAAGCATTTAGGTTTGTTTACACTGAAAGCGTTGCCGAATAATTTTTTAACTTTTAATTTTGAGCAGAAAATACACTTTTCGCTTGTTTTTTTGCGGCTGTTTCAAGTCGGAACCAACCTTTGAGCTTCAAAAGAAAGTTAAAACCAAAAAAGGATAAGATTGGAACAAAAACCGGCTATAAATTGGAATAAAAACTTTTATATTTCAATTTATTTACGTTTCTATAGTTTATTTACGTTATTTAAAATACTCAAATAGGAGAAAACAAGGCAAATAAAAGTTTTCGGCTAGCCTAAGTCTTGACTTTGTGATAATGTCAATTAAAGATTGTTCTGTCTGATTAAAGATGGTTCTGTCTAAATTTTGCTTGGTAATTTGACTATATTAAAAGGTGATACAACTTTAATTTAAAGCAGTTTGTAAAGACAACGAAACAAACAAAATTGTCAAAGTCTTTTTTAACAACATTAAAGCAACACGAGGACGGGAGTTAAAAACTGTCAAAATATCAATTATTTTGAAGATAGACTTAAATTAAAAGTTATTATTATGATTATTATCATTGCCGGCTTGTTCATAGGAGCTACAGAGCTGCAGCAACTTCAAATATCCGTGCAGCAGTTTTAAATATTATCAGTAACGCTTAAAAAATTAATAATTTTAATGGTTTTTAATTTTTCTTCAATTTTCTTTCATTACATTTAAGTTTGGTTGGGTCTTTAAAAAAGACTTTTTAAAATTTTGAATTGGCAACTTCTTGAGCCGTTTTAACTTCAGCTGAAAAATTTCAAGCGAAGTGACGCAAAACGACGCATTCCAAAAGTGACCGAAAGTGACGCAAAACGCAAAACGACGCTTTATATATATGGAAGATTATATGTACATATTAGCTGCAATAAACGCAGCTCACTCGATCTAATCATAGGCTTAGCCTTAACAAGTAGAACGCTTTCTTTTCTTTGGCATAAAGTTTCTTAGTTAAATACTTAGTTAGTTTTCAAATGAACACAATTTGCGGTTTACAAATGGCAGATTCACAGACGGAGACGGAGAAACTGGGGGCGCAGGGGGTAATTGCTTTTGAAGTCCGCAAGATAGAAGCATTGTGTTCGATTTGTCTCCACAATCATATAATCTCGAACAAAATCTATATTAACAAAGTTTTAAAATATCGATTTAAACAAGGGTCACTGAAATTTTTTCGAAAAAAGCCAGCTGATATAACAGTAATTTAGCGAGAGGGACCAAATTTAGAAAAAAGGTACTTTTTTGTTAAAAAAGCACTCTTAAAAAAAGAATACAAAACAATAACATTTCTAAAATAATGAGTGTGGAAAGATCAGACATTTTTCTAACTGTATACAGTTTGCTTCAACATTGTCAGCCCACAAGAGCGTCTGTGGAAAGAAGTTTTTTTATGCAGCAAAAATTCTTGGACAAGGACAGAAATTTTCGGATTAAAAATGTAAAACATTAGTTTTACATTTTAATGCTTGAATATGGTGAATGATTGTGGAGTCAACTGCTTTATTTAGAAATTTTTTGTGCTTCCTTACCGATTAGGTGTTTGTTTTAATACAGAAGCTCAACAAAACATTAAATATTTAAGCCAAATTTTTATTCGGTCAATAAAGTCATTTTTTGAATTTTTTTAAGTTAATTTTTTAGTTTTCAGACCATTAAAAACTTCAAGTAATTAGCGAATTAGAGAAAAAAATTTATTTAAAAATTTGTAAAAACAAAAAAAAAGGTCTTCATTTGAATTTAAACTGAAATGTAAATCTTTGCAGTGCGAAATGAAGCCCAAAAAATAAAAGATTTTCATTTGCAAAAGAGACCTTTTATCTTTGGAGTAAACCAAAAAAAAAAAAAATCTGCGGTTTAAGTAAATGAGTCGCCGGGGCGGGGGAAAAGTAAAGACTTTGTTTATTAATCATCATTAAGTTTTTCAAAAAAATTTTTCCGTTATACAAACGCTTAAAATTTGCGTTTGTTAAGAATGTCTTTTCGACCAAAAAAGTGCCCTTTTTCAAATTTTGCGCCGCCCGCAAAAAGATTTTCCGGCACCTCTGATTGCAGCGCCTCTTCGTTTTTTATATTTGCCAGCAACTGATATTATATTTGCCACTGATTATTATTTTTACAATATCATTGATCTTATTTCGAACGCATTAGCCGTATCTGTAGAAATTGCTAAAAACTTGGAAAATTATCAGGAATATTGTTGTTTTATTGTAGCTTTTATCTTATGGCTCGAATGGCTTTGTACGATTTCATTAATAAAACGTCTGTCCATAATAGCAGCAGAACTTCCAGATGACCAATTATAAATTATGACGATGCCTTTGTTTACAATTTAAGAACATTTTTGTATTCACCTGTTTAAATTTTGTTTTTTGATTTTTAAGTTGGTTTCGACTGAAAGCGGTCGGAAAAAAACCGACAAAGCATATTTTTCGCTGCTGTTTCAAAATAATTCGCTTTCTATTTGCTTTTTGCGCGACCGCATTTAATCTGAACCAAGCTGAAAAGTCGAAACTTCGACTTTAATATAAGCACGAAAAATTTTCCGCTTTGACAATAATATTAGATATAGCAGGGGTGGCCAAACTACGGCCCGCCAATACACTCAATCCGGCCCGCCGCTGACATTTCACAATTTTTTTAAACAGGCTCTTTTTTCACTACGATCACTGAAGCAAAGCGTGTTCTGTCCAGTAAGTGTGTTGTGACCAGCTACTGCTTGCAGAGCCGCTACATTTCTACAGCATATACTATAATCTAATTGAAGACCTTTTTTTTTTAGAGATCACAACGATTCTGAAAGAAATATAGCGAAATTTGAAATCAAATCGAAGTGAAGACCTTTTTTTTTTTTTAGAGATCACAATGATTCTAAGAAAAATATAGCGAAATTTAAAATCCAATCGAAGTAAAGAACTTTTTTTTTAGAGATCGTTCTTGGCTCTCGGTCACTTTCACATTATCAATCTGGCCCTCCTGGAAAAAAGTTTGGACACTCCTGATATATAGGTTTATATTAGACATTCTTATTTGGATAATTAAGCTTGATTGTTGTTTTTCGATGTCTTGGTGTTAGTGAAAGAAGTTTGGTTTATCCTACTTAAACAAAAGTTTGTTTTGTTTTGTTCGTCCTACCCTTCGAGCTAGTTGTAATAGTGTTGGTATAGTAAGAATGAACACTGTGTTTGAACTTGAGCAGACAGCGTTCCGCTACCGATAATGATTACGACTAGTGTTGAATGACCTTTTTTTGCTTATTTCTGTTGTTGTTCGCGAGTGCTCCTAAAGCACGTTATAAAAATTCAAGTATGACCGTAAACTCTTGCTTCATAATTGTAATTGTTGAGTAAATATCAACGTTCAGGCTTAACACAAATGATTTTATCTGGTAAATTAAAGCAGTTAATTTCAAAAACGAGACATGAACTCATATCTTGTCGACTTGTTAAACACGATAAAAATGCTACATAATTTTGATAACATTGCAGTACAACACTCTTTCAAACGACTTTTATCGGTTGATAGCAAATAAATTTCCACTCTAAAAAGAAAGATGAATTTCACTTACAAAGACATTATAATTACTGAAAAAACAATGAACGATTAGTTATAAATTTTGAGTTGCCTTTCATCAAAATCAAGATGAACGTAAATAGATACAGATATGCTTCAAAATAACAATCTTACTACATTTGTGTAGCAAGATCAAGGTTGAATTGTAAATATGTCAAAATATAATATATATGTCAAATATAAAGAGAATCAAGTTAAAGTGAAATATAACGATTTCAACAGTCTTAAAAGTAAAGTTGAAACCAAGTTAAGCGTTTCTCTCAATGATCATCACTTGGAATATCTCGATAGTGCGCGTAATACGTGGATCAAAATATGTGATGATGATGATTTGGAAGATGTTACTGAACAAACTGAAGTACGACTCATTCCGAAAACCAAAGGTGAGAACATCTGATCATTCAAAGAAGAGCATAGAGTCGATGATACATTGATAATGAATAAAAAAATACTGTAGATAGAATTTTGTAGACGAAACAGCTTAGACCGGAGGTGGAAAACCTGTGGCCTCCATGATTTTTTTTGCTGCCCCCAATGACAATAGAATCTTGTGTCTAAAAGGTGTCCCAAAAGTCACGCACCATGTAAATATTTTTAAATTTTTAAATTACATATGAATAATAATTTTATTAATAATTATCATAACAAATGCTCAAATTGTTCACCCTCTGCATTGATACATGTATCAATTCTCTTTATAAAACTGTCTTTTACTCCGTTGAGGGTTTCAGTACTGACAGTAGTATGGCTCAATGGCTTTTCTCGCTCAGGACGAGTACGGTTATATTATTCAGCTACAGAGCGGTATGTTGCTTCATCGTTTGCAAATATAAAAACCAATTTAACTCTTTCCTATATAGTTAGTTTTTCACCCATATCTGGAACATAGAAAATAAATTATTAAATTTACGTGGTGCGCGACTTCTGGGACACCCTGTATAGCTACTGCTAATAAGATAAAACCTTTTTTTGGAAATCACTTCACATTAGGAACAAAAATTGAGAAACCCGAGTCAGATCCAAAGTGATTACCACACTTTTTGTTCATTTTGTAGATAAATCACTTCAATTTGGGGACGGAAATCAACAATTTCAAGTAAGATTTAAGGTGAAGACCTTTTTTTAAAAATCATTAATTTTTGGCGACAAGAATTAAGAAAACCGAAATGAATTTAAAGTGGTCACCCAATTTTCTTAGGTACTGTATTTCAACTTATGCGGCTTCTTTTCTTCAAAATTTTAAAATATGATCTGCGATAACAAAAAGGTTTCCCACCTTTGGCTTAGACCAGGAATGTCAAACCTTTTTTCAAAATGAAACAAATTTTAAATTTAATTACATTCAGCGGACCTCAAAATTACATGTATATGAAATTTCTTTTTTTTTTTAGTATTACATGTAGATGCCATAACCAAATTACGAGTATTAAAATATAAATTTAAAAAAGATTAACTAATTAGGAATCTAAGTGAAATGTGAAACTATTAAAATCATTATGTAATTAGAGGTAAATGTGTCCATGCTGGAGCTGCTTTGAAGTCCAATTATGTGAGTTCCTTTAATCCTGTATGCACCGACTCAAAATTCCTAAGGTCTGGAAAAGAATGTTTTTAGTGGCGATCCCAAAGCCATCAAGCCTGTAGTGGACCCAAATAGTTATCAACCGGTATCTCTGTTTTGTGTGTCTCACAAAATTCTCAGAGGCTTATCTAAGCACGCCTCCAGCCAATTATTGATCCATGGATCCCAAGAGAGCAGGCTTGGTTTTGACGCCGGAAGTCAACCGCGGATTAAATTATTCTATTGGCAAAAAAACATCAAGTATTTTTTTGTCGATTTGTTGTTACGATCTAACGAGGATATATGATTCTGTCTGAACCGTGGCTTCCCATGCAAGCTGCTTTAGACTTCTTCCAGATAAGCACATGGTCAAAATGATCAGGAAGCTTGTCCAAAACTGAGTTTTGCTCTTACGCTCAGTGACAGCAAACAAAGCGCGGCATTTCTCAGGAATCTTGGCTGTCCTCCTCTTCAACCTCTATGTGTACGTCTACATCTGCCTTTTGCGATTTCCAGAAAGTTTAACAACGCAGACAATCTAGCACTGTTGCACAGCTCTGGAAACTGGAATAACCTCTATGTGTACGTCTACATCTGCCTTTTGCGATTTCCAGAAAGTTTAACAACGCAGACAATCTAGCACTCTTGCACAGCTTTGAAAACTGGAAGTTTTTGGAGGGGACTTTAAATCAAGACATCACCACACTTTTAGTGAATCTGAAGTGTTGGATGCAGAACAGTTGCACTAATACAGTGACGGCCGCCTTTTAATCAAGTAACCGTGAGCTAAATGTTTACAGCAGCACTAGACTTCTACCATTTTATTCAACCCTACTTATTTCGTGGTAATGCAGGACAGATTGCTCACTTCCGTCACCATCTTGTGGCATTGGCAAAAATCTGTCGTATCGCGTCACAGTGCTGCGGCAACTTCCAGGCTCATGATAAGCTGCTGATGCCAAATCGCTGTGCACAACTCTCCTCTCTTTGGTCTACTCAACAGCTGAGTACTGCGCAGCAGTCTGGTCTCGCAGCGTTCATACTCGACTCATAGACTGTGTCTTGAATGATGCCTTGCGCATAGTCACTGGATGCCTGCGTCCCGCTCCAACAGACCACTTATCCATACTTTCAGACATCCAGTCAGCTGAACTTCGCCGACTAGGAGCGAGACTCTCCGTGGATAACGCTGCAATCTTAGACCCTAACCATATGTTAAATTTCTAGATTGGACCCAGAATCTCTAATAATGACTGATTTTCTTTTTACCCTCCTAATAAATCTACACGTTTCCCTTTTTTATCACTAGCAGCACCGCTGCTACTTCTGTAATCTTATTCCAAATCACTCCGCATTGCTTAAAGTTACTATCTTTACTGTTACTAAAGTTATTAATAACTATCATTTGATATTGTATAAAATGTATGGAAATAACAAAATCCTTATTAATTTAATTGCAAAACAATGTGAGTACTGAAAATGATGCTTAGGACAAGCGTCTTTTTGGACGTCACTCAACGCAGCAATCAACTGATATACTGTATATATTTTGTTTGCCTATAAGTTACTATGACAGCAGTGGCATCGAATTCTATACAGTTATGAAAATATAACTAAAAAATTTGAGTAAGCAGCGGTCCGCATGTTGGACCTCCCTGGCTTAGACCAAGCAATGAAACCGGGTAATTTTAATCACCCGTCAGTTGTTCAAACTTGAGTTTTTCAAATTTACTTTAATATATTGATGTGACCGTTGTTGTAGTAAATAACTTTTATGCCAAGTCCATTTAAAAATATCTTAAAATTTTTTTAAAAGGCCATTGATTTTCAAGTTGTTTTTTTGTTGTACATGCGGCATACGCAGTCGATGACAAAAATGAAAAATATCGGTATTTCTTAAAATTTAATCACATATATTCTGCTTTATACCATAGTTAGCTTTACAGATACTTCAGAAGTTACTCCATCAGAAAGAATTCACATAGTGGCACGTAAAAATAAAGAGATTGGTCAACTCGGTGTCAATAATCTGCGGACTACGGGAAATGTGGAAACAAAAAGTGAGTTTCCTTTCCAAGCATTGTATGAAATCTAAAGTAAAAAATGAGTAAAATTGCCATATTTATTTTACAATAATATTGAAAATAAAAATCAAAATAAAATATCGGCATTTCTTAGAATTCAATCAAGCATTTCTACCTTGTAGTTTGCTTTACAGATTTTCCAGAAGCTACTCCATCAGGAGGAGTTGATATGGTAGCAGAAGAGAATGACAGCATTGGTCAATTCGGTATTAATAACCTGGACAACACGAATAGAAGTGCGTTCGTTTTCATAAATTGCATAAAATCTAAAGTAGAAAATGACAATATGCACATAATTATTTCACTAAATATTTTTGTGAAAGAAAGTATGTAACAAAAAATTTTGATCGTGTTAAAAATCAATCAATCAATCAATTTAGTTTATTATGTCGCAAAAAACAAAAAACAAAATGGGTAAATATAGTCAGCAATATAAATACTAGTATAAATTCTTAAATTGCGACAAGGTGATTGCGAAGAAACTGTGAGGTCTTCGAGTCAAGCAATCACCTTGTAAAATACAGAAATATACAAGCAAAGTGACAACATAAAAATTGAATATTTATACAAAAAAATGAAAAACAACGACAAAAAAAACAAAACAAAACAACAAAATAACATTAAAAATAAGTAGAGACAAACCAAGTAATGAAGAAAAAATAAAATAAGGTACACAAAACAAATTGTAAGAATTATAAGAATTTAATCATTGAAAAGTAGAACTGATTTATAATGTTTTTTAAATTTATTAAATGTCATTGTTCTCATATTATGACTAATAGAATTTCAAATTTTTGGTCTTCAATATTTGATTGATCTTTGAGTTTAAATAGAGGAATGGTTTTAGTGAAAATCTTGTGGTACAAGAATGGCAAGATTTAGCATATGAAAAGTAGTTATCAAAAATCTTAGATAACAAATTAAATTTATAAAAATAAATAAATTTAGTTGTTTCAAACTCAAACAATTTAGGCAAGGGCAAAATATTTGTTTTAATGTGTAAAGAATTCGAGCTAGTTGACCTATAAGAAGAGGTAACAATACGAATTGCTTTATTTTGAAGCAATTTTAGTTTATTAAGATATGTCGGATAAGTGCTTCCCCAAACAACAAGGCCAAAATTAAAATGGGAATGGATAAGTGAATACTATAACTTCAATAAAGCAGAGCTGTGTAAAAAAAACTTCAGTTTATTTCGAATTCCAACTGATTGAGCTACTTTTGCTTTAAGAATTTTTATATGCTCATTAAAGTTTAATCGATTATCAAATATAATTCCCAAATATTTTGCCTTATAAATAGTTTTAATTTCACCAGCTGGACTTTTAATATTTAAAACAACATTTGAAAACTTGAGGTTTGGTGAAATACTTAATGTTTGCAATTTTTTTGAATTCAGCATTAAATTGTTTGCAGATATCCAATTGCAAATATTATTGAGTTCATCTTTAAGTTGGTTTTCAAGAATATTAATAGCAAAGCTCCCATCAGGAGCAAGTATCGTGAGCAAATAAACGCGGAGTACAATTAATACTGTAGGAATATCACTAATATATAATAAAAAAAGAAGCGGTCCAAGGATGGAGCCTTGAGGAACTCCAATATCTATAGATTTTAAGGAAGAATTAGTGTTATTAATTGTAACGTACTGATTTCTATTTGTTAAAAAAGAACCAAAAAATTGTTAACTATTCCTCGTATTCCATAATGTTCAAGTTTATAAAGTAAAATTGAATGATTAACAGTATCAAATGCTTTCGTTAAATCTAAAAATACAAAATATACAAGTCCAGTATATAATTTTTTTCAATATTATTTAATGCAGAATTAGTAATATCTAGTAAAACATGAAATACTTAGGTCTGAATCCATACTCTGTACGAGTTAATACTGAATGACATTTTAAAAAAGAAAGTGTTCGCGTATGAACTAATTTTTCTAAAATTTAAAAAAATATAGACAATATTCAAATAGGTTTATAATTTTTTACTTCATTTTTATCTCCAGTCTTATATACAGGAACGACTTTAGCTGTTTTAAGACAGGTAGGAAAAATTCCGAAATCAAAACAAGCATTAAATAATATAGCCAACACTGGAGACAAAACCTCAGACGTAAGCACGAAAATTTTGCTTCAATCCAATCAGAACCACAACTTTTGTTAATATTTAACTGATTAATAATGCAGCGAATTTCAAACGCACTAGTAGGATTTAAAAACATAGAACAAAGACGATTACATAGATACTGTTGAAAATTATTTATATTAGAAGATTTGACTTTTTCCGCTAAGGCTTTACCAACTCTACAAAAGTGATTATTGAATTCATCTGCAATGTTTAAAGGTGTATCTATTTTTTGACCCTCTTCATGAATATGATTAGGAAGAACCCGAGTTGGTTTATTAGAAAGTAAAGTCTTCATAATACACAAAATTTACGCACATCATGACTGGAGTTGACAATCTCTTGTTTTAAGTAAAGCTTTTTTGATAAGGCTTAGACTTTAGACAATTTATTGGCATAAGTTTATACAATATTTTTTCTATTTCAGTACCATTTAAAAAAAAAATTATTTATAATTTTTGTTTGCGTCGAATTGAAACTAAAGCACCTTTTGATGTCCATGGTTCATTCATTTCATTCATTCATTCATTCAGTTTTTTTATTCTCGATCATTACTAAACAGTTTAACACAAAAATTATAAACATTAAAAAGATCAAGAAAAGGAAGAAGCAGCACAACGTCAGACGTTAAAACATGCATATGACAAACATAAAGTAAAAGTACAAGACAGTATAAAGCATGGCCGCAACACCTTAATCAGATAAAGATATAAGTAAAAAAGAAAAAAAACAAAATAAATAAATAAATAAATACGTAACAATAATATTATCAAACAAACTGAACGATTAAATAACCAGTGCATGACTAGGCTGCGTAATGATGCACTGGTTATTTAATCGTTCAGTTTGTTTTATAATATTATTGTTACGTATTTATTTATTTTGTTTTTTGTTTATTCACTAATTTACGTTTTTTGCGTGAAGCTTTTATTAATGGTGCATGCGTGTTAATAGTCGTAGATACGAGTTCAATAAAATTTAAAAATGATTTTTCAACTTTATTACTGTGATTGAAGGAAAGAGAATGCGGAAAATTATTGATAGATGATTACAAATTATCAACAAAGCTATCATAATTATTTTTTTTTTAATTTCTAAAAAAGTAAAGTTGCTTATTGCATTTAACATTATCTTGTTTTTTATTTTTGCGTTCCACTATAATTGCTATGGGAAAGTGATCACTAATATCACTTAGAAATATACAAGGAAAAATTGTATTAGAGATATCATTTGTAATAACATGATCAATAATAGATCTGGATTTACCTATAACTCGAGTGGCAAAAATGCACCATTACTCGAAATCATATCTAAATACGTACATATTATAATTTACTGAGCGGTTTTTATCATCAATATTAATGTTAAAATCACCAACAATGTAATATTTATGCTTACTTAAATGAATGAATTTATCATTAAAAGCCGAAATGAAATTTGTGATATTACTTCTCGGGTGTCGGTAAATATTTATCAGAAATGTAAATTTCTATCCCGCCAGCAGTTGTTTGAGAATCAGCATGTTCTATCGAATGATAACCAGTTAAGGAAAGTTTAGCCGTTGGCAAGTTTTTGATTTTTGTTTCACTCAAACAAATAATATTAAGTAAATAATTGTAGAATTTCAGGTGATAATTTCAGGTAAATAATATCTAGAATTTGTAAAAATTCATAATTTAATGAATCAAAATTTTTATATATTGATCTGATATAATATGTAAAATAAGCTATTCTTTTTTTCAGTTAATGGTAGTTTACAGTTTGTCTCATAAGTCTCACATTGTTTAAAATTATTTGTTAGTAAATTATGTAGAGAAGAAATAAAATCAAAATCATTTATATTATTATTCAAATCATTCTCAAAGTTGATTTTTTTCTTGATACTTAAAGTCAAATCTTCTACGATACTATCCTAGTGTAATTTAATATTTTTAATGAAAGAAATCTAGGCAAAAAAAAATAGGGATCGAATCCCGATAGGAGCACTAAAAACAGAACAAAGGCAACTAATCAAAAATATAAGCGGAACCTACAGGCCAGAAGCACTATTATTTACAAAAAAGTTAGGCTCTAAACAGATAAGAATAAAATCATACATTAACATTGATTCCTGATTATTATAACACGCTTATGGAAGCGTATTATAATAATGCCTCTTCACTCACACCTCTTCATTTATTATTATTATACACAAAAATACGCCTCTAGGGGCATACTTTTAGTTATGTAATTTTGGGGCGTATTTTTTAGTTGTGTAATTCTTAAGACGTATTTTTAACATGTGCAAATTTTTATTTTCAATTTAGGTCACACTATGGAATCATGTTCAAAATACGCCCATGGGGGCATATTATTTAGTTGTGTAATTTTGGGGGCGTATTTTTTCCATGATCCAAATTTTATCAAACACCAAATGTTATGCTAAAAATTGTGTTCAGTTCTCTATGTATGAATGCTTGCTTTAAAAGCAAATGTTGTAAAAATGAATTGACAATTAAAATTTGAAATTCTAATTATTCAAGTTGTTTTGGAAAAAAGCAAAAGAAACATTTTTAATAGAAATAGTTTTAAATTTTACTTAAAAACTTCTCTTTCAAAACTCAAAACATATTTTTTTAGATTTTTAAGTGAAGGACTAATTTTTGTGACTAAATTAAATTATGAATTGATTGATTTCAAAAAATTTAAAAGCAGCAATACCTATAATTTAATAATTGAAAATTATGAAAAACATAAAAAAATAAAGTTCAAAGCCTTCTAAAATTAGTAAAAAAATTTTATAACTTATATTCAATTGATTATCTAACGTATGGCGCAAGTGCGATTATAATAAAATTGCTGGTCTTGATTACATTGTAGACAAAAAAAGCAAGTAACGCGTCAAAAGTTGATAAATTGAACGAGACAATATACTAAAGTATTTTTGCAGAGAAAAAAATTATAATTACAAGCAAACCTTCATTAAAAGTATTTTTGCTTGGAAAGCAATATAACAATTTCTATTTTGCACAAATTTTTTTAAGTTGCAACATGAATTACACAAGACACAGAACAGTATATAAATGTTATTTTGTAATACATTCACTTGAATTATTATTTTATTGTTTTAGATTTTGATTTCGATTTTCCTAGATTTGACGGAAAAGAAATCAACATTAAGGATTGTATTAAAGACGCAAAAAAAGTATCTAAAGGCACCCATGCTGCTAGTTTGAAAAACCCAAAAGTAAGCTTAAAAAGTTTAAAAAGATTTTGGTTTCGAAATATACACAATAGAACATGCATTGTTATGTAATAAGTTGAATTGATTGGCTTGCATGTCGTAAGTAGCGACTCAGATTAAATTTTTAAATCAAGAACGTCCAAGCCGTAGCCCGAGGGGCGCATTTAACCCTGCTTAAATGTTTTAAATTGCCCACATTGTATTTTACCAAATGACATAAATTATAATCTAAATAGAAAAATCGTATTTTTAAAGCTATTTTTTAATGCAAAATAAGAGTCCCAAAAAGGTTTTTACATGTTAAATTTGTCTACAAATATTTTTGATAAGCAAAAATAACCCGCAGCTTAAAATATTAAACGCCCCTGCTTTAAACAGACATTAAGTTAAGATTGTTATTGTGCAGTTGCTATTGACTACGGGTTCTTTGCGTTCGAGTTCGGCTGCACTGACAACTTGATTGTTTCGAGGAACTCATTCCCTCAGTTTCACTTCTTTGTACAATAAGTTTCTTTCGCGGTTTATTCTGATTGAAAGCACAAACATTAATGAAGGCAAAAGATTTTCTACACGTTAAACGACAATGATGTTAACAGTGACGCCAAATTCGCTATCCTTGTAACACATTGACGCCAAATTCTGTATCCTTGCCTAAGGACGTACTTCTTTCCACCTGACCGCTCTTGAAGTTACTTTTATCAAATCTTTTCAACCTGATTGGCCGCGCTTTCGTTTTCGTTTCTTGGTTGGTCACTGTTTCTATCAATTAGACGCGCTCTCATTTTCTATAGAAGCACGATCGGATCGCTCTTAATTCATTCAGATGAGTCCTGCCGATGAGTGTCAGATTAAAAATCTTCAAAAAATGAACACACTTTTTAAAGCTGTTTTAAAATTTTGTAGCGTCAATCGACTCTGCAAGAGGTTTTCTACAAACTAAACAAAATAATGTTAACAAATTTTCACATTTAGATTGCACGTTCTTAAAACTCGATAAACTCAACAAAACAATTTACCTCCAAGTTTAAGTGCACCTATCAAACACATACCCGAATCCAGACACAAATTAATAGCAAACTTAAGTTGTTTTTTTATTTCTGTTACTTGTTGTATCATGTGCGCTGCTAACTTCAACGAGTTTTTTTTGTCGAAAAATGTTTATGTTAGAACTCGGTCTCAGCGCGACTAATTATGTCGAATCCTTTCTATTTCCTAAATTGTATTGGTGAAGCGAGCTCAGCGGCGCCGAGAGACAATCAAATTGAAATTGGTGAATTGTGTTAAATTTCAGTTTTGATTCAAAATAAAGTGCTCTATTACAGTATAAAAAAACCGAATCATTGCAAACAGTAAATCGAACTTTATTTGTACAGTACAAGGAGGTTTGTAAATTATGAAAAACTTGAATAAAATTTGTAAATAATTGCAATCAAATTTAACATTTTTTCATTTAATTTGAATCTTTTGCAAACTAAATGAGAAAATGTTTGATTTTGATTGCGATTAATGGATTTTGAATACATGTATTACTCTTTTTTTAAATTGAATAAAGTTAATAGCCATTCTTTTTTTTAATAGATTTACGATATTCCAAAGTGGGGAAAAAGCAAAGCTCTTATTTTTAATATACTTTTTAAAGACACTGAACTCCACAGAAAAGGTGCAAGAAAAGATACTCAAAATCTTAAGGATTTACTTGATTTTCTTGGCTTTCAGGTTACAATCCAAAAAAGAGATCAAACTAAAGAGGTAAATAAACTTTACAACTGTAGCTTGTCTAATCAATTTTTTTATATAAAAATATAATTTTGATATGGTGATTTGCATGTACAGTAAGTATAGGGTTATACTTAAATAAACTAATAGTAGTTTTAAGAATTTGACCAAACAAACTCTTACTCATATCGTGCTACTTTTTTTGTAAACGTATTTTTGCAGTGACCAATAAGACCTATACGAAGGAGATTTTGAATTAGAAGAATATCTTTAAGGGTTCTTTAATATAGTTCCATAAAGCTATAACTTTTTACGCAAACAATTAACTTAAAAATTTGGAAGTTTAAGTTAATATCATGTTTCTTACATTTGAAATCGCACGACTTAACAAATAGCAATTTTAAATTTATAAATAAAGAACATTTATTGAAAAAATTGTCAATTAACTAGTCAATTCGTCACTGATTTCGGAGTTAAACTTTAATATTATCAACGCTTTCTCATCTTGTTATTCAAAATTATTATTTAATTTTTTCAATATTCTATATTCATTAATCTTAACTTTTCAAATAATTTCATGAACCTAAAGATTTTTTTCTAAAGGCCATAGTACAAGAGATTGACAGATTTCTCAAATCAAAAAAAATTGCCGACGCTCCAATGGTTTTGCTTTTTATTGGATCTCATGGGAAACAAGGTAGCTAAGTTTTCTTGTTTCAAGTAAAAAATTAAATGATAACAACACAATTTAAAAGCCTAACAAACTTATAAATTAAACAACACGCCTTTCGAAAATAATTTTCATATCTTTTTGCTAGTGCAATAAGGTTTATTCTATGAAGAACCAAACTTTATTTACTGAAAAGAAACTATTCTAAACACGAACAATACAAAGCATATGTATAACGCACAAAGTTCACTTATAGTTAACAATTCTGATGTTACAGATAATTACGAAAAACTAAAATTTGTAGTTATGTCGTTTAACCTTTGGGGGAAAAACTGTAACAAAGTGAATAATTAAAAAATCAAACAAATGAACAAAATCATTGGCCATTTTGGAAGAAATTACTGATGACTTCAAATTTTGTTCTCGGTTTTGCGTATAATCTTTCTTTGACTGACTGAACTGCTAATAATGTGTCTGCCATTCAATGTGTTTTTATGAAAAAATATTTTTAAATACCGGTATATGGTGTTTCATCTCAATATATCACATTACAAAATCTCGTATCTCGGTAACTGGCAAAAGTAGCACAATAAAACTGGCTTCGTCAGAAAGGTAAAATCTCAAATTTTTTGCTGCAGTGGTCTTGTTTGACGATTGTTACGTCACAATTTGAGCTTTAGCTTCTTGCGTAAAGTGTCATTTGTAGTGATTTGTCTCTTATTTTTTTAATTGGTTTTTACGGGAAAGGAAAAAGTGTTTTCTGTTTTGGAGTTGATAAAAACAACTTGCGGACAAGTGTTTAAAGCAACTTTCGGAGAAAATTTCAAAAACAACCGGCACAATCAATCGTGATGTGCTTATTCGAGTTTGGCAAAAAATGGCGTTCCGTTTCGACTTGTGCCGCGTAACTAAACGCTCGCGTATTGAATATTTGTGTAAAGTTTCATACGTCATTCATTTCTTAGACTTTTGTGAAAAAAATTTTGCTGCGTAAACTGAAGATAATTAATTTCCGTATATCCGAGTTTGGTTTTTAAATCTTTAACCCTAAACATAAAGTGACATATTGAGATGAAGCACTTATACTACGTATATTTGCTTCAAAAGTTAATATATCTAATGAAAATTTTAATCTTAACTTTTAATTTAAAAAAATTTTTCTGGATAAAGTAAATGCTCTTTTTCTGGCTTTTAGTGACGGTTATACCAAATAGGCTACATACCATCTTATTATACACCGCAATAATTATGCCAGTAAATGCATGTGTAAAACGCAAAACAAATTTTACACTGTCAATAATTAAGCAAACTTTAACCATTTTTTCATAAATACAGAGAATGGAATCGATTACTTTTTGGATGCAAACCAAGAATGCGTTCGAGTCAGCGAAATTGTGGATAAATTTGCCACAACTGATCACTATAAGTCACTAAAAGGAAAACCAAAGTTATTCTTGTTCCAATTTTGTCGAAGTAACAAGAACATAATCAATTTTTACGAATAAAATTAACGATTTACCAGCTTTCAATCAAATAATTAACTTTTATCCATTTCGTGTATTTTTTGTTTTTTAGTTTTTATACAGTGACATGACTATAATTTAAAACAGCCTGCCAAGATCGCCAAGCACATATAAATGTATGAAGTGCTTTTTGAGGGATACAACGGCAAAAAGAATTGAATTAAGACTATGTTGATAACGGGCGCCGTCTATTGGTTCAAACGAGACGATGAGTTATTGAATGAATCAAAACAACAATATTATTCCCTTGATCATTTAGGCTTTTTAAGCTTACGTTGTGCTTAAATTTAACTAGTTTACTGACAACAAGGTTTACATTTCAAAGCGTTTTCTCTATTATACTGGTTTTCAAACTGGGGGCCGTCAGCGATTTTCCGGGGTAGGTGTGAAATCGTGTTTTTCACTATTGCAGATTGTTTTTTTTCTTCTTGTTACAAATTTACCAATTCACCAAGGAGATTAGTTGAAATATTTCTGAGTTTGGTTTCAATTTATTGTTGACATTTTTATTTGTTTAAGTTTTTGAATTATATCTTATGAATTTTTTTGCTTTAAACACAAATTGGTTTCCGCCATTATTTCCAAAAAAAAAAAGGATCCGCTTGCTAACAAAGTCTGTAAGCCACTGCTCTATTCTATCCACAAGACAAACTAAGCAGTAAGGATACACTGTTAAAAATTAATTGTATTTTACCTGGAAGCAAAAGTTCGGAAACGCACTCAAGTAAATATTTTAAAATTTAGATTCAACGGTGACGGAGTCGCAAAGTTGCCCTTGCCCTCGTTCCAACTACTCACAACGCGCTTCATGACTAGCACCAAAATTTATGGCTACATTTTTATCAATCAAAGCGATAATTAAAATATCAGTAGGAAAGCGGTTGTCTATAAAACGACTGTTACATAAAATACTTTTACCGTGTAAACACATTGCCCATACACTTACCGACGATGTTGGGTGGACGAGCAAAGTAAAAAGTCAACAAGACTACCAAATTACTACCAAATGTAGCCAATGTCCAAAACGACTAAAAATTGTTAGCAGTGAATATCAATTCTGAAATTCTGCGATTCCAAACTCAACGTCTGATCACCAGTTCCCATCAAAAAAGAAACTATTGGGATAAACCATCGAAAATAACTATATAAGAGACTTCTCTCGTGACTATTTGTCATCGAGTGATACCACGTAGAATTGTACAATAGTTGCTTGCCACTTCGTAATACGAAGTAAAAAGGCATAAAAAGGCAGCGCTGATTACTCAGTGCAAGAGGAAAAAGGCGCGTTGGTTTAAAACCCGTTGGCCATTTCCAACGTGGCAAACATTTACTTGTACGACGTAACATTAACTTTAGCCTTCATACAGACTCATCATTGCTTTCAACAAGATTTCTATGGTAATCCTTCTCAGTGCCCATTGCATTACTCTTCTTGAAACTCTGTCAAAGGCCTTCTCTAAATCCACGAAACACATGCACAATTTTTTATCCTTCTCCCTGTATTCTTCTTGCATTCTTCTCACTATAAAAAGAGTATCTGTTGTTCCTCTTCCTGGCATGCAGCCAAATTGTACATTATCAACCTCTGCTAATGCTCTGATCTTTTTCTTCAATACCCTTTCAACGATCTTTATTCCAGCTCCAAAAACGTCACTCCTCTTTATGCTCCGCAGTTCGTCACATTTCCTTTTCCCTTGTAGATTGGCACCAACATACTAGTTTTCCAATCTTCAGGCATTTCTTTTCCATCAAGTACTCTATGAAAAAGTTTTATCATTACATCAATTCCAACTTTCCCACTTGCATTTATCATTTCTATGCTCACCTTTGAAAGTCCAGATGCTTTTTCTAATTTCATTTTCTTCATTGCACTTGTTACTTCTTCTATGGAAACCTCTTTTACGGGATTTTGCTCTTTACTACAATCTTTCTGATAGCAGAATTTCAACAGCACTCTACTTTGCAAATTTTGCACTCCAATTCCATTTTCTTCATGTACACCCTCAAATCCATTCACCTTTTTTCCAAGATCACAGTTAAAGTTTTCAATCCCCAAAGTCAGTTCTTTTCTACCTTTCATATCCAACTAGTTTATTAAAAAATTTATTCTCATGTATATCTGGCTTTCCATTTTGGGATGCTCAGATCCGTATCACCTGTATCATTTCCTCCCAAAATATAAGACACATTGCTATCAATCTATCTTCTTCGTATCGCAACAATGTTCTCACAGAGCTCCTCCTTAACCAGTATTCTCACATCACCTTTCCCAACATCATTTCCTAATATATCGCAAAATATGCCAAACTTAATTATTTTTTTAAATTGTACCTTTATTGATATAACCAAATTAATTTTTTTCTGTACCGTTTACATCAATACAAACGCCACAAAATCAATTTAAAGAAAGATATTGCCGACAAAATCCTTGTGCAGTTCAGTACAATTTTTTTGTGAAAAGTTTTTCTACCAATAAACAGTTAATTTTTCCAGCTTGCATGGTAATCTTTACTTGGAACTCCACAACTACATCACATAAAAATGTAGGGTATCGATTATAAACAGCATAACTGTATAAATTATTTTTTATTTTATTTTTCATTTTACCAGAATTTCCAGTGTGGGTAACCTAAACTAAAAATTTTTATTTAATTTTTAGTTATTATTGAGAGATAGGAATAAAATTTAAAGCTGTTTTTTTAGACCTCCGAGCGAAGGAAACTGCTAAGCAGTGTCTTTTTCAAGGAAGCAACAGAATAAACCGATGATATATTGAACCTTGACTGAGTCGATTGCCTTTGTCATCAATACGTCACTCCTATCTAACTCGGTCACTCTGTCGACTGCACCCTGGCAACTCTTTGATTATTTATCAACGTAAAAAGTGAAATATCACAAATTGTACCAATTTTATAAATCTCTGATAGATGTTAACACAATAACATTTACTTTATCTTAAATATTATTATAAACTCATTTGAGATTTCATTACCAAAAAAAATTTGTTTTAATTACACTAGAATCAACTGCTTTACAAAACTATTGTATTAATTTATGCACACATATTTTGACTTTAGATCTTGTTTGCCAGTTAACTATAATAAAACGCAAGTTGACGCACTTTAATCTTTTTTAAATACAACTTATTGAAAATGAACTGCAATCAGATTCAAGTGGAAAACCTTTTGCTCAACAGCAAAAAATGTCATTACGCTATTTATTAGACGCATTGAAAAATTTATAATTTTCGTTTTTGAACCTAATAAAATAAGTCGCATTTACATGTTTAATAGTTTATCGCTCCAAGCCAAAAAAAAAGCCAAAAATTTGAACAGAAAAAGCAATAATGACGTAAATGATTCCGATTAGGTAGAATTGAATTAAATTAACACGTTGATATTATAGAAAATCAATGTAAAGTTTATTGAAAATTTTAGTAAAAGTTTTACAATTGAAAATTATTGCAAAATATTTTTGAAACTGATTGGTTAAAACTGTTAAAACTCAAAACTCATTGGCAGTAACAAGCTTAACATAAAGTTATGCATGAAATACAGAATGTATGTACTTTTTTCTTTTAGTTGCGCTTGAATATTATTTTTATATAATTTAATGACTTCAATTTAAGTTTCCAATTTGAAGTAAGGACCTTTTTTAGTTGTCACTTCTCTTAAAAAGCAAAAGATTTACTATTTTGTTTTCAATTTAAAGAAGAAAACTTTTTTGCTTTTGCTTCGCTTTACACTGGATCGTATAAAAGTTTGGCGTTGACAGGGGCGCCGAAAAATTTCTTGCTGAGGTGGGGCAAAATTTAGTAAAAAGACACTTTTTTGTAGAAAAGTTACTCTCAATAAACAAAAATTTTAGCGTATGACAGAAAAGGTTTTTTAACCCTAAAATGTTTTCCCTCTAATTTGCTAACGTGGAATGTAAACCCAGGAGAACTTTACTCTAAATTAAATAATTAATAAAACCATCTTACGAACCAAAACATTTATTTTGAAGATACACAATGAAAATACAACTATTCTTTCGTTATTGCTATTTTAATAAAAATTGCAGTTTAAGAAGTACCTTAAAAAACCCTTCCAAAAAAGTAACGAAAAGTGATTTACACAACCACCTCAATTACATCGGCTGAATTTCACCTTGCTAACCGTTCTAAGGTTACAAGCTTAGTGACGAGTGCGCTAAAAAAATCTCTTGAATTATTAAATTCGGCGGCGGAGTTTTATTTCCTTGACCAAAAAATACTTTTTGTCTGTGGCTGAAAAAGATTGAATGCTCCTAATCCACGTTTTTTTTGTCTCCTTTTTTTGCTAAAACAAATTTTTACCTTTACACTCATGTAAAAACCTTTTTTTGGTCTTGTAAAGTTGTTAAACTACTGTCATTTGTAATGTGGTTCTTTTCACAAAAAAGTTTGGTAACCTCTTGTCTAAACCGAAATTTTACAAACATTGTGGGATTAATCTTGTCAAGTTTTTATATTAGAGAGAGATATGACAAAATGCCGATGTCTTGCCAATTTCAAAAGAGACTATCTGTTTCCTGGAACTATCCCTTGCTAATTTCAAAGGACACTATAGCTCCCCCTTTCCCGGTGCCTTCACGTTTTAGAAATATTGCAGAGCCAAAAAAATGCCCTTACCCCAATATTACCATTTAATTACCCCTACTTCCTTTCTAAATTTCGGCGCCCCTGTGAACATTACCAATATTTGGATTACTTTGGCTGAACAATCACCTAAAAAAGGCGTAGCCAAAAACAGGTTACAGACAATGATTAATTTTACTTTAGGCATAAGTTTTTATCTAAACTACAGTAGCAAGCAAAAAAATAAGACTTTTTTCTTTTTTTAGATTTTTTAAATTAACTTTGTTTAAATTGAATTATATTTATCAAGTAGTATATCATCAAAAAGAGCACAAAAAATTATATTAAATCCAATATTAATTGATTTTTTTTAAAAATATAATTCAATTGTAACTAAGTTATTTTGAAAAAATCTAAAAAAGTTTTACTTTTTTTCTCGCCACTGTATACAAAATTGTTCTTAAAATAGTTTTACGAATTTTACATAAAATATTTTACCGTCAAACTTTACGTGATTTTTCCAGTAAAATTTACGGGTTTTTTAATAATGTAAAATTTAAAAAAATTATCAATTTGATCATCCCCGAGATTACATCGCAAATAAACAATGATGAATATTTGAACATAACTCCGTAAGATAAACATGAACTTATGATCTTTAAAATTTTGCTGCTTTTCCTTAAAAAAATTCATTAAATTTTTTATTGTTTAGATGAAGCAGTGGAATCAGACAGCACCGAAAAAACTTTTTTGGGTAAGTGACATATTTATTTTTTATATGTTTTAAATGCTTGTAAAAATGAATGACTTAAAACCAGTTTTGTAAGTCAAAGAAAAGAAAAAAATTTAGAGATTTAGTTAAGAACAAAAAGTCTTTAAAATTTGGAAGCTTGTTTAAGTCTTTTGAATGAAAAATATATAGATCCATGTTTACATTGAATGTCCAATAACTTTTGCAATTAATATTAAACTATATATTTGTTATTATATTTGTTGTTTGATTAAAAAAATTTGACTATTTCAAAACTTTTTTATGTCTCTTCTCTTAATGAAATCTAATTTACAATTTCGGCAAGAAATCGTTGGCGGTAATTTATTTCAAGCAACTGTCAAGTAGGCCTAATTACCCTGACCTGCTTTCAAAGATGCCACGATATTGCTGTTCGGCTGAAAATTTTAAAATAAACTCTTGATTACGCAGAACTTTAAAATAACTATTAACTAAACGGAACCATTAACTGTTTCAATTTTCGGTAGTCTTTCAAGATTTCTTGAAAATTTTTGGCCAACTTTTGTCAGAAAAAATTATTGGCAAATCACGAACTGCAAGAAAACCGCGGTTTATATAGCATTGGCAGACATCGAAAGTAACGGCGCCACTGATTGGTTGGAGAAAGAGAGCACGCGATTCGCTACGCGCTTGCTTGTGCCGCCAGCGAGAAAGCTTTAATTCATAGATGAACTCTTTTTGACGTCAAAGAGAGGGCTCAATAGACTCCATGAAGATGGCTTCGGGCATTGCCAGACGAAAAGATAATTATCCTGCAGCTAAAATAGAGAACCAGTTAATATCGAATTTTTCTGGGGAAATTTTGTTATCTAACAAATGTTGACCAATAGCGGAATTTGAAATAGGTGCGTTTTGAGTGGATTTACATTGGCATCTCGGGAGATCTTTTCGAAATTTAATTTTATTTCTAATAAAATCTGTGAGCATGCTGTCAAAGTCGTTCTTCCAATCGTCGAGACGTTCTACCTACTTACAGACTATCACAGTGGCACAAGTACTTGTACACAATATTACTTCGCTGATGAGCAGGCAAGATAACGCGAATAAGTTTTGAAACCGTATCAATTATTTTCGTCTTCAATACGACGACGCTCTTAACTACTCGGCTACGCGGCTGACTTTTTATTACAAGCACGCTTTTAGAGACACATTTTTTTTTCATTAAAATAAAAATAGAACTTTTTTTTACCGAATTTTGAATCGGTAAACCGTTTTATTTTTGCCTCATCTATTGTTACTTTTTATTTAGAATTTTATTCTTAACCTTATAAGTCTGTAATTGCTTTTCAGTCTTTTACAGTAATTTTTAAGCTTTTATGACTTCATCTTTTCCATAGTTACGTATAGTCATTTTTAATCAGTACACCATCCCCACTTAATTTCAAGTTGTTCTTATAATTGTATTGTAAAAATTCGTCTTACCGTTTTAATTTAAAGCGCATTGTTGTAGTTTTAAGGCATTATGACGTTTGCTATACGCATTTTTTTTTCTTTTTTGTTTCTTTTTTTCTCAAACGTTCAAGAAACGATTGATTTAAATCTTTTACAACTATTAAAGGCCCGTTTCCACTACGAGCGTGGAAAAGAGCATTCTTTCTCGCTTCAATCGAAGATTAATAAAAGGCCTTAAAGCCCGTTTCCACTACGAGCGTGGAATGGAGTATTCTTTGTTTCTTTTATTGATCTTTCGGCACTTAATATCTGAGCGAGTGCTAAGCAAAGCAAAAAAATCAATAAAACAAACAAAAAATACTCCACGCCACGCTCTTAGTGGAAACGAGCCCTTATGATGAATTGACATTACAGCTATATAACTTGTTTACTACCCTATCTCTGGTTGTATTGTGACGTCATAAATTATTTTGTCCGGTTGTAAACGTAATAATTAATTTAAAAAATGTAGCAACTTCAAATGTTATTTGATAACGTCCGCTGATTTATATTAATAGCGTCGTAAATTTTATCATTTATTGTAGTGGAATAAGCTTTAAAATCGTTTGTTGTTGCCTGTGTGACCGTGGTTATATTGTTCAAAGGTCAGGGTTCACATTTTGAAAAATAATTCTATATTTTAGCCTGTGTGGAAGACGAACTGTTAAGTTTAATATCAGCCATCGGGATGCCAGTGTATTCTTATAGTTGGTTAGTACGAAGGTGTTGAATGATTATTTGCAGTTATTGGGGTTGTAAATTGCTTTAAGCTTTGTGAAGTTTGAGCGTCAAGTTTTACGAGAATTGATCGAGTTCGTTTGATTTTGTGAATATATTTTTCATAGTCAGAAACTGTGTTTTTTTCTATCAGTAGAGAGAAGTTTTCTAGCAAATCCATTTGTACTTAGCCAGAACTAACTGTTTTAAGAACTTCAGTCTCGTGGCAAACTATTTCTAGAACTGTTATAAATAAACACAGCTTTACTTCAGCGCTGGTATTTGGGTTGCCTATTTCAACTGGTCCTTTTAGATCCCTGAGTAAAGTTGTGACATTTACGCAATAAAGATTCTTAAACTGAAAAAAATGCCGCAGTGGAAGCGGTAAAAGTCTCCAAGAGAGCTCAGATGTTGGAGAATATGGTAAAACATATAAAAAGTTTTATTGCTTATTCTGAACTTGCAAACAGAAAAAAGCTAAAAGTTTCAAGATTGACGCTAAAGGGTTCAAGCTCTAAAATTTTTAGAATGTAACAATATATATTGTGCAAACAAATATTAAAAGACTTTGTGGATGCTAAAAAAATTTTAAAATAAGCACCGAATGATTTTTGGTAAATAAAATTTGATGCGACAAATTTTAACTTTATTTAAAATTTTGGCTTTATTTTGGCCTAAAGAACTAAATAAAAAAACTTTGGAGCAGTAATGCATAACCTTTTTTCGAGAAAAAGCAAAATTTCAAACTTCTAGGTATGCAAGATCCCGCATAAAAACAACCAAGTCTATTAAAGAAAAACATTAAAGAATGGCAACTACCAATCACAAGAATACCTAAAATATGCAAATCAATTTAATGTTTCACTTTGTACTGATTTTGACTTTTTACAAGTATTTAAAAATGAGGAGTAATTGTGATTGATGCAGTACGCAGAAACTGCTTTAGATAATCGTTTGTTCGTCAGTTCCGATATTGATTTTTGATTTTGACCATTTTACTTAACAGTTCTGGAATGCAGAGCAACCAAAACTAACGTTGTGTAAGTTTCATGATGTAAAAAGCATTGAACAAATTTGACTTGTACGGACCTTAATGGTAACTAAAAGCAAAAACTTGGACTTCTTTTTTTATCAATGTTTTAAGTCGTAAGTTTTACAATTGTTATGACAGAAATTATTGCAGCATTGTGGACTTGGCGCAATTCTTGGCATTTAATCTCATTTTACTCAGTTAATTGCATATTGAAGATTGCGATATTAATCGTTCAGCGTTACTGTTTTACAGATACCTAATGATAAAACTTATTGTTGTTGTTACTATCTAATCAATAGCCTCCGAGTTTTTGCAGTTTGTTATTGACTCATAAAATTTTGTAAATCGCTTGTTTAAAATTTTCAAATCAAATTTGTCGTAAAAGTTTGTCCTTTATACAAACATTTAAAATAAAAAATTACTTTTAGTTACAGTCTAAAACTCCTTTCGGACTTTAATTATTTGTTATTTACGAATTTATTTGTTCGTGTGACACGAAATTGACATACTTCGGTATGTCAACCTGACATTTGAACACTAGAGGTAAAACAAATTCGGATTTCATTTCTCAGGTATCAAGTGCAGTAAAAGAATATGTTTCGCAATAGGTTTTCAGCCTTTTTCACTTTGGGCACCCGCAAAAAAAGATATTTATTGGTACCCTAAAATAATTTTTTCAACTAATTTTACTTTTGAATAAAGACCTAATTTAAGCAAAAGTTTTGAACTTTAAAACAAAAATAAAATCTTAACTGTTTGTGGCAACCCTGGCAATTAAAAAATACCCGGGCACCCCGGGTTTAGAACCACTGATGCAATGTGTTGTGATGTTTGTTCTTCTGTCAAACTAATTTAGATTCTTTTGGAATATTAAGAAAGTGATAAGTCCAAATTTCATATTGAAATTGAAAAGTTTAATTCAGGTTTGATGAATCAAACGTTGGCAAATAGTTTTTTAATTCATTTTATTCTTATTTAAAATTGCACATATTTTTACAACTTTTTATTTTCTTTAAAACTAACCGTCACTATGCCAAAATATTCAGACATGAATAATTAAGGTAATGAAAAATTTTTAAGAAATCAACAACAAATTATTCATAGGAAATGTACCAAATACTCCTTTGACTGAATTCAGACAGCCATTGGGAAAGCTTGGCGAGGAAAGGTGAGAATTTCCTCAACTAACGAAACTTTTGAATATCTCAATATCAAAAAGTACATTAAAAAAAAACTAATCAAATATGATTCGAGAAAATAAATTTCGGCCTAAGCGAAACAATATGCAGAAATTGGAAAATATTAAAAAAAGTCTGGAAATTTAAAATTTTAATAAAAAATTAAGATTTTCTAATGAAAAATTTGCGGCTGATTTTAAATTGAAACTTTTTATTATCTTTTCTTGATACGAATCTAGTATTTCGATACCCGCGTGGGATAGTCTTTTGGCTGCTTTCTTAATGGTGTTACAGAAGTCCTGGTAAGCCGCATCTACATCAAGTGAATCAGGCGGCAACAAAGTCTTTGCGAATTTATTCGTCAAAGCAATGTAGTGACTCCATTTGGCCTTGCGGAAGTTCCATCGCTTAACAGGCATGCTTGGCACTGCCATAGCAAACTTTGGTGGTGTAATAAGCGAGGGTCGATGTTGTGACCTGGGGAATTTCTCAAGGACACGTCTATCCGGTAAGCGGCTGTTTGGACCTACGCTGGCGAAAGCTAGATCTGGATTGGTGCCAGTGTTCCAGTGTTCCAGTGGCAGCGTCCTTGGCATTATATAGCAGGGCAAGACAATTAATACTTGCCCAGCCAGCCAAGCACTCACCGTCCGGACTGTTGTCGTCATAACCCCAGTCAGCATGACGACAGTTAAAATCGCCAGCGTAAAGATAGGGGGGAGGAAACACTGGGAGATCCAGGGTTCGCAATCGCGTTGGTGGTGGTTTGTAGACGTTGACTATTTTATAACAATCAACGTCCACACAAAGCCACTCGATCTCCGATGTCGGTGGAGATTGGTCCAAAAGCGTGTATTTCAGTCGCTCGTGGACAAACGTGGCAAGGCCATGCTTCCTCCTTAAAGAAGACCCAACTAGTTGGTAGTGTGGTAGTACCAACTTCTCTGCATCAGTGCAGTGGGTCTCCTGCAGTAGGATGACGAGTGCCTCAGACTGCATAGCGAGGTGATGAAGAACGTTCATCTTGCTTGCAGTAAGGCCTTTGATGTTCAGCTGAAGAATAGTAGGTCTTCGGAACTTGTTGGCAATGTGCCCTGAAAAGGGCAGTTTTATCCTAGCATTGCCCCGTCCTGAAAAGGACGTTTGCCGATTAGCAGACCCACACTGAACATCGGAATGGGTGGATACCCTTCCGTTTTGGTAGGTTCGGTTTCGGTCTGTCATTTTAAAATCAATGAGCAGACTTACTCACGGCCCAGGCTGCGTGAAAGCACCTGCCATCTGCTGCTGCCCTTCAATACTTAAAACCAGGTAAAGCTCCGGGACCTGATTCCATCTGCCCCGAGCTTATACTCCATGCCGGAGCTGCTTTGAAGTCCTGGTTACGTGACTTCCTTTCTTCCTGTTTGCGCCGACTCAAAATTCCCAAGATCTGGAGAAGAGCGCTTGTGGTCGCGATCCCAAAACCAGGAAAGCCCGTGGGGGATCCAAAGAGTTATCGACCGATATCTCTGCTCTGTGTCCCCTACAAGATCCTCAAGAGGCTTATCTACGCCCGCGTTGAACCATTAATCGATCCACTGCTCCCTAAAGAGCAGGCTGGTTTCCGACGCGGGAAGTCAACCGTAGATCAAGTTGTTCTGCTAACCCAGAACATCGAGGATTCTTTCGAGGCTAAAAAGAAGGCCGGTGCCGTATTTATCGATCTGACAGCTGCTTATGACACTGTCTGGCACCGTGGCCTTACCTGCAAGCTGCTGAGACTACTTCCGGATAAGCACATGGTCAAAATGATCATGGAGCTTGTCCGAAATCGAAGTTTCACCCTTACCACCGGTGACAGCAAGCAAAGCAGGCTACGCCGTCTTAAAAACGGCGTTCCTCAGGGATCGGTCTTGGCTCCCCTCCTATTTAACATCTATACGTACGATCTTCCTTCCATGATTTCCAGAAAGTTTGCTTATGCTGATGATTTAGCATTGTTGCACTCTTCTGGAAACAGGAAGGACTTGGAGGGGACTTTAAGCCAAGACATGTCCATACTGTCAGCGTATCTTCAGACTTGGAGGTTGAAGCTCAGTCACACTAAGACGGTGACGGCAGCCTTTCACTTAAATAACCGAGAGGCCAAACGTGAGCTAAAGGTCTACAACAACGGTAGACTTTTACCGTTCTGTCCAACCCTTACTTATCTTGGGGTAAAACTGGACAGATCGCTCACGTTTCGTCACCATTTAGTGGCATTGCGCAAAAAACTATCCTCGCGCGTCACACTTCTGAGGCGACTCGTGGGCTCGGGATGGGGTGCTGGTGCTAAAACACTACGCATAGCTACTTTGTCTCTAGTCTACTCAACAGCTGAGTACTGTGCGCCAGTCTGGTGTCGCAGTGCTCACACTCGCCTCATTGACAATGTCTTGAATGACGCCTTGCGCATAGTTACTGGATGCCTGCGTCCCACTCCAATGGATCCCCTACCTATACTCTCAGGCATCCAGCCAGCTGAGCTTCGCCGAATGGGAGCGATACTCTCCTTGGCTTACCGTGGATCTCTGGACCCCGATCATATTTTGCTTGGTCTTTTAAGTGGGTCCTCAGATACTGGCCAAGTGAGACTAAGATCCAGACGCCCGTTTGTGCCAGGTGCGCGGAATCTCTTGGACAATCTTGCCTGACTTGGCATCCGCGCCTCTGAATGGACAAATCACAAATGGAACGCGGAGTACTGTGAAAATGCTTCCAGGCTCCGTGCTTTTGTGCCCGAGACCAGTGCCAGGCCTGTTGGGATGGGCTTATCCCGAGCAGCTTGGGTTAAGCTCAACCGCCTGCGGACTGGTGTTGGGCGATTCCATTTGTCCATGCACAAATGGGGTCTCGTTCCTTCACCGAATTGTGAGTGTGGTGCCTCAGAGCAAACCGCAGACCATGTACAAACAGCGTGCCCTATACATAGGGCACCACATGGAGCACGAGGTCTGACGGTTTTGGATGACGAAACTCGATACTGGCTTAATGACATCACTGCCAGCATCTGATCCAGGCAGTGCAGCAGTCTGGGGTAGTAAAAGGATAAACCCTCGGCCCCAGTTCTGTTTGTGTCTGGCCTGGAGTGGATGCCCTTCAAACGACGACGACGACGACGATACGAATCTAGTAATTATGCATTTTAGCTATTTAGTTCTTGGGTATCAAATTAACTACAAATAAGAATTTTACTCTTTCTTAATGTAATAATCCGATTTGATAAGTCGCCTATTACAAATTGCAGCTTTCTTTTACTTAGTGTACCTTTTTGATTCTTTTTTACTCAAACAGTTTTTTTGCAAATCAAACTGTCAATGACAAGACTTCAATAATCAAAGCAGCTGTCTGGCAGAGAATTTTGCATTTCTGCACCTACATCTAGATACATGTATATTTTCATCTACACTTAAATTTTCAATATTTTTTTAACAAAAGTTTTAATTTCACAAACTTTCTTAAAATTTTTTCGATTTCTGCATGTTGCTTTGGTTCATCTAAAATTCATTTTTTTAAAATCATTTCTGATTGTTTTTTTTTCGGTATACCTTTCGAATTTTGATGTCTCTTCAAAGTACTTTTCGATGTAACTTTTGACGTAATTTTGATGTAATTTCCAAGGCTAAGCTTTCGAAATTTTTTTCTTGATTAATGCTAATTTCTGATTGGTTGGAAGTTTTGATGTTCATTGCTCTTATTTAAGTTTCGACTTGTAGATTTTTGTTCAGAACTCAAACTTTCTGAAAGAGCTACTTCAAAAAACTTTTTTTCAGCCTTTCCCGATAGCTGTCTAAATTTAGCTGAATTTGAACTTTTTCTTTGAATGATTTTCGGCTGATTTCTTGAAACTTTTTCATCATCATTTCTTGATAGGTTACAAATCTAGTAATTGCTGGATTTTAGCTATTCAGTTTTTAAATATCAAATTAAGTATCGATATGAATTTCGTTCTTTCTTGATGGATAAATAATTAATTTTCTTTTATTTTACGCATTATTGTCATAGTTTATTTAAATTTAACCGTTTCTTGAAAAAGGCTTGAAAAGCCGAAAACGATAAAAAAAATTTTTTTATACATTTATTTTTGTGGTACTAAGAATTACAACATTATGGTTGCAAAACTAATTTAAAAACAAAACAAAATCTCAACTAAGTATTTAAAAAAATCTAGAAAACTCACAGTTAATATAAACAAATACCAATAATTTTTTGTTTCTAATTGCTTTCTAGACTGGTACAAGAGTCAAGTAGACCTACCATTTGCTGATGGCGACGAAAGTTCGAGTAGATTTGACGACATGTTTCTTGGTTACGCAACTTTACCAAGTATGAATTTAAACAGCCCTAAAATGTTATTAAAAAGCATTAAAAAGTAAATTAAATGATGTTTACAAACTTAAATCAATTGCTATTGCGAAATAACACAGCCATTTCGTTTCTATTTATTATTTTAAAACTTAAATTCAATTTAAATAAAAATTTTATGCTTCAAAGCTTTTGTGTGCATAAACAACTATTTATTTCAGCATTCATAAATTAACTCAAAGCTTCCAAACTTTTTTGTTCGTCGACCCCCAATTTGAGTATAAAATTTTCTAAACATTTATCAATAGGCTTTAAGGAAAGAAAAAACGTCCAAGAGCTAATCCGAAAATATGCTTGGAACTGGAAACGAAAGTATAAAATAAGAATAACTCTCAGTGTACTGTTGCAAATCTTTTCTCTACTTTTAACGTGATTAATGCATAGGAAGACATACCAGATGTGTCTTTCCCGATTGACGTTTATAGTAAATTTGAAACTTTATGCTCCAATAAACTTTAGCAGTTATTTATTGACCCAATGATGATTCACTGAACCCCATTTGACCTTTTGATAGTTTAAATGATCCCTGGAAATCAATATTGATTATTTTAAGAAGCCCTGATTTCACTATTTTTATTGCGATTAATTGTTCAAGTTTGATTTCTTTATAAAAAAAAGGTTAGAATCGCTATATCACTATACTCTAAGCAGTTCAGTTTGTTTGTTTACATTTCTTGCTCAATAGAACAAAAATTATATGAAAAGTGTAACTAAATTTTTAAATCTTTAAAAAAAATGTCGATTTACTTCACATTTACCTAATTTGTATTTAATTTTAAGAAGTCAAATTGTTTATCAGTTCAATATTTTATCAAGCAAAATTGGGCAGGAACTTACAAGAATGATGTATAAACACGGCTAAGTTAAATACAGGCCGAGACACTGTAAAATGCGATTCTCAAGATTGGGGAGTTTTTGTAACGTTATAAATCAATTGTCTTCAATGGAACTGTTTATTAAATCTATGTAAAGATGTAAAACTTCTGCAGTCTACAAGTTCCAAAAACAGATTTACTGACCTTCAACCTTTCACAATTTTTTAATAAAATTTTCTCGTAGCAATAAAACATAGCAATAAAAAATTAAAAAATAACGGCCTGCTCAATGGTAACAACATCCAAAAAATTTTTGAAATGAGAAATATTAGTGGGCCGCATGTTTAATTGAGTAAAATACAGACATCACAAAAAATAGAACACACAAAAATTTGTTTAAATAACTATTAAATTAATAGCAAGGAAAAATTATAAAATTAAAAAAATATTTAACAGAACTAAACACAGCAAAGTCAATTAATAAATTTGCTGACTTTCGATGCTTTCTAAGCAGATTTTAATATTTTTTTCGTATGCTGCAGAAGAAAATTGCAAAGAGTGTAAAAATCTTATTGGGTTCTTTATCAGAACGCGGCAAATTAAAAGGTTAATTATTTAAAAAATATCATTGCTGGCAAAACGTTAATTAATACATAGAAAGATCTTGTTGGTTTTTAGTTTGATATCATCATCAGTAAAATATTAAAATTGATAACAAGATTTTTAAGATTTGGAATAAAGCACGACGATGATTGCCTCTGATACCAAATCAAAAATAAACAGAATTTGAAACATGTTACACAGAGACTTAATTAACAAGGGTTAATTAAACCACTTCATTATTATACAAACGCGTTATAATCAAAATAACGCGTTTGTCGAAATCATTATTATACAAACACACAATACAAACTCGTTATAATAATGTATCCATACCGGATTGGTCGCGGCCCAGATTACGAACAACCGCCTCAGGTGTAGCACAGCAGGATACCTGCGGAAATTATGCTACTACTGAACATAGTGAAAACAAGAGCAGAAGAGAGGAGTAAGGCGAGAGAAGAGGCAGCAGGAAGCGTGGAAAGGGAGAGGCTTACTCGTAAGGGTGGGTACTTTAAATATTAGAACAATAACAGGAAGGGGAAGAGAGCTGGCAGACTTGAAGAAGCGAAGGAATGTAGACATATTGTGCCTACAGGAAACAAAGTGGAAAGGGAGTAAAATGAGGAACATTGGAGGTGGATGCAAACTATTTTACAACGAAGCTGATGGAAGAAAAAATGGGATAGGGATAGTGGTGAGAGAGGAGCTGGCTAAAAGTGTCCTGGAGGTGAAGAGGGTGTCAGACAGACTAATGGCCATGAAGCTGGCGGTAAAAAGCTCCATCCTAAATATAGTAAGCGCGCATGCTCCACAGGTTAACAACAGCATGGAGGAGAAAACGATTTTTGAGAAGACCCGGATGGGTTGATAGAAAGTGTATCAAAACAGGAGAGGATAGTTCTAGGTGCGCACCTTAATGGACATGTGGGCGAAGAAAACATAGGGGATGAGGAAATAATGGGGAGGTACAGTGCTGGAACAAGAAATAAGGAAGGATCAATAGTTGCGGATTTTTTGAAAAGAAAGAATTTGGCGATTATCAACACTTATTTCAAGAAGAAAGATGAACACACGGTGACGTATAAAAGTTGCGGAAAAAGTACCCAAATAGATTATGTGATGTGCAGAAGGAGGAACTTGAAGGAAATGTGCGATTGTAAGGTAATAGGGAATGAGTGTGTTGCAAAACAGCACCGTATGATGGTATGCAAAATAGCTCTTATGGTGAAAAAGAAAAAAGCAGAGAAAGTAAAGCCAAAGATACTGTACGAGGGTGGAAACTGAATGGGACAAGATGTCAAGAAGCGTTTAAACAAGAGGTGACAAGGACTCTGGAAGGCAAGGATGGGTTACGTGACGAGTGGGAGAAAACAGCGGAAATGGTAAGAAAAACATCTAAATTTGTCCTGGGAGTGACATTGGGGAAACGAAAAGGAGACAGGGAGACATGGTGGTGTAATGAGGAAGTTTAGGAAAGCATAAAAGGAAGAGGCAAAGAAAGCATGGGACACAATAAGAAATAAAAATACTAAAAAGATCTACAAAGAAAAGAAGAATAAGGCAAAGAAGGCAGTTGCGATGGCAAAGGGACGTGCGTACGACAATTTGCATGTTAGATTGGAAACAAAAGAAAGTGAAAAGGAGTTATACCGATTGGCTAGGCTGAGAGACATAGCAGGGAAAGATGTACAGCACGTGAGAGTTATAAAGGATGGAAACGGTTATTTGATGGTAAATTCGAAGGTAGTGCTAAAGAGATGGAAGGAGTACTTTGAGAAACCGATAAACGAGGAAAATAACAGAGAATCTAGGACAGAGGAAGCAGAAGTGGTTAACGAAGAAATAAATTGCGTCAGTAGAGAAGAAGTAAAAGAATGCACAGAGAAAGATGAAAAAGGTAAAGGGGTTAGGGCAGATAAGTTGCCAGTAGAAGTTTGGAAGTGCATGGGAGAGATGGGGATAAAGTTTTTGAGCAGACTGTTCAACAGACTATTAGTGGATGAATTGATGCCAGACGAATGGAGAAGGAGTGTGCTTATCCCAATCTAAAAAAACAAAGGGGACTTATAGTGCTGGGGAAGCTACAGAGGAATAAAGCTGATGAGCCACACAATGAAGATATGGGAAAGAATAATTGAAGCCAGGCTAACGGATAGAGTAGAGATCAATAAACAGCAATATGGATTTATGCCAGGAAAGGGAACTGCCGATGCCATGTTTGCCTTAAGAATGTTGATGGAAAAGTACAGGGAAGGTCAAAGAAAGCTTTATTGTGTATTCGTGGACCTAGAAAAAGCTTACGACAGGGTTCCGAAAGAGGAGATGTGGTACTGTATGAGAAAATCAGGAATGGCGGAAAAGTATGTGCAAATTGTACAGGATATGTATGAAGGAAGCGAAACAGTGGAGAAGTGTGCAGTAGGAACTACAAAAAGTTTCAAGGTCATGGTCGGAGTGCACCAGGGATTAGCGTTAAGTCCGTTCCTGTTTGCTGTGATTATGAACTGGCTAACGGACAAAGTAAAGAGAGAATCACCGTGGACGATGCTGTTTGCTGATGATATTGTGATTTGCAAAGCGACCAGGGAAGAATTGTAGCGGAAACTTGAATGCTGGAGGTATGCGTTGAAAAAAAGAGGAATGAAAGTAAGTAGGTAAAAGATTGAATAGCTGAGCGTAAATCGAGAAAATGACAAAAAAACAATAAAGATGGAGGACACAAAAAAATCCAACAGTAAAGGAACTTAAATATTTGGGATCAACGGTGCAAAAAAGTGATAGTTGTGAGAGAGAGGTAAAAAAGAGAGTGCAGGCAGGATGGAACGGATGGAGAAAGTATCAGGAATAATCTGCAACAGGAGGTTACCAGCTATAGTAAAAGGAAAAGTGTAGAGTTTGATAATGAGACCCGCAATGGTGTATGGACTTGAGACGGTAGCGGTCACAAAGAAACAAGTGGAAGATGTGGAAGTGTAGAGATGAGAATGATAAGGTTTGGTATGGGAGTGACGAGAAAAGACAAGATTAGAAACGAATACATAGGGGTACAGTTAAGGTAGAACGGTTAGAAATGAAGATGAAGAAGGGCAAAGAGAAGATTTTTAGATGTAGTGAAAGATAATATGAGGGAAGTTGGTGCGAAGGAGACGGACATTGAAAACAGGACGGTTTAGAGAACGATGATACGCTGTGGCTACCCCTGATTGAAGGGAAAGGCCGAAAGAAGAAGAATTAAACCACTTCATGAAAAACTATGCAGCAAAAAAGCAACTAATGACATAAATTTACTTATCAATATAACTGAGGCTTTGCGTTTTTTTTTAAATGCAGACCTTTATTTAAAAATTGAAATACAGTAGAACGCTGATTATCCGAACTAATTGGGACCAGGGGCGGTTTGGATAATTAATTTTTTCGAATAATTGAACAAAATACAATCTTGAAACAAAAAGCAATATACATATGGTTAGTACATTATGAGCAGTGTAATTCCACTCATTTTTCTTGTTTTAAGTTTGTTACTCTTTTCGTGGCTGCCAAGTCTTTCATCCTTTTTAGAGGCAGAGCTGTGTTGAAAGAACTCACTCTGTCGTTCACACCCTGCTATGGCGTTGTATCACCATCTTAGTAGTTCTGATAATCGGTATTCTACTGTAATCTGTTCTTGGCAATGATTGTAAGTTTTAAAGTGTTTTAGTACATAGTAATTGCAAAATTCTTTATTAGTCTGTTACAACAAGATCGTTAATGAATGAAAAATATTGAAATGCTGTCACAATTCTAAATTTATCGATTTTATATGCTAAAATAGCTTTCTTTTTTATGACAATAGCAACGACTGTAAAAATCTTATTGCTTCAGAAATTTGAGATCATCTTGTGATTTTTAAAAAACTGTTAGCAGATAGACATAAATACAACGTCTAATTTTACAACAAAATGCATCATACTGTATGTGAAGTTTTTTAGATTTCTTATTTTATTTCTATATTCATCTTCCTGACTCGCAGAAAAGCGTCGGAAGCGCTATACATACGGCAAGTAATTACCCCGACCTACTTATAAAGATCCCAAAATATTGCTACCTAGTTGAAGTTTTTGTTTTTATTTTCTTTTTTAGTTTTATACAGATATAACTAAAATTTAGAACTTCTTGCCAAAACCACTAAGCAGGAGAAAGTGCCGTAAAATGTCTTCCCCAAAGACACAACAAAATGGCGCGAGTAGGTTTTGAACCGAGACCATGTCGATCATAATAACTGTCCTATTAACCACTCGATCACGCTGGCAACTTTGTTTATTAATTTGCAATTTAAAGTATATTGCACACTAAGTTTATCTATGAATGCTTGAGTTGCAAAAGCATTATTTTTTATGCTTAAAAACAATGCGTTTTCACAATTATCACAAAATTTTTTTACTCTTCTATATCGTGATTTTGTCTGTTTTTCTGGTTAAATTGTACAATTTCCATCAACTGTTTTTTTCAATTTTAGAAGCTTTTATTATTTTTCCAAGGTTACATACAAAAGACAATAAACTTAATGGCTCACAGTTAAAAAAATCATGGTAATTTAGCAGGTCTGCGTTTTCCATAAAGAATAATAAGTAGCGTGTTCGATTGGTGTCAGTAGCGTGGTTGTGATCGACACAGTCTCTCTTCAAAACCTACTCGCTTTAGTCTGTTGTGGTCTTGGTAAAGACAATTTATGACACTTTTCCCTGCTCAGCGATCTAACAGTTTTAGCTTTCAGGTAAGCAGTTCTAAATTTCATATCCTTATAAAACCAAAAAAAAAAAAAAAAATCAACCAGACAACAATATCTTGGCATCTCCGGAAGCAGGTGGGGGTAACTGTTTGCCTTATGTATAGCATTTTTTATATTTTTCTCCCAGTTAGAAGAATAAATGTAGAGATAAGATGAAATCAAATAGTGGGTTACTTTTTTACCAAATGACATTCGCAAATAACAGCCATTTGGAATCTAGTATTTATTTCTTGTCAAAAATATTTTTCGGGGCAATACCGTTTTGCCCGAATTTTATTGACGATTGCTCGAATTATATAATCTTGTAACAATTCATGGTCATGGCAAAATGTCACACATTTTCTTCTTTTCAATCAATCAAAAAGGTCTTTACTTTCAATCATTGTTTTAATTCTCGATTTGATTTATATCATTCTAAGTTAAGATACTTTATTGTGCTCAAATAGTTTATTGTTGACAATGACGTATTGCAAATTTTTAAAAGGGGACATACAACCACAATCCAATATAGTTTGTGGGGAAAAGGATCTTCACTTTGAATCAGTCTCAGATTTATGATTATCGTCTACGAAGACTAGTGATCTTTGAAAAAATCAAAAGGAAGGGTCTGCACACGGAATTGGTCTTCTTTTTCTGGCAAGATTTCTGCCCCAAAGTATTAGTAATCTCAAAAGGGGGTTATTAATTTGTGCCATGGCTTTCCCCTTGGAGATCTAATTAATTTAGAGCAGAAAATTTAGAGTATTAATAATAATTTAGAGCAGAAAGACGCTACTGATTGTTGGTGCACGAAAAATTTGATTTTTCCCAAACAATTTTTGCCAGTACTCGAAAATTTCTGGTTTTCCTTAAACGTTGAGTTTGGGGGCAGTTGCCTCTCTAAACTCAAAAAAATTTGAGGAACGTTTGGAATCACATTATTAACAAAAATCAGACCATTATTTAAACATGACAAAATCTTTAGATTCACAAACTTGATAATATGAAAGAAAAATGGGCACTTAAACTTTAATAAATCAGTAATGTATGGGTTTTTTCAACCTCGCAATTCTTGTTTTTATATTTTTATCATAATTTGTTATTCGGGATACTTCAACCTTCAACGTAGCTTACAACTATAATATTCACATCCAAATGCATGACAGTTAAAATTTGTTTTCGATTCGAAATTAGGTTTTTAATTGCATGTTAACTGATGCAATAAAGAAATTTTTTGTTTTAGAATTCAAATCTTATCGAGTAAATTCAGGTTCGTGGTTTGTTCTGTCCATCTGCTTGGCGTTTATTCCCAATGCTTATCAAGACGACTTAATTGAACTCTTGCAAAAGGTAAGTTCTTTTTTTATCACATAATTGAAAATAGGATTGTTTAATTTGTAAACGTTGTAAAGCAAAAAACAACTCATGAAATTTTTATATCGTGACTTCAATCATAAAAATAATCTAGAATTAATAGGCCTTTTTCCAGCCACCTAGTGGACATGGCAATCGTTCCCAAGCCGAGCAATCTTTGGCTTTATTTTGTTTGCTTTAACAGTCAAGTCATGAAGCGGATAGCTTATTTTGGTGATTTGAATTTGAGTTGAGAGTATAAAATTAGTATAATTTTACAATCTGTTAGTTTGCTTGTAGTCAGATACTATAATTATTTAAAAAAAATTTTTTTATACATCTCTTTTACACTGTAGCCGCGGTAATTTTGCTTTTAATATTTATTTAAGTCTACTGTTACATAGCCTAAATTAAAACCAAAGTTAGCTAGACGACCTAAGTATTTTGTAACTGTATAATGGGAGCAGATTTTGTCAATTACTGTAATTTACAAATATTAACGATTTACCCGTCTATGTCAATATTTTTTTGTAGAAATGAGAAAAATAATTACATTCTTGTTTCAAATAATTTAATTGTATCTGGTTTGTTCCTATTGCTTATGTGTATTCTTGTAAATTTTCGTATCTGCAATCTTATTAAAGTCAAGTTGCGTAACATAATGAATTTCAGTTAATTTTGGTTAATATGTCTTGACAGTTTTTTCATTCATTATTTGGTAAGAATAAATATAGCTTATAACCTATACTTGCTCATTGCCTATAAACTATCTATAAAATAATTACAGTATCTAACTACGAGCAAAGTCTAACTTAAAGGTAAAAAACTTATAACTTTTATTATAGGAATAATGATTAAAAGACTAAGCTTCGCGTTATCAAAGCTTATTTAGTAGTGTGATAAATTACGTAACATAAATGAAAAGGGATCTCGTGCTTCGTATCACAAGTATACAAAATTTTAGCCTGCACCCAGCCAACAATGCTTCACAGAGCCTGCAAGGGCGCTGTAAAGCATTATTGGCTGTAAAGGCATAACTCTGTAAAGGTAATTTGTACGGGACCCGTACCGATTTGGCCGCATGCATTGGAGTGGCCCAGCGTAGGCTTACCAAACTAGTTTCTTGTGATTTAAGCCATTTATGTCAAGTGTTGCATTTCTGAAACATTTAACAAGGTAAACATAATAGTATCTTTCTCTTTCAGATTACAACCAACTTTCTTTTTTTTGTACTTGTTTTTTAGAACACTTTGTTTTAAATATTATTTAGGGACGGTGATTGGTGTAAGAAGTGGTTAAAACAAGATATTCTAAGAAACAAAATAAGTGCAAAAAATAAAAAGTGATTTGTGATTTGAAAAAGAAAAATCCTAAAGCTAATGAGTTTATCTTGTTAAGTATTTCAAAAATTAAACACTGGGCATAAATGGCTTAAACCACATGAAACCACATGCGGTAAGCCCACTCGATGCCACTGCAGTGCCCGTGACCAAGTTGGTACGAGTCTCGTACAGGCTGCCATCACAGGGCCCTGGATGCAAGAGTTGCCTGGGAGTAGTCGATCATTACTTCATAAACTATTTGTCTCGATTTTTTAGGCTAATCAAGAAGTGCAAAAGATGAGAAAAAAAGCTGAAAAAAACGATAACGCAGAATATGTACAAACATGTGACTGGAGAAATGGTTTGAAGAAGGACAAGCTTCTCTATTTTTATCCTCAATAAAAAACAAATTAAAAATATATTCGTCTTATCCTGTATCAGAAATACTAATAAAAATACAAAAGCTATTGTTCACGAGTAGTTTTTTTTAGTATAGTTTAGTTTCAATAGTAGTAGGCAGCGTTTTATCCAAGGGTCAAAGGTCATCGTGAGAAACCTCAAGAACTTTTGTGAAGCACAAACCCTCCACAAACATTAACTTTACTGCAAAATAACACTTGTCCGAAGATTTGTTTTTTAATGTCAGTATTAAGCTTCCGAAACAAAAAATATTAAAAAATATTTATTTACGTTCAAATTCAGTCTAAAAAATTACAATTAGTTTTCAATCTTTCAAGATAAATTTTTTTAAAAAGGTACTGTACAGCTTCAAGAAAGACAACTTTTATTTAAAAAATGTTTTTAAACAACTTTAAAAAGTTATTATGTCATAAATGCGGTAGATAATACAATTAACAATCAAGACAGTGCACTTCCTGTGTTTTTGCATGAAGAAACGTGATTATAATGCCAGTTTAGCACCGAAATAATCTATTATACACCGAAGGAGATAGTTGGAAATTGGTCGTGGTATGATAAAGGTTGAAAATCACTTATCTACGGCTTAAATAAAACAATCGCCAAATTTATAGTTTTTCTTCATAAAACGAATAAAATTGGAAAACGTTACGCATTTAGACTTTTATTATGTTTTGGTTATATTCGTTTATAAAGGTCAATTAAAAAGCTTTACAGATTAATATTTTGCTCGCTAAAACTTAATAATGCTACAGTAATAAGTTGATCGAATTTTTTTTAAATAACCAAGCTTAAAGGAGCAAGTACAAGGTAAATAATGGTTGCGCTTGAGCGCTTTTGAATAATCACCTTACAATAACGACAAGTTTCTCTTTCCGCGTAACCAATCTTTCGTCAGGCAAAGTTGAACCAGTATTACACATTTGCTTCAGCGGTCTGATGTATGATAGAAAGTTTTTTAAAACTAGTTTAATACAATAATATTAGTTCATAAAATAAGAAAAACAACTTTTACAGTTGTTGATCAAAAATTATCAATGAAAAGTAAAAAAGCATTGTCATACTGTAGAATGTATTGACTTTAATCGTAAAAAAAAAAAAAAAATGCTACTTAAGTTGATTGATTTTTTTATTAACACTAAAACTTTGGTCCCTTCTATGTTGTAATGAAGTAAAGAATGATAGGATACCAAACATTGTTTTCAATGTTAGTTTTTACTTCGTAGCATCTGAAAAAATGGGCGATAGTTCTTGAAAGCTTGTGTTAATAAAAACAAATAATCAAATTTAGTACATTTTTTCTTTTATTTTTGATTGTCAAACCAAAAGGTTAATTGTGACTTTTTTTCTTTGATTAGATATTTTTTTAGCCAGTCAAAGGTTTTAATGTTTGAAAAGTTTTTTGATACTTTTGATGTGATATAGCATAAATAATATTCTTTAGCAACGAGTTTTTTCTTAATTTTCGAAAACCTGTAAACTAAGAGATTGTTTTTTATCCAATCTAGAAATGCTGATTGGTTAAGTTTTTGCTTTTTTTTTTATAATTTTTTATAATATTACGACTATTATTTTAAAAGTTTTAACAGGTTTTTTAAAGAGCAAAATGAACTTTTTTTAAAAATAACACTATGAATATTCATGCTGCACTCTTAAGATGTAAAATGACGATATCGAATTTCAAATTAGTGGTGAGCAAGATTTTATGTAAATCAAATTGCAGTTACTCGGCCTAAAAAGTTACAATTACAAATTACTTTTACCAATAAAGCACTATAGATAATTTTTAAAAAGGTATTACATAATTTTGTTTTAGTCTTAAGCAAGGCTAATTCAGAAAGTTAAGAAACCCAACAAAAAAGTACAAAAAGTTATTGAAAGTAGACAACTTAAAGAGTTCAATATTTAGCAATGCTGGCACAACAAATTTAAAAAAAGTATAAGATGTTTTAAAATAAGCACAAGATTTGTTTGGAAAAGCATAATTTTACAAAATCAAAATTTTTTCTCTTTTATGCCAATTTGAAGACTCTTTCCACACAAGATTTTCATTAAAAACGTGGTGAAAACAAAAAAAGGCCTTTACTTTGTCGGTACGAATAATTTATGGTACCTGTCGTAAGTGAAGACCTTTTTTATTTTTTCTGAGAATTTCGTGAGAGTGTCTTTTAAACTCAAAACGTACTTTTTTTGCAATGAACATTTTTTAATTTTATGTTGTGTGAAATTTTTGTATCACAACTTGAACAATTTTTCCTGAAGTATCCACTAAAAAAGCGTTTCCCAAACTGTGTTCCGCGGAACACGTGTGCTCCGCAAGTTTACTTAAAGGTTTCGGCTGAACAATCAACATGACGGTTTGTAAATACGATGCATAAACCTTTACTATTTTCTTAAAATTTCACATTCTTATTTCATATGTTACGTTCTGTTTTGACAGTAACTAAAAGAAGTTTAATTATTAGATGTGCAAAATTGAAATCCATTTATATTCTTTACAAATTTGTGATTAGATATTTTTTCGACTAAGTTTTGCGTGAGACAAATTGATAAGACTAGGAGTTCCGTGAATAAAAAAAGTTTGAGAAACTCTATACTAAAACATCGTTTTGAGAAAAAGACTTAAGATATTGAATACTGGACGGTACGATTGAACGCGAGTAAGCGGGGAAGTCTGACCTGTCTTTCTACATTAATTTCTAACTCACCTTAATCAGTTTCTAATTCAGATGTGATTTAAATTTAAAGATTATATTATAGAAGAACGAACGATTAATAAGAAAAAAGAGGCGAATTGAGAAATTAAATTCGGCGAATAAACAGTGAGTGTTAAGCTGTTGAACAACGTGTACAATACGCATCAATGTTACAATATAACAATATGACAGCGTTAACAATGTGGGTCTTTCAAATCGACAACAGCTCAACATCCAAATTTATAATAAAAAAAACAGATAAACAATTTGTTTACACTCGCGATTCTCACACCGTCTCGTTTGGACGCCCCTCCGCAATTCCGACCCGAAGAGAAAGAACAACTACTAATTTAACCACATGTTCTAGCCCAAGTCAATGTTTCCAATTTTAAAATATTATTTCAATATTTAGCATAAGATTTCAGGAAAACTTAAGAAAAAACACAAGATCAAATTTTATCGTCTGATTGGTTGATAAAGCGACCAGTCGAGCAGCGAAAACGAGAACGCGTCTGATTGGTTGAAAAATCTACCAATCAGAAGCAAAATAAAAGATGGTTAATGAATGAGGTTTAGGCTGTAGAAAATCCGTTGTGTTGACATAAATTAGGTTGAAAAGATTTGATAAAAATAGCTTCATGAACGAACAGATGTAAAAAAGAACGTCCTCGTGCAAAGGACAGAAAATTTGGCTTCATTGTATTGGCTGGCACAAGAATGGTTTTGCAAAAAATGCTGCCCAATAGCAGAGCCTTAATCAATGATTTGAGAGGTGCTGTTTATCTCGCTGGCACCGGAGAGATTTAGAACGGCCTTGAGAAGAATGGTGGTTTCCGATCGGTTTAGAAACGTGTTGCTTAATGCATTCTTGAAACTTTCAGCATTTCAATCATTTATCAATTTGTGTGCCGCTACAACAGTCGGCACGTAGGACGTACATTCCAAAAACTGCAAGAACGCATTAGACCAGCGGTCACCAACCTGTGGTCCGTAAAAATCAGGTGGACCGCGGGAAAAAATGAATCATTATTTATATATCATGAACATTCAGAATAAAAAAAATACGACTAACAAAACTTAAGATAGATTAAACTTTTTTCAGCCACTTTTATTAGCGAAATTTCTTCAAAATGAGTGACGTTTTAGGCACTTTTGCAGGTTTACTTAGTGACATTTGAAAATGATAGTTGGCAACTGCGGTTTGCCGCCATAAGTATGGCACAGTTGACACTTCAGTTCAGTTTGTTGACATCGCTTTAAAGGTTTGTTCTTTCTTTTCGTGAAGTTTATTGTAAGGCACCAGCAGATAATATGGCCATGCTGGTAATATGGCCCACTGCTCCGATCTCCGGATCTAAGTGAAGAAATCTTTTCTATCTGCATGAACTTGGGGTAGATCCATACTTTTATTGATTCGGAAAGTTGGGGTTAGATCCGTGCAGTAATGAGTTTGCTACAGCAAAAAAAATTTTGCTATCTTGGAATGGAGCGTTTTTATAAAATTTGGAATTTTTCACCTTCCAAAAATGAGGTGAATGGTTGCGGAAATTTCAATTTCTTCTCAGCAGAGCAGGAAAGGATTGTTTCACTTAATTTAAGCAGTTTTATTTGGTTAAAAAAATTTAAGCATTAGGTTAATTGATATGAAATTTTTCGAGAGCCTTTGCTGGTAATAAGGCCCAACCTTATTTGTAGTGTAGGTGCCAAAAGTAATTAGACAGAAAAGCTGAATGATTTAACATTTTTAAAAACAAGATCTTATAGCTAATTTTACAATTTTTTAAGGATTCTTTTGTGAATTTAGCATACTCATTTAAGTAACTGGTAATGGCAGGCTACTTTAATTAGGCTACTAAAGTAAGTACCAGTACAGTACCATGGAGCCAGGCTGGTAGGCTAATGATAGCCTACAGCTGTATAGTATAGTAAGCAGGTAAGCCTAATTGTTGAAGTGGGTGTTACTGTGTTAAGAAAAATAGGCTTAGCAAGCGTTCAGGTACAAAATTATACATTTCTTGATTAAAAAAGTAATCTGCTACAATATGATGCTGGTATCAGCATCTTCAAGGCGTATACTTCACTTTTTGTTTCCACTTTTGGCTAAGGCTCAAGTTTTATCAAAAGAACTTTTTTCTGACAAAGGATCAACAACAAGCTCAGCCACTAGTTCTGGTAAGAAGGGTAACAAAATAAGAAAATATCTGATACAGTAACAAAACGTTGCTGTATCCGTATAATTTTTTAATTGAACTTACCAAAGATGATGCGATACCTTTGCTCCAAGTTACTAATTCTTCTTCTTCTTTTCCACATTCAAATAAAATAGGTAATAGAACCCACAACGAGTGAGAAAAATCAAATAAATATTGTGCACTTCTTTAGTAAAAGAAAAGATAAAATAACTAATGAAAATAGCAGTACTTCAATTAATAGTGAGCTGGTCAATGAATCAAAGCATCCACAATCCTTGTCAGACCACATTAGAAAGAACGTGCAAACTGGAGGCGAAAAGAAAAAACGCAAAATATCAAGAAATATGATTTCAACTAATTGAAATTTGGATTTATTCAAGAACCTGGTAATGATCTGGACCTTCGTATGATGTGCTGTGCGAGTTTATCTAACGATGCCATGAAAACATCAAAACTTGAAAGACACTCAAAACACCCAGATTTAGCTAAGAAACCACTTGAATATTTTCAAAGAATGCATGAAGGCATGAAAAACAAAAAAGTTTAAAAAATATGGTTGTTGAAGATAAGTCCCTATTAAAGGCTTTCTACTTGATAGCACTTCAAATTTCGAAAAATAAAAAGCCATATACGATTGGAGAAGACTTAACCAAACCTTGCATGCTACAAGCCTGTAAAGCAGTTTTGGGAAAGCAAACTGTTCTAAGACTGAAGGTAATTCCTATGTCTGCTAATACAGTTAAGCGCAGAATTTCAGAAATGGCTGATGATATTGAAAATCAAGTTATAAAAATGGTAAAAAATTCACCATTTTATTCAATTCAAACTGATGAATCTACAGACGTAAGTAACAAGGCTCTTCTCCTTTGTTTTGTGAGGGTTAAGTGTGAAGGAGAATTACAGGAAGAACTTCTTTGCTCACTCAACTTTCTAGGTAGAACAACTAGCTTTGAGATATTTACAGCACTTGATAGCTATTTTCTGCAACACGGAATTGAATGGGAAAAATGTTTTGGCATATGTACAGATGGTGCTGCAAACATGACCGGACATCATGCAGGAGTTGTTGCCAAGGTAAAAGATATTAGTCATCCAGACATTATGTCTACGTATTGCATTATACATCGTGAGCATCTTGTGGCGAAAAAAATGTTTCTAGAACTACACGAAGTATTGTCAGATATGATTAAAATTATAAATGAGATTTGACACAAAGCGCTCAATTCTCGAATATTTGAAACCCTCTGTGAAGAAATGGGTTCTCAGTATACTCACCTTTTTCTTCACACTGACGTAAGATGGGTTTCGAGGGGAAAAATACTGACTGTTCGTCCTGCGTAAAGAAATTAACCCATTCGTGCCCAATTAAAATTTTAATTTTTCTCTTCTTTGCTGCTCTCAACTGCTACAATTCAATAATAAATTATATTTTTCAAATAAAACTGGTTAGCATGTTTGCTGGATTACATGTGATTATCCTCAAACAATGGGAAAACAATTGCAATTGTTTTAGGGTGCAGTAGGCACGAATGGGTAAAATTATTTTTTCAGCAGCCAAATATTAGGGTGCAGTAGGGTGCAGTAGGCACGAATGGGTTAAATTATTTTTTCAGCAGCAAAATAATCAGAAAATTCAAAAACTTCCGTCAGACGATGAGTGGGTAGCCGAGGTTGCATACTTGGCGGATATTTATTCTCTGTTAAATGAACTAAACACATCTTTGTAAGGACAACTTAAGGACGTGTTTACAGTACAAGGTAAATGCTTTTCCAAAGAAACTATCACTGTGGCAAACGTATTTGCCAGAAGGAGATCTACAACTGTTTACAAATTTTGATGAATATGTGGGAGAGAAGGACCTCCACCGACAAGTGGTATCCATTATTCAACAGCATTTACAGTTATTCAACAGCATTCAACAGCACCATTATTCAACAGCATCCATTATTCAACAGCATTCAACAGCATACTGACAAAATATTTTGATTTTTATTACTCAACTGAAGAAGATCCTAGGCCTAGAAATATGTGGATAATAGATTCATTTGTAGCTAATATCGAAGAGAGTAAATTAAGCATAAATGAAAAAGAAAGCCTCATTGATCTATCTTGTAACAACAGTCTTAAAGTTAAATTCCAATCATCTTTATCAAGACCTCATTTCTGGCTCTCTGTAAAAAATGAATACTCATCACTGAGTGAGAAAGCAATGAAAATTTGGATTCAATTTTCAACAACATATTTTTGCGAGAAGACATTTTCATCTGTCACAGTAATTGAAACACGGTACCGCTCTCGCCTTGAAATAGACGCAGCTCTCCGTCTTGCAGTAACTTCATTGGAGTCGAATCTCCAAATACTAATGTCAAATAAACAGGAACAACCATTACACTAAAAATGGGAAAATAGACATATAATGAAATAAACTTACTTTTTTTCTTTTTTTAATATTTACTATAACTAATTTACCGTAAAATTTGTGTATTTTGTGATAAAAAAATTAAACTTTTTTGATTATTATTGTATAGATATATTTACTAATTAGGCAACACGTTCCCAGGCCGATCAAACATTTGAAAAAAATGAAAAATGTTAGGGCAGCGACAAAGAACCATTTGGAAAAAGCAATTTTTTTGTCCCCTGAAATTGAGCTTCTTGCCCATGAAAAAGTTTTCAAATTTAGAAAAACGATTAAGATTTGAGGTGAAGACCTTATTTTAGCTATCATGGTTTTTTTGAGACAAAAATGAAGAAATTAGATACAGTTTCAATGTGATGGTCATTTTTTGTTTAGTCTAGACCAAAGTTTCCGGACAAAATTGTGTGACATATTGTCTCAACTTTTGCAAATGCAAAAGATCATGATTAGAGCAAACGTTAATAAAATTTGGGCAAATCTGTATTGCTCCCTCACAGATTTTTTCTGCTGGTACGGCTATGTTTCAAATGATATCTTTTAAATGGTAATAAATATTGTTGGAAACAAAGTATTTGGTAACAAATATAAAAAAAGATGAATTTTTTACATAGATGTTGTAATTGCTAAAAAACAATGAACAATAGTCAAGGATTTTTGAGCTGCATTTCATCGTCATTAATATGAACGTAAATAGATGTTTCTTAAAATAACAATCTTACTATGCATTTGTAGCAAGATCAAGATTGAATTGTAAATATGTCAAAATATATTGTATATGTCAAATATAAAGAGGATCAAGTTAAAGTAAAATGCGACGATTTCAAGACTCTTAAAAGTAAAGTTGAAACCAAGTTCAGTATTTCTCTCAATAATCATCAATTGAAATATTTCGATAGTGCGCGTAAAGCGTGGATCGGCATATTTGATGATGATGATTTGGAAGATGTTACTGAACAAACTGAAGTACTACTCATTCCAAAAACCAAAGGTGAGAACATCTGATCATACGAAAAGGAGCATAGAGTTGATGATACATTGATAATGAATAAATAAATGGATGGAGATTTGTAGACGAAACAGCTTAGACCAGAGGTGGGAAACCTGTGTCCTCCATGAGTTTTTTTGATGCCACCAATGACAATAGAAATATGTGTCCATGACTACTGCTGGTAAGAGAAAATCATTTTTTAAAGATCACTTTATGTTAGGACTAAAAATTGAGAAATCCCAACTAGATTCAGAGTGATCACCTTTTTTTGAGACCATTTTAATTTGAGGACGAAAATCAACAATTCCTAGTCAGATTTAAAGAGAAGACCTTTTTTTTAGAGATCATTAATTTTTATCGTCGAGAATGAAGAAAACCAAAACGGATTTAAAATGATTGCACAATTTTCTTCGGTATTTCAATTTATGCGGGTTCCTTTCTTCAAAATTTTAAAATATAGTCTCCAATAACAAAAAAGTTTCCCATCTTTGGCTTAGACCAAGCAATAAAACCGGGTAATTTTGATCAATAGTCAGTTGTTCAAACTTGAGTTTTTCGTATTTACTTTAATATATTGATGTGACGGTTTTTGTAGTAAATAACTCTTATGCCAAGTCCATTTAAAACTATCTTAAAATTTTTTTAAAAGGCCATTAATTTTTAAGTTTGTTTTTTGTTGTACATGCGGCATACGCAGTCAATGACAAAAATGAAAATATCGGTATTTCTTAAAATTTAATCACATATATTCTGCTTTATACTATAGTTAGCTTTACAGATACTTCAGAAGTTACTCCATCAGAAAAAATTCACATAGTGGCACGTAATAATAAAAAGATTGGTCAACTCGGTGTCAATAATCTGCGAACTACGGAAAATGTGGAAGCAAAAAGTGAGTTTCCTTTCCAAGCATTGTATGAAATCTAAATTAAAAAATGAGCAAAATCGCCATATTTATTTTACAATAATATTGAAAATAAAAAACAAAATAAATTATCGGTGTCACACTTCATTCATAATAATTTTAATCATGACGATGTAGTTCATTCCGTTTATAAATTCAAAGTTTTATTTTGAAATAATAATCGCGCCGCCGTTGAGCGCTGCTCTCGCATTATGCGATGTAACGTCCAATTCGCTTTTCTCTTTACGCCCGACAGTATGACCTAATATGTTTTTGATCAGCGTCACTGCAGTAGAATATTCGCATATATACTAGGTGGTTCTAGCATAAGCGTATTTTCTAGAGAGTTGTAGAATGGCCTAGACCAGGGGTCTGCAAACATTTCAAGCAGGGGGCCGTATGTAAATTTTTTTGGGCCTCCTCGGGCCAAAGCCAAAAACACAATTTGCGAAAAACAGTTAATTAATAATTGTAAACAAAGTGAAGACCATTTTTTTTAGAGATCACCATGTTTTATTTTTTAGAGAAACATGAAACTGGGGCATTTTCTACATAATTCTATCCAACGTTCAAAGTGAGTGTATATCAGTGTCACAGACTTTGTTCGGGAATACCAAAGAACCAGTTGAGCTAGGTAACCCGAATACCTGCGCTGAAACAAAGCTGTGTCTAAATTTTATTTTATTCCGGCTCAAAAAGTGGTCTTGCTATGAGCCTGACGGTTATATAGTTGGTTTAACGAACGCTCGGATTGATTTTGTTGAAGACTCTCCTTCACAACAAACAGAGACCACTGTCTCTAATAAGAACGAATGTATTACAAAAATCATGTCCGACCAAACCTCTATTCCACGCTTTGCCAAACTGCAAAGCGAAATCAACGCTATAACTTGATTCAATCAACACAAATAATTCTACCTCTGTAGAATACAACTGCCAACCACTGGCGCAAAATAAATTCATCACTCGACGACCAAAAAAAACTAACGGGCCTCCCGCGCCCAACCAAATTACTTCCAATCGATTCGTCTCAAAATTACATCTCACCTTATAATTCACTACGCATCGGCATTATATAGAAAACAAGATCACGTGACGTAAACTTGCTCGTAAATTCGAGATTTAGCCAGAACTTTCTAGAGAGATCGTTACGCTCGAATGCTCCAGAACATTCTACAATATGCGAGCTGTAGTAAAGCTTGAAAACATATTATGTCAATAGGGTCGAGCAAAAGAGAAAAGAAGATATATATATCGAGCAATAGAGCGAATCGGATAATACGACAGCAGCGCTCAAAGAGACGCAATTATTCTCTTAATGAAACTACGAATTGCTTTTAACGGGGATAAACTACATTGTTATGATTAAAATTATTATGAAGTGTGACAATCAGGGGTGTCCAACCTTTTTGATCCGAAGGCCATTTTGGTTCATCAAAAATATTGGCGGGCCAAACAAATAAAACACCCCAATTTTCGTCCAAAATCAAAATGTTCTCTAAAAAAAGAAAAAAAGGTCTTCACTTGAATTCAGTCTCATATTTTTCACTTTTCGTCCTAATCGGCAATTGCCCCCTGCCTTCCGGAAGGTACGGCTATGTAAAAGGAAATCTGCGCATGGAATCTGTCTTTGATTTCTGCCAAAATGGGCGGGACAGAGTTCTTCGAAAAACATTGCGCGGGCACTCAAAATTCTTACGCAGGCCACAGGTTGGACGCCCCTGGTGTATATGTTTTTTACTAAGAGCTCCGCGGGCCAAATAAAATCGCTCTGCGGGCCGTACTTTGGAGACCCCTGGTCTAGTGTTTACGAGTAAATTTGTGTCACGTGATCTTTTTCCTATATAAAGCCGCTGCGTAGCGAGACGATATACACAGACAAAAAAGAGAAAACGGACGACGAGAAACGATTAAAGCGAAAAGGTCGCTTTGAGATAAAGTTGAATATTGGCCCGAGTGTTGGATTTATTTTGTGCTAGTTTTTTTGGAGTTGTGTTCTACAGAGGTAGGATCATTTTGTGTTGATTGAATCAAGTTATAGCGTTGATTTCGCTTTGCAGTTTGGCAAAGCGTGGAATAGAATTTTCGTCGGTCGTGAATTTTTGTAATACATTCGTTCTTATTAGAGACAGTAGTCTCTGTCTGTTGTGAAGAAGAGTCTTCAACGGAACCAATCCGAGCTTTCGTTTAAATCAACTGTACAAAACTTCAGGCTCATAACAAGACTACTTCTTGAGCCGAAATAAAATAAAATTAGACACAGCTTTGTTTCAGCGCAGGTATTCGAGTTACCTAGTTCAACTAGTCCTTTAGGGTTCCCGAACAAAGTCTGTGACAATCAGCATTTCTTAAAATTCAATCAAGCATTTCTATCTTGTAGTTTGCTTTACAGATTTTCCAGAAGCTACTTCATCAGGAGGAGTTCACATGATAGCAGAAGGGAATGACAGCATTGGTCAATTCGGTATTAATAACCTGGATAACACAACTGGGTTTGAAAGAAGTGAGTTTCGTTTTCATAAATTGCATAAAATCTAAAGTAGAAAATGAAAACGCACATAATTATTTTACTAAATATTTTTGTAGAAGAAAGTATGTAACAGAAAATTTAGATTATATTAAAAATACGCCATTGGCGGCTACTTTTTGTTGTGTAATTTTGGGGGCGTTTTTAGTTGTGTAACTCTTGAGGTGTATTTTTAACATGATTCAATTTTTTATTTTCACTTAAAGTCACACTATGGAATTATATCTAAAATACCCCTATGGGGCGTACTATTTAGTTGTGCAATTCTGGGAGCGTATTTTAACATGATCCAAAAAGTTTTTCAAACACAAAATGTTATGCTAAAAATGTTTGCAGCTTTCTATGTACTAATGTTCGCTTTAAAATTAAGTGTTATAGCAATGGATTGACAATTAAAACTTTGCAATTACAATTATTTACATTGTTTTGAAAAAAACAAAACAAATATTTTTGATAAAAAATAGTTTTAAATTTTATTTAAAAACTTCTCTATCAAAACTCAAAATATATTTTTGGGATATTTAAGTGAAGCACGAATATATGAAATATGAAAAAATTAACTTGGACAGAATCTCAAAAAGTACCAGCAAATATAATCCAATAATTTAAAGTTACTTAAAATAGATAAAGCTTAATATTAGTCCAAAAAATTTTGTAACTTATATTTAATTAATTATCTTACGTATATCACAAGTGTGATTATATTGAACTTGTTAGGCTTGATTACGTTGAAGGCAAAAAACAGCAAGTAACGTGTCAAAAGTTGACAAATTTAAAGAGACAATAGACATTGGCGATACATTAAGGTCTTTTTTCTCAGCAAAAACACTTTTATTTAATCCAAACATTCATTAAAGTTATTTTTGCTTGGAAAGCAATCTAATAGTTTCTATTTTTTACGAATCTTCTAAGTTGCAACATGAATTACACAAGACACAGAACAGTATATAAATGTTGTTTTATTATACAGGTACATTCACTCAAATTATTTTACTATAAATATTATTTTACTAATTTAGGTTTGGATTTTGATTTTCCTGGATTTTTCGGAAAAAAAATCAATATTAAGGATCTTATTAAAAACGCAAAAAGAGTCTCTAAAGGCACCCATACTGCTAGCTTAAAAAATCCAAAAGTAAGCTTAAAAAGTTGTAAAAAATTTTTGTTTCAACTTATACACATTAGATTAATAGCATTATTATGTAATACTTTAAATTGATTTACTTGCATAAATGCCCTTGCTTTAAAGTTGTTTAAACAGACATTAAGTAAAGGTTGTTGTTGTATAGTTGTTGTTTACTACGGCTTTTTTGCGTTCGAGGTTGGCTACACCTTCAACTTGATTGTTTCGAAGACTCACTTCCTCAGTTGCACTTCTCGTTTTACAATAGTTTTTTCGCGCTTTATCGAAAGCACATATATTTTTAACGAAGGCAAGAAGATTTTCTACACGTTCAACGACAATAATGTTAACAAATTTTTACCCATAGATTTCACGTACATAAAACTTAGTAAACTTAACAAAATAATTCTTTGCCGAAATCTCAAGGAATTGCAAATATAAAGCACATACTCGAATAGCAAACTTCATCCAGTTTTTTCTATTTCTGATATTTATTGAATCATGTGCGCCGTAAACTTAACCAGGTTTTTTCCGTCGAGTTTATGTTAGAACTCGGTCATAGCGGAACTAATTATGTCAAATCTTTTCTATTTGATAAATCGCAAACAAAATTCAGTGGCGCGAGAAACAATTAAACTGAAATTGTTGAACGGTGTCCGTTGTTACGTTTGGTAAGAAAAAATTATTCTAAAAATTCTAAAAAAAACTTTATTCTAAAAATAACCAAATCATTGCAAACGGTAAATTAACCTTGATTTATACAAAAACACTTGTAAATTATTGATACCTTAAATAAAGCTACTAATGGTTAATATGTTTTCGATAGGTTTACGATATTCCTGATTGGGGGAAAAGCAAAGCTATTATTTTTAATATACTTCTTGAAAACACTAAACACGAGAGAGTTGGTGCAAGAAATGATACTCAAAATCTTAAAGATTTACTTGATTTCCTCGGCTTTCAGGTTACGATCAAAGAAAATGATCAAACGAAAGAAGTAATTAAACTTTATAAAGATTATTTTGGTTTTCATTGAAAAAAACTGTGTAACATTTAGCTTTGTAAAACATTAACCACAATTTATCAGATACGGCCCGGATCTCAGTTGCTTTCTCGCAGCTTGGGTTGTGAGTAAGTCTGGTCTTGATGCTTCGCATGAAAGACTGAAATCAAAACCTGCCAAAATGGAAGAGTATGTACTCACCTCGATGTTCAACGAGGGTTTGCTAATCGGCAAACACCCTTTTCAGGACGAAGCAATGCCTATAAAAAATGCGGACAGGGAACTTTGCCAACAAGCTCCAAAGGCCCACTATTCTTCTGCTGATTATCGAATGCCTTACAGCATGCAAGACGAACGTTTTCATTAGTTTTCTCTATGATTTGAAGCACTCATCATCCTACTACAGGAGGCCTACTGCATTATTCCAGAGAAGCTAATATTTTTAAGCTAACAACTAGATGGGTCTTTCTTAAGCAGGAAGCATGGCCTTGCCATGTGTTGTTCACGAGCGACTAAGGCATACGCTTTGACTAAGGTTCATCTCCATTTCATTAGAGATTGAGTGGCTGTGCGTCGACGTTGATAGTTTTAAAATAGCAACTTCTAAAAATCTCCATCAACAAGACTGCGATTCCTAGATCTCTCAGTGTTTCCTCACACCTATCTTTATGTCAACGATTTCAACTGCTGCCACGTTGATTGAGGTTACCATGATAAAGTCCCTGACAGTAAGTGCTTGGCTGGCTGGGCAAGTATTAATAACCTTGTCCTCCTCTACAGTGCCAAGGATCCGCCAGCTCTTACTCTGGCTGCTGGAACACTGGCATTAATTCAAATAAGCTTTCGCAAGCGTAGTTTCTTACAGTCACTTACCGAATAAATGTGTTCATGAAAAGTTGCGTTGGTCACAACATTGACCGTCGCTTATCATACCACCAAGGTTTGCTTTGTCAGTGGCAAGCATGCTTGTTAAGCGATGGAACTTCCGCAAGGCCAAATAGTGTCATTACATTTCTTTGAAGAGCAAATTTGAAAAGAGTTTGTTGCCTATTGCTTTGCTTGGTTTGGATGGGGCTTATCAGGATTTTTGTAACATCATCAAGAAAGCAACCAAAAAAACTATTCCACGCGGTTATCGAAACAACTATATTCGGTGTTGGGATGCGAAATGTAAATCCGTTTAGCTGCTGCAGCCTTATTTGTCAAACTTAACAGGAAGCGGAGGGATTAATAATCCGAAGCAATTCGGAGCATGTCCTCGGCTGCAGGCTTGTTTGTGTCTGACCCGATGTCCATGCGCTTCTAAACGACAACGACGACGACGATGATCAAATTAATTTTACATGTACAAATAAAAATGTACTTTTGATATTGTGATTTGCATTTAATTTGTAGCGTGAGTTCACGGTTATATTTAAATTGACTAATTGTAGTTTTAATATTTTGACTAAGCAAAGTTATAAAGTGCTTCATTTTTTTCTGTATACTTGAAAAGTCGATTGGCGGTACAAAACTTTAATATAGCTTTGAAAAGCGCGTTTTTTTCTGAAAGACTTTTCATCTGACACTTATCGGGAGGAATTGCCATAATGAATTGAGAGCAATCCCATCGTGCTTATACAAGAAAGAAGAACAAGTTTGATTGGTTAAAAAAGGCAGCCAATCAGGTATAAAAAAAAAAAAGAAAACGAGAGTGTGTCTGATTGGTCAAGAGAGACAACCTATCAGAAATGAAAGTAAAAGAGCGTTAATGAATGAGCTTTAAACTGTAAAGCAATTTCTTGTGTCGACAGAGATTAGGCTGAAAAGATTTGATTGCTCTCAGTTTGCTCTCAGTTCATTCTGACGATTCCTCCTGATGGGTGTCAGATGAAAAGTCTTCAAGAAATGAACATGCTTTTCAAAGCAATTTTTTGCGTACATTTTTTCTCATGGACTAATAAGAGTCATACGATTGAGATATAAAATTAGATGAATATCTTTAAAGATTTCTTTGACGGTAATATTTACCATAAAGCTATAACTTTTTATGCAAACAATTAACTTAAAAAGTTAAAGTTTGGATTAATACCAAATTTCATATATTTAAAATCTCATGGCTCGAAATTTTAAATTTATATTGTTGATGTCAATTAACTCGTCACTTAGGTTTGGAATTGAACATTGATATAATGAACGCTTTCTCATCTTGTTATTCCAAAACATTATTTGATCATCTTCAGTATTCTGTGTTTATCATCTTTAACTTATCAATTAATTCAATAATTAGAAAAAATATTTTTCAAAGTTCATAATGGATGAAATTGACGAGTTTCTGAAACCGGAAAATGTTGCTGACGCTCCAATGGTTTTGCTTTTCATTGGATCTCATGGAAAACAAGGTGGGTATAGGATATATTTTCTTGTTTCAAATAAACAATTAAATGATAACAACACAATGTAAAAGCCGACAATTCTATAAATCAAATAATACGCTTTTTGATAATAATTTTTATAGCTTTTGATACTACTGTTTAATTTATTATATAAAGAACAAAATTATAACATTACTGTTATAGAATTATAAAGTTATGTTTATTGAAAAGAAGTAATTCTAAGCATGAACAATATAAAATATTTGTATAATGCATAAGGTTGAATAACAGTTAATGTTTACCTAAATGCTTAAAAAATTACTACATTCAGTATGATTTCAATCTAAAATTTTTATATTTTAATTTTTGAGGGTAAAGTAAATGCCCTTCTTTGTCTATTACTAAAGACTATGCTAATTAGGCTATATCACCATATTATATGCCGGTACTGGAATAGTTTTGCCAATAAATGCAATGTAAAACGCAAAACAAATTTCACAGTGTCTATAATTTAACAAAATTTAATCTTTTTTTTTATAAATACAGAAAATGGAAACGATTGCTTTCTAGATGCAAACCAAGAATGCGTTCAAGTGAGCAAAATTGTGGATAAGTTTGACACAACTGATAAATATAAATCACTGAAAGGAAAACCAAAGTTATTCTTGTTTCAATTTTGTCGAGGTATAACAAGAACATAATTTATTTCTGCAAATAAAGTTTGTGATTTACCAGCTCTTGATCAAATAATTTTTGTGAATTTTATGTGTGTTTTATTTTTGGTTCTTATAAAATGATATTACTACTGGTCGCGGCTGGCAAGTAAAAAACGAAGCAGTACAACATTCAGAAGTGCTAAAAAATTTTTTAGCGGGCGAGAAAAAATTTTATAAAGGCCACTTTTAAGCGTTTTTAACAAATTTAACGTTGTCGTCGCCGCCATTGATGGTTATAATTTAAAGCAGTTTGCCAAGATCGCTAAACAGAGGTAAATTTGTTCAGTGCGTTTTGAAAGACACAACGGGAAAAAGAATTGAACCAAGACTATGTTGATCGTGGTCACCATCAATGCATTCATTCAATAGAGACAATGAGTTACTGAATGAATCGAAACTCTTATATCAACAGTGCACAACCTGCGGCCTTAGATAGTAATTTATGCAGCCGTGCAATAGGTCAGACACTTAATTTATGGCAAATTTTACCTAAATACGTTTTCTCCTTTCTGGCTGAAAATAACATTATGTTATAGCCATGCTTCTTTGATTCACATTTTAAAGCCTATAGATTGTCGATGTTTACGTCACTACAGAATTTTGTTACTAGCTTATTGTGATAATACAATTCAAGATGACTAATTTTGCAAGTTTTTCTGCGAGTATGCAAAGATGAAAAAAATCATTAATAAAATATTTTGCAAATTGTGCTTGAATAAATTTCTCAAAAAATGCAACATGTCTTTTCAATCATTTTTTTCGGTTGATGTAAAGGGCATCTATAAAGTTTTTTATTTTATAGTAGGTAAGTTCATACCTTTCCTTTAGCTCAATAGCGGCCGCAAGTTAAAGCTAACTCTGTAATGCGGCCGGCAATAACAAAAAGTTTGCAAGCTCTTGGCCTATACTATTGACTCAATCAAATCCAGTTTCTTTATTGTTTTAAGGTTTACGTTGTGCTAAGCTGCGAGTGGTTTATTTGCCCTTAAAGATCTCACTTTGAAAAAATTTTCTCTATTCCAATGGTTTTCAAATTGGGGACCGTCAGCAATTTTCTGGGGTCTGCATAAAATCCATTGCTATAACTATTTCAGATTTTGTGGAAGCAAATAAACTATAAAAAATACATTTTGTTTCAGTTTTCATGGGATTAAGATACATAATTACTTAAATACACTGTGGTCTTCAGGAACAACCATTTTCTCTAGCTATATAAAAAATTTTATTACTTTTTCTTAAACAAAGTCATTTAATTTCTTGTTGTTTAGACGAAACAATAGAATCAGACAGCACCAAACAAACTTTTTTTGGTAAGTCGCTTTTATATTGTTTAGATATTTTAAAATTAACAATGGCAAAATCACGAAAATAAAAACAAAGCTAAAACCCAACAGACTGTTTCATCCATAAAAGGGATCATCAGGGCTATCTAAAAAGTAAAATAAAATAAAATAAAGTTAAGATAAAACTGCCAGAAAGAATTGAAAACAATTGAAAAAACTGAAAAAACCTGAAAAAACTTAAAAAACAATTGAAAAAACTGAAAAAACTTAAAAACCTTAAAAACTTTAAACGCTTATTAGGGTCAGAAAATCCCATCACGGACTCTGCTAAACTAAACTGATTAAGATGGGCGAGAAAACACAATAAGAAAAGCACGCGAAAGAATTACAAATACAAATATTACTTCAAAATTTTAAAAATTTTAAAGGGGTTCAAGTATATCGGCTAAGGTAGAACGTTGTACACGACGAAAAATGAAAAAAATGAAAGAAAATCACAGTTTAAGTTTGGCGTTGATCAATTTATATTTATTTTTATGCCGACACTTATTGACCAATTCGATTCGTTTGTTCAACAGAACGTCATCATTAGCAGTTAAGATTGCATATTTTTCTGCCAGACAAAGGTTGCATACTTTGCCCCGTGTTGATAAGGTGTTGCGTGACAAACTATTTTCCAAGATATAACAGGATTTAGATACCCCTGATGATCCCTTTTATGGGTGAAACAGTCTGTTAGGTTTTAGCTTTGTTTTTATTTCCGTGATTTCGCCATTGTTAATTTTAATTCAAGCTCTAACTTTGTTATCGAGCACTTTAGAAGAACTGATTTTCCAACTTGATTAGATATTTAGTTTAGATATTTCAAATAGTTGTTTAGATATTTCAAATAGTTGCGTAAGATGAATAACTCAAAACAGTTTTTGTTAGTTCAAAGTAAAGAAAAAAATTGATCTCTAAAAATTCGGAACCTATTTAAGAACTTTTAATAAAAAAGTATGTTGATTTATGTTTACATCAAATTTCAATTAGGTTTTTTAATTAATATTATACATTTACTATTATATTTGTTGTTTCATTGAAAAGATTTGACGATTTCAAGACTTTTTATGGTTTTTATTTGATAAAAATTAATTTACAATTTCCGCAAGGAATTATTTTTAATCATAATGTTGCATTATCTAGCAGCAGAAGTAAATTTATGAAATTATTTATTTTTTCAAAAGTATTGGGTTTTTAGCTTTTTTCAAGAACACTTAAATTTAAATAAACTATTATAATAATGCGTAAATAAAATAAAATGAAAAATTAAATATTTTTGTATGAATAATTTTGGTATCAAGTCTCTCTCTTCATGATTTAAAAAAAATTGAAGGGGAGGAATAGTGGTTTCCATCCCAAGTCGAATAAGCCGATAGCGGACCCAAAGGACTATAGACCTATCTCTTTGCTTTGTGTCCCCTTCAAAATCTTGGAGAGACTTATCTATGCCCGCGTCAAACTAATTATAGATTCACTGCTACCAAGAGGACAAGCTGGGTTTCTGTGCGGAAGGTCGACTGTAGATCAAGTCACTCTTCTAACTCAAGAAATTGAGGATAGCGTTTTGGACAAAAAGAAAGCCGGCGCTGGGTTTGTCAATCTCAAAGCAACCTACAATACTATATGGTACTGTATGGTACTGTATGGTACTGTATGGTACTGTATGGTACTGTATGGTACTATATGGTACTGTATGGTACTGTATGGTACTGTATGGTACTATATGGTACTGTATGGTACTGTATGGTACTGTATGGTACTGTATGGTACTATATGGTACTGTATGGTACTGTATGGTACTATATGGTACTGTATAGTACTGTATGGTACTGTATGGTACTATATGGTACTGTATGGTACTATATGGTACTGTATGGTACTGTATGGTACTGTATGGTACTGTATGGTACTGTATGGTACTATATGGTACTGTATGGTACTATATGGTACTATATGGTACTGTATGGTACTGTATGGTACTGTATGGTACTGTATGGTACTGTATGGTACTATATGGTACTGTATGGTACTATATGGTACTGTATGGTACTGTATGGTACTGTATGGTACTATATGGTACTGTATGGCACTGTATGGTACTGTATGGTACTATATGGTACTGTATGGTACTGTATGGTACTGTATGGTACTATATGGTACTGTATGGTACTGTATGGTACTATATGGTACTGTATGGTACTATATGGTACTGTATGGTACTGTATGGTACTGTATGGTACTGTATGGTACTATATGGTACTGTATAGTACTGTATGGTACTGTATGGTACTATATGGTACTGTATGGTACTGTATGGTACTGTATGGTACTGTATGGTACTATATGGTACTGTATGGTACTATATGGTACTGTATGGTACTGTATGGTACTATATGGTACTGTATGGTACTATATGGTACTGTATGGTACTGTATGGTACTATATGGTACTGTATGGTACTATATGGTACTGTATGGTACTGTATGGTACTGTATGGTACTATATGGTACTGTATGGTACTGTATGGTACTGTATGGTACTGTATGGTACTGTATGGTACTGTATGGTACTATATGGTACTGTATGGTACTGTATGGTACTGTATGGCACTGTATGGTACTGTATGGTACTGTATGGTACTGTATGGTACTGTATGGTACTGTATGGTACTGTATGGTACTGTATGGTACTGTATGGTACTGTATGGTACCGCGGCCTCACCTGCAAGCTACTTCATTTTCTTCCGGACAGGCACATGATTTCATTCATCATGGAACTTGTTTGTAATCAAAGTTTTACCCTCACCACGGTACCGAAAAGCAAAGCAGGTTTCGACGCCTTAAAAATGGTCTCCCACAGGGATCAATCTTAGCTCCCTTTTTGTTAATACCTATACATATAACCTGCCAGTGACAGTTGGCAGAAAATTTGCTTATGCTGATGACCTGGCAATGTTGCACTATGCAAGCGACTGGCAGGCATTGGAGGGGACTTTTATTCAGGACATAGCAACCCTATCTTCCGACTTTTATAAATGGAATCACAAAAGCTCGGTACAACAAAAACTGTGTGGGAAGCGTTGTAGCTGCAGCACACCAGGTTGCAGTTTGAGTAGAAATATTAAGCAGCTTCGATACTTACGCGACGTCACTTTTACAATAACCACCAACGAACAACGAACCAATGTTATTGTATGTATTAGAGACGACGTTAACTGCTTAATACGCGTTTCTTTGAATGAAAGAATGATTTACCAACCAACGAAATGTCTGCACCACCAACTGACGAACGAACGAATGAAAAAAAAAAACTACGCTGCACCGACTTAAATATGACTGCCAACTCAAACCGGATTGCCAAAAATAAACTTCAAATTAAAACAAGGAACAAAACTAAACGGGTACCGTCACAAGCGTTTCATTTTTACAATAAAGATGCAGGACGTGAGTTTAACATTTTTGTCAACGGATAGGCCCTACTGTTTTGTGCTGAAACCACTTATCTTGGCATAAAACTGGATACGGCGCTTACGTCTCGCCGACACTTAGAGTCACTGTGCAAGAAGTTAACATCTCGGATTGGGGTTTTAAAGCAATTAGCTGGATTAAACTGAGGTGCGGATGCCAGAGTACTCCGCACAGCCATCCTTGCTTTGGTCCATTTCAGCGGTTGAGTACTGCGCGCATGTTCGGTGTCGCAGTGCCTATGCTCACCTTGTCGACAAGCCCATTAACAATGCCTTGTGCGTAGTGACGGACGCCTGCGTCTCACTTCAACGGATAGTCTTTTTATCTTATCAGGCATCCAACCAACTGAACTTTGCCACCAAAAACTCGTATTGTTTCTAGCTTACCGCGCTCAGAAACCTGAACACCTCTTACATGAAAGACTCCTGTATCCACTTCGTGGACAGCTGGGGCAACTAAAATCAAGACATCAAGACAACCATTGCCGCACTGGCACTGTTGAACAACCCCGCCGAGTCAGGCACCAGTGTAGCACGATGGGTGGAATATAAATGGAGCATGGGGTGGCGAGAAAACGCCTATCGACTCCATACATCTATTAAAAATGTTAGCCCAACGCCACCGGAATTTAACTTTCCAGACTTACATGCGTCAAACTTAACCGCCTCCGAACCAGCGTTGGCTTATTCCGCTCAGAAATGCACAAATGAGGCATGGCTTTTATGGTGGCCTATAAGTGTGGCGCAAAAGAGCAGACAGCTGAGCACGTAATAACATTTTTCCCCATCTATCACCATCCAAATGAAGAAGTGTTTTGCCAGATGTTGACAAGAACCTAGCGACCTGGCTGATGGAAACATGTCCGGTCATTTAGTGGAGCATCCAGCTCTCGTCCATCGCCCCCAAACGAAGAAAAAAGAGATTTTGGTATTTTGACGATTACCTTGAGAGCATATTGAATTTATAAAACAATATTTGTTATCTGGGTCTGATGGCTGAATTGTTTTAACAATTTTATAATAAAAGCTGTGGGCTATTATTTCAGCGTTTCAACTACAATACTTACCTGATTGTTGAAAGTAATAAAATGCATTTCTTGAAAGTTTTTAAGGCAAAGGCAGAAATTTCTAAAAACATATTAATATGTAATAAACAATTGCTAATCATCTACTAAATTAATTATATCCTATAATAAATATTTTTGAAATGTTTATTTGCGTAAAAAATTTTCTTTCTTGTGTTTTTGTACTGCTACTGAAAGAATGCAAATTTTTTTCTAAAGTGTCTTTATTTTTGACACAATACCTATTTTTCCGTTTTTTTAATGCATCAAAGTTTTCTGGAATTTCAAGAACTTATTTGACATTAAAAATGAAATCATCCTACCACTAAGATGTGTTTTAAAATATTAAATCATATGAAAATATATGAGTATTTATCGAAACAGACAAGCTAACTAACAGCTATGAATTTCATAGTTTTCTTGTATTAGGCACCTAGTAACAGCCAATATTAAAATTTCAATGCTCTAAATACAGAAGCGTAAGTCATACTTTATTATTAATATCATAATAAAACAAAAAATAGTGTGTACTGTGTACAAAAGCACCCCATCTGTATTGATTACTTTAACGAATTGCTTGACAAGGCCCACTTGTTTAAGTAAGGGGGCATTAAAATCTTTTCTTATGACATCAAAGAATCGTGCTTTATATCATCGGAGCCAGAAATAAAAAATCGTGTTTTCTAGTCACTCTATTTCAAAATGATGTCATCCCACTCGCAAACAATTTATACTTATTATGACGTCATTTGATAGCATTATTTCCAACTTGATTATAAACAAATAATGGAATAAAATGTATTTTGGAAGTTTATCCGACGGTCTGCAAAATTTTGAAAAGCATAGGAGCAAATAAAAAGTTTGCCCACCCCTGCTATAAAATGATATTTTGATGTCACGGTTAGAATTATTTATATGAAACAAAGCTTTAAACAAGAATATAAAGGTTTAGATTGTCAATAAATGTACAATAAATTTTTTTAAAATAACCTTTAATCTCATAATAAAAAAGTTGTTGTCCGAATTTCGTACCAAAATTTATAAAGCATATTAATTAAATATTATAATACTGGTTTAAATTGCCAAAATATGGCAAATGGTTCTTGTTTTCTATTACACGTTTTTAATTCACTTTACTGTTACTTAAAATTAAGTTTGAACATATTTTAAATTAAACACAATAAAAATTGTTTAACAATTTTTGTATGCTTTAAAACAGGGCTCGGCAAACTACAAAAGCTTCAAACAAATAATTCAAAAAATTATTTATTTCTTTTTTGTCTTCAAACAAATTCTTGGTCATTGCTTTTAGTAATGATTTTTTTATTTGAAAAGTCAAGAAATTGGAGGCCGATCTAAAATGAGAACCAGGGATCAATTTATTTTGGGCACAAAAATTAACAAATTTAAGACAGATTCAAAGGGGAGACTTTTTTTTAGAGATCACTATAACGCGGCCCACAAACAAATTCAATTTTCGAAAGCAGCCCTCGAGCTAAAAAGTTGGTCCACCCCTGCTTTACGAGCTAATCTTCACAATAATTATATTATTCATGCAAAATAGATACTTTTTACACGTTGTTGTTATAATTCATTTAAATTTAATTAAAAAAAGGCTTAAAAAACGGAAAATGTTAAAAAAAACAATTTTATAACGTTACTAACTTACTAGTGCCTCTATATATCACAATATTTTGTTTAGAAAATTAAATTAAAAGCAAAATAAAATCTCAAACAAATATTTCAGTAAAATTTAGAAAACTTACAATAAATATAAACAAATACCAATAATTTTTTGTTTCTACTTACTTTCTAGACTGGTTCAGCCAAGTACCATCTTCTGATGACGTTGAAAATCCGAGTAGATTTGACGACATGTTTCTTGGTTATGCAACTTTACCAAGTATGAATTTACACAGAAAGAAAATTTGGATTTATATTATATATACGAATTGAAATCAATTCATATTGCGAAATAATACAGCACTTCAGGCTTTATCGTTTAAAACTTAGCCATGATTTAGTTTAAATTCAAAAAAATTTTATGCTTCAAAGTTTTTGTGTGCATGAACGATCTGTTTGGTTTTGCATTCATCATTTAGAATTTTAAACTTCTCTGCACGTTGACTACCAATTTAAGTATAAAATTTTTTATCGATTCCCTAACCTAACCTAAAATTTTGGCCGATAAAACAAGGGAAAAAACGTTAAGACCAATTTGAATAGTTTTTACTCGAAATGTATGAAATAACATCTAATCCGAAAATATGCTTGGAACTACAGTGGAAAGCATAACACAAAGCATAATTGTCACTGCAGCTGCAGACCGTTTTCTTTTAATTACAAAATCATTAATGTGAGGATGCGCTTGATGAGTCTTGACTGATTAAAGTTTAGTTTAAATTTGATGCTTGAGTAAACCCCAGCAGCTATTTATTGAACCAATGACAATTTAATGACTCCCATTTGATATCTTGGATAGCTCAATTGACCCCTGGAAATTGATATCAACTACTTTGAGAAACACTGATTTAACTATTTTATACTGATTTATTGCAACGGGTGATTTTTAAAAAAAAAGACCAAAACCGTTATACAGTCAAACCTCGGTTTACGAACGTCTCGGAATTTGAACAATTCGGTTTTCGAAGAGAAATTTTGAGTTAAAAATGACCCGGTATTTAAACAAAAATTCGGTTCTCGAACAACTTTTTTTGTTTACCAGCATACGAGTTACAGTACATTCACATTGTTACGTTGCTTTATTGTTACTTGTGCTTTATTGTTACGTTTGTAACATTCATTGTTAGGCTCTACATTTACAATTTTATTGTACAAAACATTCTTTTCTCTTCATTAGCCCTAAGTCATGAATCCAATGAAAGCGAGAAGTGATATTGGTCAAGGAAAAAAATACAGTAGATTGTTATGTAAATTTCTATGCTATATAAAGTTATATAAATGTAAATTACTTGTTATGTTTTGTTTTATTTACTCTTGGAAGAAATGGTTTTATTTTATCATACACAAGGTATATTGTAAACAGGTAAATAAGTTATTCTTTTGGCGCGTGGAACAAATTAATCTTTTTTACATTATTTATAATGGGAAATATGATTCGGTTTTCGAACAATTCGATTTTCGAACAGCTTTCCAGAACGAATTGAGTTTGTAAACCGAGGTTTGACTGTATCACTACTCTAAGCTATCTAAATTTGCTTATTGAAGCTACTGTATATCCAGTTTTGTGCGCGTCAACAAAAATTTGGATGGCATTAGCGTCAGCGTTAAATTTAGTGTCAATTCCATAAAATTTACGTACAAAAAAGTACTATGAAATAGATAAAATTTATGAGTTTTTGTAGATTTCAAACAAAAATCGCGTAAATTTTAAATGAAAGCAAAATAAAACGGATTTCAATTTAGCAAAAAGCAATGCTGTAAAGCGTAACAACTATTTATATTTTTGCATAAAAATAATAACGATTCAAAATGTTTATCAGTCATGCAACTTCTTTATGATCATAAAACGTCTTTACCTATGAAGAAAAGGCGCTCAACTGTAGCACTAAAAGAAATAGAAGTACTATTTTGAAAAAATAATCTTTTAAATTTTTATTTTGAAAATTGTTTGAATCAAAACTTTATAAAAAATTTTCACTTAAAAAGGCTTCATTTACGTTTACCCAAAATTTGTTTCCGGGTTTACGTACAGAAGAAGCCATGCATTAATTTTTCTTCCACATCTTGAGCACCGCTTGATTTTTTGCATTGCTATGGATTAAAACGGTAATAGTTCAAATTACAATTATAAAAAAAAGTTATAATAGCTAGCTTATAAAATAAATTAGGTTATTGAAAGCAAAAAATCTTGTAAATAAGGGAAGTAAAATTTTTTTACATGAGCGGCAGTAGAGAATAAACAACAACCTGATAAAATTTTTACAGTTTTAAAGATTTTTAATTTATTCTTTTTGGTTGTAAGCCTAAACAAGAATCGAATCGATATTGAAATTTTCATTTAAATTTCGACCAATTAGATCTATTGCTGCTATAAGCGTGTAGATTTACTGAACATGAATTTCACTAATAATTTTGATTCATTATTTATTTTGCAGAACGTTTTAATTTGAAAAGAAATTTGCAATACTTTTTGTCACGGGTCGGAAACCCTTTTGGGTAAAAAATCGATAAAACCTACATATTTTTAAATGCATTTCCGTGAGAGTCATGCACTTTTTTCTCTAATTGTTAGCTGTGTGCGTGCGAAGAAATTTGTTCCTGTGCATACTTTGATGTTTTTTGCAAAGTAAAACTTATACTATTGAATCTGATTTTTCGGTTTTCGTTTCGAAAATGTAGTGATTTCTAAAACAGGTCTTTACTTTTGAAATCGTGTGCGCGCACAGCTTTAGAGAATACGTTACTTGTGAGCCAGATGATGTGATCAAAAGAGCAATATCTGGCTCGCGAGCCATAAGTTCCCGATCCCTGTTTTTTTGTTATATCAACAATGTTCAACTTTCAGCATCTTGAGTAAATGTTACCACGCCTCCTACCACCTCAATCTCTAGTGGGATTATAAAAAAATTCCGACCCTCAAAAAATTGCCAGTATTTTGCAGTTGAATCATAAAAGCTTTTTTTTATATGGAGTTGATGTTTCCCAACCTGTATGCCAGCAGTTGAAGTCGCCAGAAGACAGAAAAAAAAAGCTTTTATTAATATTGTTAAAGTTATTATTAATAAAAGCGTTTTTTTACTTTCAATTAAATTCCAGAAAGTTCATGGGTAAAATTTTCCTTGAAATTAAAGTAAAGACAAAAAAGAAATAGGTCTCTATTTTAATTTCAAGGTGTATTTTATCAATAAACTTATCGGAATGTGGTTAAAGACCAAAAAAAGTTTTACTTGAAGTAACAAAACAAATTTTTCTCACACATAAATTTGGAAAGAATGACGGTATTTGAGTTCTAAAAGAGAGGAATGTGGCTAAAGCTTTGACAACCACTGAAAAATAAACTTAAAATATTTTTCAGATAGAAAGTTTTTTTGTTGTTTACTACTTTTTTTAGAATTTAAAGCTTATCGGGAAGAGTCATCAGGTTCCTGGTTTGTTCTGTCCATCTGCTTGGCGTTCATTCAGAACGCTTACAAACATTATTTGATTGATCTCTTTAATCAGGCAAGTTTGTTTCTTTTTTTTTAAAATAATTGAAAATAAAGTTGTTTTATTTTAAAATGATGTTTTGGTAAATTTGTCGGCACGCAAATTAAAAGCCTTCTTTTATTACAAGAATGAGTCTCGAGTTGTGCATAAAAATAATGACACCAATTTTAATGTATCTCGCTCTGGGTCATGTCTCGGCCTCAGAGTTCTTTCTTGGATCTCTCTTCTAAGTTTAATATGATGAAGTCCCGGTATCTATAGAGACGATAATTATTATTTTCTTTTATGAAATTATCTTTTTTCCACCAAAATTGGAGAAGTTTAAATTAAAATTTTTTTCTCTATAAATATGTGTGCTGGTAAATCCAGTGATATGCAAAATTAACCCGTACATGAAGGGAGGAAAGGGGAGCCGCAAAAATTAAAATATAATAAATTTCGCTGGTAAAATAACAATTCGCAATAAAAGTTCTGGAAACCAAACTTTGAGGTTGCTCACAAACTAAACCTGGGATGTATTACACAGCGAACAAAAGTTCTGCACAAGTTATTACACAAAGCAATGCCAAAGTAGCAAATAAAATTTGTATATTATTTTACAAATTTTTGTACAATTAAATGCATTTCGTATTTTGTACAAGCTGGCGTGCGGACTTTTTTAAAGCAGCTAAAACAGACGCAGTGATTTGTGCAAAGTGAACAGTAAGATTTCTTTCAATTTAGTTTAGATGAACTTCTTAAGAACAGGATTAGGACTAGAAGCAAAATATGAGGTGATCAAGATGGGTTGACAAATCAAAAATATTCGTCTATTTTTTTCACACAGTTTACGTTTTTTTTACAATTATAATAAGATGTTAAAAACTTTTCATTTTCGAAAAACTTGATAATGATTCATTAGTTATTAAAACAGTAAGATACCGGTTAAATAAAAAAAAAATCAGGAATATTAAGCTAATCACCCAATCTAGATTACATAAATTTATTTTACGGAATTGCAATAATCAACTAAGCAAAACATACAATTTACTGTGAGCTTTTATACAGTTGAAATATTTGTGTAGCAATGCAGTAGACTTTGAAAATTGTAGTAGTCATTTATGTTAACTAATTGACGAATCATGAATAAATAATAGCCTCTATATTTTAAAAAGTGTGACTTATGACTATGCTTCTGGAGTTGCAGTTGCCGGAATTGCATATATTAAGGCGAAATCAGAATCAGAGTCGTACTTTTAGATCTCGTGGTGTCAAGTTAAAAATTTTTGAAAAGATAGAGTCAAAGAATAATTCCTTCAATTTCGCAACCCTGGTAACACAACCTTTTAATAATTGATGACCTTTTTCATTTTTTGACTTTACTTGGTTTTCTAGTTTTGTCAAGGACCTCTCGGATATACTTATTTGAGCTTGGATAGGAAAAATACAATAAACTAATGAAAATTTATTATATAGCCAAAACAAAGAAAAAATTCGAGGGAACAAAAAAATTCAAGGGTAGTCCTCAATTGCTCCCTCGTAGGGACGGCTTGGCACCATAAGATAGTAAACTATTTTACGTATAATTTATTTTTTCTGATCACACAAACCATAAATCATTTTTTTCAATGTCATATCAACAAATATTATCAATTTTAAGAAATTTAGTTTTAAACTTTTAGCTGATGAGTCATACTGTATATTGTTTTGCTTTATTTGGTAATCATTAATCGAAATATTAATGATGGAATGGATGCTTGAATGGAAGTTTTATAGAAATATGACTGAAAGTTAGAACTACATGCCAAGACCACCAAATAGGGAAAGTGCCGTAAAATGTCTTTCTTACGAACACAACAGAATGGCCGAAGTACGTTTTAGACCGAGACCATGTTGATCACAATCACTGGGCTCTAGCCACGCGACCACGCTACCGATATAACTACCAAGAAACGTTCTATTTTATAAATTATTACAGAATAGTGTTCTCAACTTTTTAAAACCTCGGACAAAAACTTGGGATAAAACTATTGCCGCCCAGTAGGAATTTTTGCGCTTTATTTTGGAAAAATCACATAGAATTTAAATCGTCGTCGTTGTCATCGTTTAGAAAGGCATCTATCACGGGTTAATCACAAAAAGGACCGGGGACGAGGATTTATCTTTGTACTACCCCGTACTATTCTATTTTCCGGATCAGATGATGGCCGTGATGGTCTTGAGGCAGCATCGTCATCCAAAACTGTCAGACCTCGTGCTCGATGTGATGCCCGATGTATGGGGCACGCTATTTAGACGTGGTCTAAGGTTTGTTTACGCAATTCGCTGAAAGAGCCAGGCTCTATTTGTGCATGGACGAATGGAATTACCCAACAATAGGCTGCAGACAATTGAGCCAAACCCAAGATGTTCAGGGCAAATCCAACCCAACAGGCCTGTACTGGTCATGGGTATAAAAGCACGCAGCCTGGATGTACTCACACAGTACTGTGTGTTCCATCTGTAATTTCTCCACTGAGAAGCGCGGATGCCTAATCCGGCAAGGTTGTTCAATAGATTCCGCGCAGCTGTCACAAACGGGCGTCTAGATCTTTAATCTTTCTTGGCGAGCATCTGAGGACCCACTTAAAGAACCATGCAGCATATGCTTAGGACACAATGATCCATGGTAATACAAGCAGAATTTCGCTCCTATTCGGCAAAGCTCAGCTGGCTGGATGCTGAAAGTACGGGTAAATGGTCCGTTGGAGTGGGACGCAGGCATCCAGTAACTATGCGCAAGGCATCATTCAAGACACTGTCTATGATGCAAGTGTTAGCGCTGCGACACCAGACCGGAGCGCAGTGCTCAGTTATTGAGTAGACGAAAGATAGGGCAGCTGTGCGCGGTGTTTTGGCACCAGCAACATATTTTGAGCCTACAAGTCACCTCAGCAGTGCAACGCGCGAGGATAGTTTTTTGCGCAATACCCCTAGATAGTGAGCAATCTTTCTAGTTTTACCCTTAGGATAAGAAAGGGTTGGACAAAACGTCTATTGCTGTAGTAAAAATTTAGCTCACGTTTAGCGTCTCGGTTATTTAAATGAAAGGCTGCCGTTACCGTCTAAAATGAAAACCAAAAAAAAGTCTTTGTTTGTTGGCGAATTATACGAGGGTGCAAAGATTCTTTTTATATTTTTTCCAACTTTGTGATTCTAACTCCGGGTTATAAGAGAGTAATTTAAAATACACTTAGAATTAAAGTGAAGAACAAAAAAGTTTTCACACCCTAAATGTATTGCGCTAACTAACAAAGACTTTTTTTCGTCTTCACTTTAATTCTAGATGTTTTTTTAAACATACCTTTTTTAAAGCCGGGTTGGAGCCACAAAGTTACAGAAAACAAAATGATAAAAGTTTTGTATTTCTAATACTTTAGTGCGTCGTGGATTCATGCAACTTGGGAACTCTTGGTTTAAACTGTTGATAAAAAAGTAAAAATATAGCTGCTATATGCATCTACTAAAATAAAATGGCTTAGTAAAAAATTTACTGGTCGAGGAACAATGTTATAGAAGTGATAAAAATGTAAAATTTAATGTTTTTTATTAATTGGCAAAAGTTAAAAACTTAAAATTTTCTTTTCAGTATAAGATAAACTGTAATTTTATGCAGTTCATGCTTTTATTATTATTTCATAAAATATGTATAAAATATTCAAAAAGTAGCGCAATGTTTAATAAAATATTTGCTTTACTTTTTTTAGGCAAATCAAGAAGTGCAAAAGAAGAGAGAAAAAGCTCAAAACAAGCATAAAAAAACATATGAACAAACATGTACCTATATAAATCATTTAAAGAAGCGTCTCTACTTTTATCCTCAACAAAAAACAAAATAAAAATTTCAATCGGTCTTTCCGTGTATAAAACGTAGTTTAAATTGCTGCTTTGTGGCCAATGTTCTTTGTGCCCCTGACATCTAATCTCGTACCCCCGGCTGGAAGACTCTGAAATAGATGGTGTGGAATAACAGAAGCAAACAAATCAAAAACGCCAAAAAGGAACAACCTTGAAACATATTAGAAAGAAACCACGATCTATTTGCAAATAATTCCCGGTTAAATCTAAAGTTAAGTTATTTAATTAACAGGGCTTTATGACTTTTGGTTTCCAAATATGGGAATAGCACTTTTTAATTATATTAAAAGAACTTACATTATGTAATATGTTTTCTTAACCAAACTTTCGGTTTTCATTTAAAAACTATTATATTCAAGTATTCACCATTCCTACTGCTCAAATGACGGGTTAACCAGGGATATCTGAAACAGTAGTTCTAGATATCATTGGTGTGTTCATATCAATGTCGATCAAATCGCATCGCTTGGACATAAAAACTGATATACAACATTTGAGTAGAGTGTAGGAGAAACATGAGCCTTCAATTCAAAATAATGCAATAACTTGATGGTTTTATATTTTTATAATAGACAGGGCTTGTTTTTATAGATAGTTTGATTTTTAGTGAATAATTATTTGTAATTTATGACTAAACCGTTAGTGAACAAAATATTAAGCCTGATTACAATTTTTAGGACAGACACAGTACATTATAATTTAAAAGTAAATCAGTATGTGTAGATTGCGCCATATCTATGAGTCATTATTATCATTATTAACTTAATGCGGACACTTAAAAATAAAATACAATTCAATGCAGATTCATTTGTAAATTTACATTATTACGATGTTATGGGAATTGATAATAGTTAAAAAGCTGAACTTTTATTGTTAAAAATAACGAAACAATCATCAACATAGTTTCAATTTACGGAGCAGCAAGCAATTTCAGCGCTTGTGATGTCGAAAAAAAGAAACCCCACTTGTATCGTAATTTAGTTTTTTATAGCGGTACATTTACAAACCAAACAAACCAAGTTAATTAAAGACTTGATTTTAATATTTATTAGTGGGCGACTTTAAAAGGCCATATGCGGCCCGTAAACTACAGTTTGGAAAGTTATAAATAAAACAATATATTATGATACAACAATACACACATACAACAATGCCTGCTGTGCTTGACACACACACACATGACATTAATTAGCTCTTTAACTGCAGGAAAAGACCAACAAAAGACCACGCCACTAGTATGTCGAAAAAGCCTTTGGAAGCAGCAAAGCTCATTTAAAAACAAAATTCTGGATTGTTTTTTTGAAGAATTAAAGGGTGGCTCTTCTAAGATAGGTTTGGAGGAGGGGAACAACAACAAAGCAATATATATTTTCATATTTACAAAACAATAGGCCTAAAACTTTATTTAAAATCAATTCTAGATAAATTTATAATATGTTACTAACATCGTAATGATGCTCCTGTAAGTGAATCAAAATAAGAGAATATAGTAGAATAACTAATTTGTTTTTGTGTAATTCGTTAAGGTTTTGTTTTTAACTGTTTTTATAGATTTCGCAAAAGAACTTAGATGGCCAAATTCGGTTATTTAAAATCAATTCTAGATAAATTTATAATATGTTACTAACATCGTAATGATGCTCCTGTAAGTGAATCAAAATAAGAGAATATAGTAGAATAACTAATTTGTTTTTGTGTAATTCGTTAAGGTTTTGTTTTTAACTGTTTTTATAGATTTCGCAAAAGAACTTAGATGGCCAAATTCGGTTACCGGCCCTATTTTGGAAATTTATTTTATGGGCAAAATTTATTTTAATCTGATAAATTCATACGTAAAACTTATTTATATTTCCAGAAGTTTATCAAAAAATCAGTGCCGAATTATGAGTACGGTAAAAGCCTAAAGATAAAGTCGCTAGTAAGTTTATGTGTGTAAAAATGTTTACACCTATTTCGGCTATGAAACTTATTTCAAGCGAATTTCTTGCAAGCTATTAGGCGGCTATCGTGTGCTGGACCACACTAGATTTGGTTCAGGTTTTGGTGCTTTTGGTTGTTCTGTCAGATAAAGCATCTAACGTTCGGTTAAATAAAGTACCTAATGCCTCATTTGCCGAATCTAAACAAGCGGCAAACTACGTTCCTGGAAACCTGCGGACATGAGTGCAAATTGAAACAACTAAAAATCAATAAAAAAAGCACAATAAAATGTTGGTATACGTATAGGTTGAAGTTGGTTCAGCTTGAAAGTGAATGCGGAAAAAGCTGGGAACACGTAATACTTAGAAAATTGAAAAATTATCAATTATAAGTAATAACAAAACCATGTGTAATTTATACGTGTTGATTCACTTGTAAAAATGGGGTTACAAAATCGAAAACAAGTTACACAATTGTTATTTCATTTAAATTCTGGTTTTACCTATTCAATCTTTGCTCAAGTAGTTACATTAGGGTTACCATATCTGAATAGGCGAATTCCGGACAGACGTAGTCGTAACAGGCAAGAAAATTTTTGGAGGGACGGACAAAATAAAATTGTCTGGGATTCTAAAATGAAGACCAAAAAAAAAAAAAAGAAAGAAGTCTTCACTCAGAATCAGCCTCGGATTTTCAATTTTTGTTACAAAATTTTGGTATTCTCTTAAAAAAAGGTCTTCAATCAACGAAAGGCGACATTTTATGTCATTTTATAATCTTTATTCTAAAACTCTATTTCCGGACAATGTTAAAAAAATTCCGGAATTTTCCGGACGGTATGGCAACTCCAAGTTAGATCCTGCTTTAAACTTATGCGTCGCATTTATTTATGACAAAATGGCGGCGCCACGAATTTGACTCAGAAATTTGCTAATAAATCATAGTACAGCAGAATTTTTTATCAATTTACTTTTTTGGCGACAAAACCGTTGTTGTTGTAATAATAACTGCTTGTTGATCTTTGATTTGAGGCTTAGAGTTTTTTTAGTCGTCTCTCAACTTTGAAAGATAAATAAATTTTTCTAAGGAATCTTTCCCCGATATTTTATAAAGAGCTTCTTTTGTCATCTATAAATAATGTATATTAAAGAATAATCGGAAGACACAACAAGAATAGAAATTAGATGTATAAAAGTTGTTTAATGACCGCAAACTTTTACCTAAATTTTCTGTTTAGAATTGTATTGCTTTGAAAATTCAATAATGTATTACAGAAGGAAAATTAGAAAAGAGAAAGGCGGTAAATTCAAGAAAGCAAGGGTAGAGAGCTAAGTAACCAGCGGGGGCGTTCGCGGCACAACTAATAAAGGAATACAGCATGCAACGCAATAGATACTGGACAGTTGGCAAACATGAATTGAATGTATTAGTGTGGCTTGATGCGGGCGATCTTCACCGTAAATCCACTATAGTTTTAAGCAAAAGTTTAGCGATGTCAACGCTGCCCACGTTATTTGTATAATGAACAAAGACCAATGAACAAATTCTATGCGCATTGAATAACTGCTCATGCGTGACGCTTCGATAAATTCTTAATTCATGTGGGGAGCTGTACAATCAATGCTTGCATGTGGACTTGGTGACGCTTCACAGTTAAGCCTTAAATGGAAAAATTAATAAAATTGAAATGAACGTCAAGTCTAGATAGTAATATCGAAATTGTTTTTATGATTACTCCTGAACATAGTTGTAACAAGTCAAACATTTTAAGGATATGCGTCAACTCCAAGTCCACTAAATCCTGAGTCCTTTCAGTTTTGAGTTTAAGGTAAACTTTATATCCACGAGTTTGATATTTCCGGTAATTTTAAAACTGACAACTTTTTTTGGTGTTTTTTTGATTTCGAACAATTTTTTTACCTCTAACATGAAGTTAAAACATTAAACATTTCAAAGTATAATACTACCTGGACTGCTACAGGTTTTTTCATAAACATAATCATCAAAAAAATTTATTGGTTTGAGTCCTTTCTAGTCGAACCAGCGTCAAGTCGAAATCCATAGTTGGTTTGAGGAATCGAGCCGAGTACATTCGAGGAATCGAGCCAAGTCCATTCGAGAAATCGAGCCGAGTCCATTTGAGGAATGTAATATGTCTCACACTTTATTACCTTTTATTAAGGCTTTAAAAGACTAAATTTAAGGCAAACAGAAATACAACAGACACCATGATGATTGCTAACTAACTGAAATAACGAAAAAGAAACATGCAAGGCAAAACCTATGACGTCACCAACACTGCACAAGAAATGAAAGAAAAAGGCAACTAATAAAGTGACATGTAAAGAGGGAAAATCACCACAAGGAATCGAGCCGAGTCCATTCGAGGAATTGAGCCGAGTCCAAGTCATTCTAAATTTCATCAAGAGGACACAACTTTGCTCGGATTAAAATATTTTACAAATCAAAATTATTAATATTTCAAACCAATATTTTTACACTTAAAGCTTATATATACAGTATATTACCGGTTGTTTATCGTAAAAATTAATATTCAAAAACATGGAAATAACTGTATTTACTTTGTTATTTGTGATTCTAACTTTTTGTTTAATATTTAAATCCCAAATTTTTTCGAGTTCAGGTGATTTTTTTGCTCCATATTATACTGTAGTTAATTTTTTAACAGATTTATTTGTTAGTTTTCTTCTGTCCAATAAAAGAACCCCAATATTTTTTATTAATGAACGCTCAAAGTTTCATTAAATTTATGTTTTTTAACATTTGCAAACCTTCACGTCATTGCACCAGTTTCTGAATCTTAGTTCGAGAATGCGTCATGGTGACGCCCGATCTTATCTCTAGAAAAAAAACAAAACTCGATTCGCTTCATATAAATTCCTTTGGACATCGAATTACCAGCAGAAACAGTGGTGTCGAACACTTTTAAACTTGATTGTTTCACCATTTACCACTGTATAAGTTTTATTCTCATGAAACGGCACAAACCGTGGATTAGTTTTAATAGGATTTATATGAATATGAAGCAAAAGATGTAGAAAGTGGAGTAAAAATTCATTTATTTATAATCTTTATTTCTTGTCCTGATTTGCAGAAATTTGAAGCCGTTATTTCGGGAAACGTTCAAAATTCACTTCTATAAGTTATTACTGTCCGGTTGAAATATTTTATTTGTAATTAGATTTTTTTATTTAGCAATATGACTGAAATTCAGAGGTGCTTGTCAAGACCAACAGGCAGAAAAAAATGCTGTAAAGTGTTTTTCCCGAGTACGGAACAGAATGACGCGAGTAGTTTTTAAACCACAACGAGATCGATCGTGTCAAGAGACTCTTTCTCAATAAATCGCAATCAATTAAACACAGTGCACAAAAGAAATTCACCATTGTTTAATTAATTTGTACCAATATCTTGTTCAGATTTATTACATCTCATAACTAATTATGTGATGGTAGTGACGACGTAAACCAGATTACGAGAGAAAAATTCATTATCTTGAATCACTTTATTTCACATCTAGTTGCTTTGATTTTATGTTTGTTTATTGTTAGGTTAAGTAATTTTAAGTATGTATTGGTTTTTTACGAGAAAAAGATTATCCATATTATAGATAATTTAAAAGATTAATTGGTTGTTTTTCTTATACCAAAAAAAAAACTCAAAGTATTTTTAATTAGGAGAGGCACCAAGTTTGATTAATTTTGATTTTTTTTGTGTTTACAAACTCTAACACTATAGCGTGAGACAGGAGAATTAAGCAAGCAGCGACAGGAAATATTTAAGCAAAATTTGAATTTTACGATTAGTGACAAAAAATACTGTTGCAAAATCAAAAATATTAGGGCAGTGACAAGGAATTGTTGGGAAAAATTTTTTTGTACAGCGAAAATGAACTAGGCCTACTTCCAAATGACGAAGATTCCAAATGCAAAAAATTATCAAGATTTGAGATGAAGACTTTTTTTGGTCTTTCCCTAAATTTGGAACAAATATTTTTCTTATACCAGTGATCTCTAAAAAAAATTTCTCGATTTTCGTCCTAAAAAAGCAATGATTTCTAAAAAAAGTCTTCATCTTGGATCTGTCTCCAATTTTCTTAATTTTTGTTTCAAAAAAATAGTGATCTCTAAAAAAATCAATTTTGTATAGTTGCACCTTTCCTGCAGGTGTAACTATGCAATACATCAATTGTTTCAAATTCTACTCTGATTGCAATTGCAAGTCTTTTAACACTAGAAAGACGGGAAATTTTCCCTACCTAGAAAGACGGCTGCGGTCAATTTTGATCGCAACAGTATTTCGTTTCAAAATTTATCCAATAATGACCAAAAATATTTTAATTATCTGTCAAAAATATATTCACAACTACGTTGAATATTTTTAATCAACATTTTTAGTAATTGCAACAAATTAAATAATAATAATAATATTTTATGAACTTTCTACTGCACAAGAAGAGCAAGTTGCAACAACAAATATAGATGATGTATGTCTACCACAGCAAGACTTCAAGCATTTGTGGCAGCTAACGCTAGACTTGTTTCCACATAGTTGTAATTGTCATTGCTTTCGTTTTCGAAAAGTTTGACTAGAGCTTTCTGCCACCATCGTAGGAAGAGGAGGCAAATCGCTTTTCGCAGAACGATCGCTACACATTTCTTTTATTAGCTAAAGTAAAAATTCTCTTCTTTTCAAGTTCTGGCCTGTTACTTTAGAATAGATTATGTATGCATTGATGCATGCACAGTTAATAATATTAAAAAATACAGCCACTGGCCACCTTCTTGTGGCACTTTTGCGGTGTGATAACGCGCCGTTTGGTCCAAAACATCTACACCTACTTTTGACGCGTTGTAACTTCTGACTGTTTCTGGTAATTTTTTTGGGTGTAATTGATCAACAGAAACTGTTTGATGAATTGAACTTAGCATATACACCAACTTCGCTTTTTTTGCTTTATATATAGTTAAAGTGGCCTTTGAAGGAGATTGGTAGATTTCTGAAGAGTATAAAGGCTTGCCTTTCATCATTTCCTCAACTTTTGGTACCTCTTTTCTTTGCTTTCTTATTGTTCCAAGAAGTGTAGTTTTTTCTGTTTTTAGTTTTTCTACTAAATTAATACTTGTAAAATAGTTATCCATTGTTACGTTGTACCCTTTTTTCAAGAATGGTTGCATCAACCATAAGCAGACATCTGTCGGCAAATCGTTTTCCCGGTTTCTTGTGGGGTCTTTACCAAGATACAGCTTAACATTGCAGAGTTATCTTGAACGAACACCAACCAGAAGCCAAAATTTTATGCCAAATTTGTCTGGCTTATTTGGCATGTATTGGATGAAAGGGCACCGAGTTTTGCACGGAAACAGTTGTTTATCAATTGTAAGATCAAAACTTGGCACAAAACATTTTTTACAATTTTCAGTAAAATTGTTCCAAATTTCTGAAATAATGCAAAATTTATCTTCTTGTCTTCTTTCGCGGCGTGTTGAGCAGTTATCAAATCTCAAATGCTTCATTAGTTCTTTGTAGCGATCTCTATTAATTGTTTTGCTAAAGATTGGATGCCCCCACTCCTTACTCCATAGTTGATGAATTGGAGTGTTTTTTCCCATCAAAACACCACGTGCTATTTGAAGACCAATAAATTTTTCCAATTCGCAAAGTTCCACTGAAAAATTTTTGTCATCAGCTTGGCCATGCTTGATAGTATATTTTTGAATTAAACAAAGTATGGGCTCATCAATAAACAATCGAAATGCGCTGAATGGACTTTTTGATTGGACACCTATTCGAGAATATGATGTTGGTCCCGATCTTTGAGTAAAAATATTTTCAGCTGCAGCTCTTCCTCTGTTTACCGTGTCGCTGATTCGTTTCCATAAAACGCCGGTTCTACTTCCCCATGTTCCATGGATTGATTGAAGATTGTGTCTCATTAAAATTTTCATAAATTGGTTGATCGTTGGGTTCATCGCTGTCACAATCCGACAAATCAGAATTTTCAAGAGTAGCCTGCATTACCGATTGCGCTGTTGTATCCTCATCTTCATCGCATGAATTATCAAATTCATCTACTTGTAAAGACCTGATTGCTTCTTCGGCTGTCAGTCGTCTTGCAGTAGCCATGATAAAAATGTTTGTTTTTGTGCAAGTACTTACTCAACGAATAAAAATCTACTAATACAAATAAATGTTATAACTGCTGTAAAACATGGTAAACCTCAAACCAGCATGTTATTATAGAACATTTATTTAAACATAATTTCAAGGTTATAAGTAACTGAAATAATATTAAATAAAATCTATTGTATAAATCAATAACTAAATTTTCTTTTTGTAAAATTAAATAAAGGTTCTGCTATCAACTTGTTGTCTTTACCTAAGATATATTCTATAAAATTTTGAGCTGCGTCTGCATATATAAAAGATCAAAGTTTTCATCAAACCGCCCTGATTTTGACGTAATAAAAAAATAGTAAATGAAAATCAACAATCAGGTAGACAGAAATTGTTTACATAATGTCTAGTTGATCTAAACTCTCTAACAAACTGTTTTGATACCGTCTAGCATAGCTATCACAATGATAAAATTGTTTGCGGTCACATTTGACCGCTCGTCTTTCTAGGTATATTCCTTAATTGCATTCGTTTGAGAAGTTAAATCAAAATTTTTCTTTGTTTGCAGATAAAAAAAAAACTCATGGGAAGACAAAAGTAGAATTTTAAAAGCCAACGCTGTAAAAAAAAAAAAAAATTTAAAAGCGGTCAAAATTGACCGCTCGTCTTTCTAGTGTTAATTAAGTATTTTCTTTCTACTTTGTCTGCATACTATAAGGTTATAACTTTGGGCCCGCTAAAGTCAATAAAGTCAATTTGTGTCAGAGCTTTATTACGTCGTGAAACTTATAGTTTCGGTTGTTCAGAAGTCTTTTTACCAATTTTTATAGAACAAAAAAAAGTCAAAATTTATTTTATCAAATTTCGTATACAAACACTTATTTTTGCTTATTTTTGTGAATTTTTGAGCAGCTATGAACAGTTCTATCATTTTGTTTCTGCGTTTTAAAGCTAATATTTTAAAACCTTTGAGAATAAGAAACCTTTAACTAACTTTTTTTACTTGGAGGAATTAATCGTGGTGGAATATACCGGTCATTATATTTTACATGCAATTTTTGGACTCTTACTATAGTTTGGTTATCTTCGTTTATTAAAGTCATTTAAAATGCTTTAAAAATTTTGTTTTTTCCCCAATAAACTTTATGACGCTAAAATAAAAAGTTAATCAAAGATTTTTTTAACTAGGCTACATTTAAAGGAGCTGGGACAAGTTAAATATTGTTGCGCTTGAACGCTTTTGAGCAATCACCTTAAGTACACATAGCAGCGACAACTTCCTCTCTCTAATCGGTCTTCTGTCAGTAATATATGTAAATGTTTAAAGATCGTTAGTTTTATGGCAACCCAAAAGTTATAATTGAAAGATGAGTGAGGTTGGAGTTAAAAGTGATTTCCTATTTATCTTTATTTAATATCTAAAACTAGTTTTAGACATTTATTTCAGCGGTATAATCTGTGATAAAAAATTTGTTAAAGGTAGTCCAATTAGTTCATATGAAAAAAAAAAATAATTTTTTAAATTTTTGATTAAAGATGATAAATAAAAACAAGGCAATAAGCAACATACTTTTATTTATGGAAGATAACAGAAAATAATGTCAAACAAAGATCTTATTTGACAACATTAGAATAATACAGGAAAGCAGAGTTGAACTGCCACAATATTTTATTTGCAAGATAGACTCAAATTCATTATTATCAAGTCATTTACCTTCTTTCTGACGCATCAGTTGTATTTGTTACGTCATTTTTTAGAAATTTCAAAGACAATCAAGAATATTGTGGTCTTCTTGTGGCTCAAATCGCATTTTATGATTTCATTAAAGAACGTCAATATCAGTGGCGGCTCGTCCATAGGAGCTGCAGCACTCTCAAATATATGTGCAGCAGTTATTGGGTTTTTTAAGAAAACTTTTTTTAAATTTTGAGTTGGCAACTACTTGAGCTGTTTTGAATTCAGCTCAAAAATTTCTTCAAAAGTGGCGCAAAATAACTCATTTTATTGACGCATTATATAGATAATGCAATGTGCAGTACGTTTAAGCTGCAAGAAACGCAGCTCACACAATCTAATTATAGGCTTAACAAGTACAACGCTTCGCTTTCTTTGGCATATAGCTTTTTAATTGAAATGCTTAGTTAGTAATAAAATTTGATCTCCTTAAAATTTCACACAGATTATATGTTTTACAAATGGCAAATTCAGGTGCGGCAAAAGTGGGGCGAAGGGGCACTTGCTTTTGAAATTCCCAAGATAAAAGCATTCTTATACCGGTATAAGAATACCAATTATATAATCTCGACCAAAATATAATCCATCAAAGTTTGAAAATATCGATTTAAACAAGAAATTATCTAACTTTTTTCAAAAAGAGCAAATACAGTATTTTAGCCAGAGGTACAAAATTTAGAAAAAGATACTTTTTTTGTTAAAAAGGCACTTTCAACAAACATATTTTGCGAATTGAAGAACAAATTTTTTTAGAAAATTGGTGAAGACAAAAAAAGGTCTTCACTTGAGTTTGAACTGAAAGAGTAAATCTTTGTAGTGCAAAATGAAGGCCAATAAAATAGAGAAGGTTTTCATTTGCAAAAAAGACGTTTTACTTTTTAATGAGTAAATTAAAATGTCTGCGGGTTAAGTAAATAAAACGCCGCGGTCGAAAGTGAAGATTTTTATTAATTTTTTACTATTTACAAAGTTTTTCCATAAAAATTTTCTTCATTACACCCACGCTAAAAATTTGCGCTTGTTGAGAGTGTGTTTTGAACAAAAAAGTGCCCTTTCTAAAATTTTGCCCCGCCCGTCAAAAATTTTTTGTCGTCTCTGATTGCAGCACCTCTTCGTTTTTTACTTGCCAGCCGCCTCTGTCTATAATATTAGCAGAACTTCACGATTATAAATTATAACTAAGCTCTTGTTTACAATCTAAGAACAGTTTTGTATACACCTATTTCAATTTTGTTTTGTGAATTCTCAAAGTTGGTTCAGAATGAAAGCGGTCGCCAAAAAACCAAAAAAAGCATATTTTGTGCGACAATTTTTAAAGTGATTCGCTTTCTATTTGCATTTTTTGCGACTGCATTTAGAGTAAACCAATCTAAAAAGTTTAAATATTTCGACTTCAATATTTTTCCGCCAGGCACGAAAAACTTTTGGGCTTTGGCCATTCTTTTACATACATACGTATTTACAGTAGATGTCCTTATTTGGTTATGTTTATTGCTGTTTTTTAAAGGGTTGGTGTCAGTGAGAAAAGTTTTGTTCATCCTAACGTTTAGGATGATTGTAATTGCTACTGTTGGTGTTGTAATTGACACTGTGTTTAAATTTGAGGAGAAAAATTCTGCTCCTGATGATTATGACTAGTATTGAATGAAAATTCCTGCTTATTTCTGTTGTGGTCACCCAGTGCTGCAAAAGCACTTTATAAAAATTCTAGTACGACTGTAAATTCTATAATTGTAATTATCGAGCCAACATCAACGTTCATGTTTAATGGGGATTAATCTATCTGATAAATTGAAGTAGTTAATTTCAAAAGCGAGACATAAACTTGTATCATGACGACTTTGTAGTCACAAAAAAAAGCGTCATATAATCCTGTTTACATTGTAGTATAACATTCTTTTAAATAATTTGTTTTAGTTGGAAAGAAATAGTTTTTTACAATAAAAAAATGAATTTTAATTATCGACACGTTGTAATTGCTAAAAAAACGATGAACAATGATAGGCTATGATTTTTGAGCCACACTTTATGGTAATCAATGTGAACGTGAATGAATACGATTTTAAAATAAAAAGCTAACTGTGTTTGTGTACCAAGATAAAGGTTGAATTATAAATATGTCAAAATATATATTTTTTGAATATAATGGAAAAGATTTTAACGTGGAATGCAACGATTTTAACAGTCTTAAAAGTAAAGTTGAAAAAAAGTCGGGCGTTTCTCTCAGTAATCATCGATTGGAATATCATTATCAGAAGCGTAATATGTGGATCGGCATTATTGATGATGATGATTTGGAAAATGTTACTGAACAAACTGAAGTACGACTCATTCCGAAAGAGAAAGGTAAGAATATCTGATCATACAAAGAAAAGCGTCAAGTCGATGATACTTGATCATGACTAAATAAATAAATGGATTTTTGTACACGAAACAGCTTAGACTAGCGTTTCCCAAATTTTTTATCTGTGGAACACTGCAAGGATTTTTAAGTCGATAAGAAACCTCATTATGCCCAGCAGATTAAAACGTTTTTTACCTATTTTGTACCACTCACAGCAGAAATAGAAATGGTACATTGCTATTTTTATGACACAGGTGATTCAGACTCAATAGTTTAATTTTTTTTATTGCTTTTCTTGTTTTCGAATATAAAATTTCATCTATTGCATCATTTCATACAATGCAGAAAATATAAATGTACAAGCTTAAAAAATACTTTCTTTTCCTAATATTGTAATTGTATGATCTTTAGATCATTATTTAAATGAATAAGATTATATCAAATAATACCCAATATATTACTGCAACGTAAAATAGAAACCTTGAATGAAGAACTGTACTGGCTACAAGCATGCCAATTCCCGCTGACCCAAGCATGGTAAACAAAGCATTGACATTATAACTTACTGAGGACTAATGGTTGCTATACAATAGTGTCATCAGTGGCGTTTGCACAAATTTGTCACGGGAAGGTTTTGTGAGTCATAAAACACGATTATTGTAAGTGGTCATGGTCATGGACCGATAACTTTTTCAAAATTACATTAAAAAGTAAAGTAGGCCTAATTACTTTTTAGAGCACCATGCAGTTGCACAAATTTTTTTTGGCCTAATCGTAAACGCAACAATTAAATATCAATAAGAGTTTTCTTGAGTTAAGCTCACTGATAAATCAAATCAATTTAGCTTAATGCTATTTGAATAAAATACCTCTGATGATCGCACTTTGGTAAAACAGATTGTTGGGGTTTTTAATAAATTCTATTGTAATGGCACGATAGTTTGTTTTTGAAATATACAGCTTTAACTCCCTTATTGAGCACACTTAATTGGAACTGAAATTAACTATATCTAGCTTAGTGTTCTCAAAGTGAGCCACTTGGCGCCTACCGGGTGTTTAGTAAATCTTACGACTTGGATACTGGTCTTTAAAACCCCTATATCTCGCTTATTTTTTAAGGCATTTTAATAAAATTTTAAACTAATCGATTAAATTAATCTTACTTTTTATAATTAATTGATATAGCCGCCCTCAGCCTCGATGACGCGCTCTAGGCGGCCTCTGAAGGCGCGGCAGATCTCGACGACGTACCCCTTGTCGAGGTTGACCCAGTTCTCGGTGATGCAGGCCTTCAGCTTTTTGACGTTCTGCGATCAAGTCTTACACACACTACTCTCCACTCGCCACCACACACTGTAGTCCAGGTGGTTGAGGTCCGGGCTCAGGAAAGGCCAAATTGACTTGGGCCAAAAGTCAATGTTTTTTTTGAGGAAAGCCTGCGTCTTGTTGGCCGTGTGGGCGGGGGCCCCGTCCTGCTGGAAAACAAATTTCTTCTTGTCAGCCACCTTCCCCATTCAAGAGATTATGGTCGAGGTCATGACGTCGATGTACCCGTCGGCGTTCAACCGTTAGTCGCCATCAAATAAGGCGGGGGGCGAGACTTCCCCGTTGCTGCACATCAGGCCGAGAAACATCACTGCGGCGGCATGTTTCGTCGAGGAAAATTTACCTGACGTGGTCCTCCGCGTTGTCCACGTACCGGTCATTGCGGCGGTTACGGACCGGGTCGACCGTAAACGTCTTCTCGTCCGAGAAGAAGATGAGGCGGTCCTTGATATGCTTGAGGTCGTTAAGCAGTTTTTTCGCACGCTCCAGTCGGAGAGCCCGAGTCTTTTCCGACAGCAGAGGCCTTTTTACTATGGCCTTGGAATTTCCTCCGGCCTCTTTCACGATTTTCAACACTGTCGCGAGCGCCAAGAAGTGCTCCTTCACCAAGGAGCGCATGGACTTTGTCTGGTCCTCCTTCAGCGACTTAATGATCGCCTTAGCGGCGTTTTCCGTTCTCGACGCACGTTTTCTTCCGGTCGGCTTGGCGCACTCGATCGACTTCCCCTCCTTCATCTTTTTGACTCGGAAAACAGTTGCACGGTGAACTCCGAGGCTGTCGACGATGCCGTTGGCACTAGATCCGGCGCGAAGCATTCGGGATATCTCGTTTCTATTTGTATTATTAGACATGATGCAGTAGTTTTACAATTTCACTTTTTATTACTCTTTAAGTTCTAAAGGACGCGGAATGGTGGTCATAAAATGGAAGTACGGATCCTGTTTGTAATCTCACAGTACTCTGTGTTCCATCTATGATTCTTCCAGCGGGCCACGCGGATGACAAGCTCTGCAACTTGTTTAATAACTTTAACGGGCGTCTATACGCTTAACGCTAACGCATTTAAGGACCCAAATAAAAAACCATGCAGTTAGTAAGAGTAAAACTTCGGTTCCGAACAAGTTCCTTGATCATCCTAACCATGTGCTTATTCGCAGAAGTCTTAGGACAGTCGCGGTTCAAAATATGACATGACAGCAGTGATATCAAATTCTATACAGTTATCAAAATATAACTAAAAAATTTGAGTAAGCAATGGGCCGCAGGTCGGAGAAACCTGGCTTAGATCAAGCAATAAAACTGGGTGATTTTAATCACTAGTTAGTTGTTCAAACTTAAGTTTTTCAAATTTACTGTAATATATCGATGTGACCGTTTTCGTAGCAAATAACACTTATGCCAAATCTATTTAAAACTATCATAAGATTTATTTAAAATCCCATTGATTTTCAATTTTTTTTTTATTGTACATGCAGTATACCTAGTCGATGACAAAAATAAAACATCAACATTTCTTAAAATTTAAACTTCTACTTTATGCTGTAGCTTGCTATACAGATACTTCAAAAGTTACTCCATCACAAAAAATTCACATAGAGGTACGTAAAAATAAAAAGATTGGTCAAGTCGGTGTTAATAATGTGCGGACTACGGGAAATATGGAAGCAAAAAGTGAGTTTCCTTTCCAAGCATTGCATGAAATTTAAAGTAAAAAATGAGCAAAATTGCCATATTTATTTTACAATAATATCGGAAATAAAAATAAAATAAAATAACGGCACTTCTTAAAATTCTATAAAGCATTTCCACCTTATAGCTTGCTTTACAGATTTGTTACAAGCTACTCCATCAGGAGGAATCCACATGATAGCAGATGAGAATGAAAACATTGATCAATTCGGTATTAATAACCTAGATAACACAACTGGGCTAAGAAGTAAGTTTCGTTTTCATAAATTGCATAAAATCTAAAGTAGAAAATGAACGAAATGCACATAGTAATTATTTGACTAAATGTTTTTGTGAAAGAAAGTATGTAACGGATAATTTGAATTATGTTAAAAATGCACCCCTGGGGGCTACTTTTTAGTTATGTAGTTTTGGGGGCGTATTTTTTAATTGTCTATATTTTGCGGCGTATTTTTAACATGTTGCAATTTTTGCTTTTTCAATTTAGTTCACACTATGGGACCATGTTTAAAATATGCTCTTGAGGGGATATTATTTAGTTGTATAACTGTAGGGTGTATTTTTTAGTTGTGCTTTTTGGGGACGTATTTGACATGATCCGAAAATTTTATAAAACACGAAATGTTATGCTGAAAATTGTTTGCAGTTTTTTATGAACCAATGTTTGCTTTTAAAAAAAGTGTTATAAAAGTATATTAACAATTCAAATTTGGAATTCTTATTATTCACGTTGTTTCGGAAAAAAAATAAAACAAACATTTTTGATAAAAAATAGCTTTAAATTTTACTTAAAAACTTATCTTTCAAAACCCAAAGCATAGGTTTTCGATTTTTAAGTAAAGCACCAATTTTTGTAATTAAATTGAAATACGTATGAATGAATTAATTTCAAAAAAATCTCAAAAAGTACCAGCAGCTACAATTAAATATTTAAAAATTACTTAAAATAAAAAAGTAAAACTTAAAAGCGTTTAAAATCACTTAGAAAAATTTTCTAAGTTTTAAAATTTTACTTACAGCGTAAGTTTAATTCTTTAGATAACCTTTCTGTCTTTGTATTTATTTCATTATTTGTCCACCTTTATATTAATATTTATTCTCCTGACCTCCAGGAAAGCGACAGAGGCTTTAATACAGGACATAGGGCAAGCAATTATCCCGACCTGCTTCCGGAGATGCCAAGATATTGCTGTCCGTTTGAAATTTCTTATTTTGATTTTAGGTTTCATAGAGATATGATTAAAATTTAGAACTGCTTGCCAAGACCACCAAGCAGGAAAAGCGCCGTAAAGTATCTTTCTCAAGGACGCAAGAGAATGGCGCAAGTATGTTTTGAACCGAGACCAAGTTGATAACAATCACGGCAATCTAACCACTCGACAACGCTGCAACCAAATTTGATTACCTTGAAGTCGACAAAAATAACAAGTATTATGTCAAAACTTGACAAATTTAACAAAATAAATATACATTAGAAATTAGCCGAACTTGTTTTAAAAGTAATTTTTCTGAAAAAGTGATCTAAAAACTACTACAGTAATTTTTTCTTCCAAAATATAACTACTAATAATCTACCACTAATAACTACTAAAGTAATTTTTTAGTCATTTTCTCAGTTGCAAAATGAATTACCCAAGACACAGTACAGTATAAGAATTTTGTTTTATGCTGTCTTCATTCAAAGCATTATTTAAATAATTTAGATGGCGATTTTGATTTTCCTGAGTTTGACGGGAAAGAAATCAACATTACGGACCTCATTAAAAAAGCAAGTAAAGTCTCTGAAGGCACCCATCTTGCTAAGTTGGGAGACCCAAAAGTAAGCTCTAAAAGTTGTAAAAAAATTGTGAAAGAAATAAATTATTTGTGAGGTTTAAAAGAAAACAAATATTTCTTTCACAATTTCACAATATCGATACATACAATAGATGACCTATTTTTGGCTTTCGATAATCGCAATAAAATTGATGTTATTTTTAAGTTATTTACCTCATATTCGAAGACCGAAAGAAAAAAGTATTCATTTTGATTTGCGACACAACTCTGGACCGAAAAATAAATAAATAAATAGCCCAATTTTTTCATATAACATTGAATGCTTGACGGGCCGGATGAAATGGTTTGATGGGCCGCATATGGCCATTGTTCTACCATTGTTCTTGTTTTTCTACCATTGTCCTAAAGACTCACTTTATCAGTCAACTGCGCACTTCTTGTTTTACATTAAGTTTCTTTCGTGCTTTATTGTGATCAAAAGCACAAACATCAATAAAGGCATGAAGGTTTTCTGTAGGTTAAACGACAATAAGTTCAACCGGTTTTCGGACTTAGATTGTACGTCTATAAAACTCAGTAAACTGAAAAAGCAAAGCTTCCTCCAAGTTTACGCCGAAATCTCAAGAGATTGCAATTATCAAGCTCATACACGATTCAAGATACAAATCAATATAAAATTTCAACTTGTTTTGTCTATATCTGTACTTGTTGAGTCGTGAGCGCTGCTAACAAGTTTTCCGTCGAAAGAATGTTTATGATAGAACTTGGTCGAAGCGCAACTAATTATGTGAAATTCCTTTTCTTTAATAGATCACGTTTCTGAAACGAGACTTAGTGACGCCGAGAGACAATCAAATTGAAATTGGTGTATTGTTTCTGTTGTTACATTTGCTTCAAAGTGCTTTGATATAAAAAGAACCGAATCATTGCTAACAGTAAACTAAACTTGATTGGTACAAGGACATTTGTAAATTTTAAATACGTTAAACAAAATCACCAACTATTTTATATTTCATATAGTTTTATGATGTTAAAAATTGGGGACAAAGCAAAGCTCTTATTTTCAATATACTTTTTGAAAACAAAGAAGTTTATGACAGAGGTGGTGCAAGAAATGATACTCCAAATCTCAATGAGTTACTCCGTTTTCTCGGCTTTCAGGTTACGATTCAAAAAAACTCTCAAACTAAAGAAGTAAGTAAACATTTTTTTTTATTTATTTCTGTTTCATTTTTATATTTATTCTCACGACTCGCAGGCGCTATATATAGATCAATTGTCAAACACATTCCCCGACCTCTTTTCTTTGATGATGCTAAGGTATTGTTGTCCGGTTAAAATTTTTTATTTTTAGTTTTATAAAGATACGGTTGAAATTTAAAACTGCTTGCCAAGACCGCCATGCAGGGGAAAGTGTCGTAAAGTGTCTTTCTCAAGGACACAACAGAATGCTGCAAGAAGGTTTTAAGCGGATACGCTCTTAACCAGTTGATCACGCTGCCAATTTTATTTAAAAATTTTAGATAAGTTTAGCTTTGTTAAACATTAACTCTATCTTATCAAATTAATTTTTCATACAAAAACGTAATTTCGATTTTGTGATTTGCATTTGATTTGTACTGTGTGTTTATGGTTATATTTAAATTGACTAATTTTAATTTTAAGAATTTGACTAACATAGTCTTATAATGCTCTTCTTTGGTTGTAATTAATGCATTTTTTCTCAATGATTGATAAGCTCTGTACCAGGGGTGACGAACCTATTGTTTATCGCGAACCGCTTTGTCAGTTCCAGCTGAGTCAGCGGACCGCACAAGTTTTTGCATACCATAAAACTTTTTTTCTGTAATACAAAATGGCAAAAAGGGTCCTTATAGGTTGTGTTAAAACCAGAGCTGCAAACTCGAATTTGGTTTTCTTTTTTGCCGAACTTGAATTCGAACTTGAACAACGTCAGCAGCGTGGTCGAGTGCTTAGACCTTCGGGATTGTGATCAACACGGTCTCGGTTCAAAACCTAGTCATGCCATTCTGTTGTGTGCTTGATAAAAACACTTTATGGCACTTTCTCCTGCTTAGCGATCTTGGCAAGCAGTTTTAAATTTAAGTCATATCTCTATTAAATTTCAACGGGACAGCAATTATCTTGGCATCTCCGGAAGCAGGTCAGGCTAATTGCTTGCTTTATGTATATAGCCTTGTCGCTTTCCTTCGATTTAGGAGGATAACTATAAAGATAAAATAAATAAATTCGAAAAATAAAAATAGCTTAACTCGAACTTGAACTCGAACTCAAAAATATATGATCGAATTTGAGTTCGTTAATTGAAAAATTTTGAAAAGAAAATAAATAAAATTTTGGATTTTACTTTTAATATTAAATTGATAAATTTCAAATGAATCTGAGTTGTGCATTTTACTTTCAATTAGACAACCAAGTTGTCAATTAATGATGATTCTCTTTTTAACTTAAACTCATTAAGTAAATTTGCTTTATTTTGTTAATGATAGCCAGCTCCGTTATTTATTCAATTTATATCTTTGTGTTAACCTTTTGATTTTTTACAGAGGTTTAAATTATTGTATAGATAGGCTTAATCGAGCTTTCAATTCTTATAGCATAAAATAGAACTCGAACTTGAACTCGAAAAATAGTCTATGAAGTTTACAGCAGGAATTAAAAGTAATAAGGCATGAGATAAAATAAAACAATCTTAATAAAAACTTTAGTACATCAAATTTTTGGTTTAAAGTTTAATTTTTATTTGAAATAAAAGCGCGTTAAAAAGTAAAGAACCGAGCCAACAAAGGATTTGTAACACAAAATTATAAATCTTTTATAAACGAAAACAGAAATTGTTAAACAACAGTAATGAACAACAAACAAAAATAATAAAAACCCAGTTTGTCACCTAAAGGCCCGTTTTTACTACGACTGTTAGTGGAGTATTCTTTTTTGTTTTTTTGCTTCTCGTAGCGCTTAAGCGCAAAAAAGAAAAAAAGAAAAAAATAATGAATAATCCAGCCAACGATCGTATTGGAAACAGGCCTTAAAATTACCACTCTACAAAGACTCTGGCGTGGGCATGTTAAAAAATTCCAAAAATAAATGCAAGAAATCCGATTTACAAAAATTTACACGGAATAGTTTAAAAATCAATGCTAATCATACAGCTGAAGTTATTTAACGCAGTATTAAACCATGAAATAATAAAAGTAACAAAAAAACATTAAATCAAAAATTAAACTACTGAAGCTTTACCAATATGACCCTAAGTAAGATTTTTAAAACTTTTTGCTTTAAGAACCAATTAATATTTCATCAAACTGACAACAAGGCTACTCTCAACGGCATACAAAAATTTTTGTCTGTCAGCCTTTATCTTTAATGACTTTTTTTGATCTTTAATTTAGAAAAGAAATGTTCACATAGGTACGTGCTTCTAAAAACCAAGTTTGGAAGCTCTTCCTTTGATACATACGCAAGATAGAATTCAAACAACCGCTTATTTAGATACATCGCTTTCAGCGTGTCATCACTGTGTAGTTTTGGGAGTTTGGGTTGGAGCTCAGGGAGTGCAGAAATGGGTGTAACATTCAAGAAGATAGAAAAGACATCAAGCTCCAGCTGCTTCCTAAAATCTAAGGGGTTGATTTTCTCAAATCAATTTGCGGGCTGCACAAAATTTTCTCCCGGGCCACTTGCGGCCTGCGGGTCGCATGTTCGTCACCTCTGCACTATACAATGGAGGTTTATATTAATATAAGAATTTCTTTAACGTTACTAGCAAAAAGTTGTAAATTTTTATCCAAATAATTAACTTAAAAAATGGAAGTTTGGGTTAATATCAAATTTCATAGATTTGAAATCTCACTGCTCAATATTTCATAATGTTAAATTAAAAAAAAAAAACCTATTTCTTGAAAACTTGTCATTTTACTCGTCAGTTTGCCACATCTCTTTGGGGATTGAACTTCAATATAATGAACGCTTTTTAATCTTGTTATTTAAAAACATTATTTGAACTACTTCAATATCCTATATTTATCAATCTTTTAACTTTTTAAATGATTTGATAGACCTGAAAAATTTTTTAAAGGACATAATGCAAGAAATCGACAAATTTCTGAAACCGGAAAATGTTGATGACGCTCCGATGGTTTTGCTTTTTATTGGATCTCATGGGAAACAAGGCATTCAAGCTTTTTTTTAATTTTAAATAAAAATGATTTACTAATAACCACACAATATTAAAAGGTAGCAATTCGCTCAATTAATTCCGCCTTTGAATAATAATTTTTTGAAATCTTTTGATAGTTTTTATAAAAATAATAATTTTGTATGAGTTACAACAGTATTAAGCCTGTAATACGCGTAATAACTTTTTTTATCGTTGAAGTGTTTAAAAACATTATATCATTTAAAAAAATACACACTTATCTGTTAATTAATTCTAATGCCTTTCCAATGATAATAGCAAACCAAAAAGTCAGCAAGATACTTTTATTTAAACTCTTATTTCGTCAATCAGAATTCAACCGACATCTTTAGAAACCCAAAGCTTATGAATCGTGACAGAAACCACTGCTTAAAAGTTTGTTTCCTCTACCCCTAGTAATACAATCAACATCAAAAACACCTGAATTTTCTCATTGATCACCATCCACAACAAAAATTATTTAAAGAACCAAAAAAGAACTGTCAATAAAGAAAGCTTTCGACAAATGCCAAACATCTATGCAGAAAACATTCTAAAATGTTGAGCATAGCAAGTAATTAAACAAATAAGAACATTTTTTTTCTGATGAAATGCTTTTATGAAAACTATCCATGAACTAAAACAAACAAATTATAAAATTGCTATTCAAACTATAAACTGTTGAAGAAACCTATCAACACGAAATATACAAGTCGAAATAATTTTTATAAACCAAGAAGAAAGAATTACCGTCATTTTTGCATTTCTGTTTATAACATTCTTATATTTTAAATTAATAAACCAGTTTTCTGCAAACAATTTTTTATCACAATTGCTTTCTATCTTTAATAGATTTATTTTGTAGTCACAGTCATCGAATGCTTGTAAGTAGTTGATTTGTCTGGCCTTTGATATTTAATTCATAGTTTACCTGGTACATTCACTTAATTTAGATTTTAGACTTTGTTTTATTTGTCCTATAGACCATTAAGATTAATTGCCATCTGAATAAGAAGCATGGTAGATATAAGCAAGAAAGTATATGTTTTTTCCACCGCTTCTTTTGAAACAGAATATAATTATCAATTGTCTTGCATCGTCTTAAAGTAGGGGTTTGGGGAAACTATAGCCCAATATTCTAAAAGAAGTCGTATTTCAATGAAAACAATGCACTACCAGCGCAACTGCGAGAAGCACCGCTAAGCCACAAGAGCATACTGACATTGGTTCCGATATGCTAATCACATCGAGTCAGCTAACACAGATCGGGTAAAGTCAAGCTAAACCCTGCAGTTCCATTGCTAACATTAAGTACGAATAGTCAAGCCAATCAACAAGCAAATGCCGACAGCCCTGTTTCGTCCTTGTTAGGACTCGTCACGACACTATGTCCTATTAATTGTTTTAATTTTTAAAAATTCTTTATTTTGGCTATTAATCAAATTAAGTAACTGTCTCAATACTACTATGTCAGGGGTGGCCAAACCTATACCATGTTGGAGCCGCATATCATAAATTTAAACTTTTAAAGAGCCGCAGCACAAAAATATAAAAACTTGAAGTTATTTACTAATTCACTGATAAAAAAGGTCTTCGCTTGAAATTCTCCTCAGATTTCCACTTTTCGTTCCAGCTTTATAGTAATTTCTAAAAAGAAAGGTCTTCACCTCGAATCGATCTCGTATTTCCCTATTCTCGTCCCAAATCATGATGTTCTCTGCAAAGAAAAGATCGTCGCATCAAATCGTTCTCCGATTTTCCATATAATTTTTCAATTTTTTAAAAGGAAGAGCCACTAGCAAGGGTCCGAAGAGCCGCATGCAGCTCGCGAGCCACGGTTTGGCCTGTACCATGCGATTCTTTGAAAAAATGTGTTTTTCTCAAGGTGCTCCTATAAAAAATATGCTTTTCTGAATACGTTGCATTAAAAAGTTTCCCCAATTAGTTTAAAAGCAACTTAAACACCGAATTCATTTAATCAGCTTTAATTTTTTCAATAGTTTGACCAATTACTGTAAAACTGTAAAGCCGTCAAATTTTGTCATAGGTTTATTAGACCCACTTGAACGCTAACTTTCCTTGAGCGAATATTTTCTGAAAAACTACAATTTCTAAAAAATTGTCGAATTTTATTTAATATTCATGGGCATGATTTTTATTTGAAGCATTAATGTTCACTTGATAATGCAATGTATTACAAATTGAATACAACTTAAATGCTATAACGCAAGGGTTCTTAACCGGGTCCATATCGACCCTAGGGTTCCCACGAAAAGATTATTCAATTGGAGTTCCATGAACTGGTTTGGTGTTCCACAAGATAACACACTCAGCAAAAACTTTTTGATTTTATCTTTCCCAAAAATGGAATTTGTACTTGAGACTTACTTGAAGACCAAAAAAAAGCCATCATTTCAAACGTTTTTGGGTCTTTAAGAAAATTTGTAGTATGGACTTTAGTTGTCAGGGAGATGAAATCTAAGTGAAGACGCAAAAATTCTTCTTATCAGTTTTGGCAACCAAATTGCACATATTTTTATATACGTACCTACCGAATAATATTTTTGTTGAAGTAAAAAATTAAAAATTCCTGCTATCTAGGGTATCGATCAAGTCTGGGTACAAAATAAAAAAATACATACTTCTTGAAGCAAAACAATTCTATTCAATTGTAATTTTTATAAATATCTTCAACATGATTTCCATTATGTTCAATGTGTATTGATGCGCTTTGCAAAATTCAGGTGAACTTGATGGAATAAATATATAGAACAGATCGTAAAATTCTTACGGAACCGAGGTTTTGTGAACAGCCTGTAGAATAGAAACATAGTCAGTTGTACTACAAGAACATCTTTTTTTCGCTCTTTCTGAAAAAAACAAGAACTTTTTTATAGCAAGTATATCACACTGGGATTGCAATGATAATTTAGTACTGTGATGCCAAAAATTAGGCTTCGTTTAAACTGTTTGATAAACAAAAAGAATCGTTTATTAAATTATATAATGTTGGTACCAATCAAGCAATAAAGAGTTTTATCTTATACTGCAAAATACACTTGTACTTTATAAAATACAGTCAAATAAATTAGTTATTACTATCTCTTTCTTCAATCTTTGTTTCAAGAATAACATTATTCACTTATGTTGCTTCTGTGTCCCATGAGCAAGAGAGCAAAAAATTGTAGCGCAACTTGCTAGTTCACTAGAAGAAAGTAAAACTTTTTATACACTGTGAAATTAGAGAAGAAAAATGACTCGATTTTTTATAGTTTGCTTTGATCCATTGCAAAATTAACAATTGCCTAAGCAAATTCATAATTGGAAAACTTAGGCCCATTTTTACGCCAAATTTGAATTTATTTTTTCAAGCAAGCGTTGGAGGCGCCATACATGCCGCAACATAGGGCAAGCAATTACGCCGACCTGCTTCCAGAGATGCCTTGATATTGCTGTCCGGTTGAAATTTTTTAATTTAATTTTTTAGTTTAATCGAGATATGAGCAAAATTTAGAGCTGCTTGTTAAGACCTTTGCTTGCTTGGTAAGCAGGAAAAAGTGCCATGAAGTATCTTTCCCAGCACATGATTCTAGAAAACTTTAACGTTCCAGATGACAAAATGAAAACTGTACGTCTATTCATGTGACAACTTTAAGAGAAAAACAAAAATTTTACTGTTCTGCTGAATCTAAACATGCCGACAGTATTTAAAATCGTGTTTCTGCACTTCTTTTTAAGCAAAAGACGTGTAAATGTTAAAATCGCAATCTTTTAAAGTAGTTTTTTGGGTCTCGCTGCTGACCACTGGTATAGAATAGCATTTTTTAACCTGGAATACATTTCTTTCGCTCTAAATATTTGATTGCCATGTACACTTACGTCATGTTTCTCATATATACCAACATACCTGTGTATAGCGCAAAACACTGCACTTACGCTGCTGTAGGGCTTCTTCTGGAGGAAAAAATAAAATCTTTGCAAAATATTTAACAGTAAAAATAATCAAAAACCAAATTTGCAATGTTACGTCTTTTACCTTTGGGAGGAGAACTGTGACAAAGTAAATAACCGAAAACTCAAGTTAATGAACAAGGTCATTATTAACTTCGCAAGGAATTACCTAAGACTTTAAATTTTGTCCTACCTATAAAAGTCTGCTTTAATTGAATGAACTTCTAATAATGTATATGCCATTTAACACTTTTCGTGTTTCTTTTTAAAAAACAATTTTAACTATTTGCATGGATGTTAATATATCAAACATAATTTCAATCTAAAATTATAAATTTCAAGGTTGGGGTAAACCCCTTTCTTTGCCTTTCAGCAAAGACTATGCTAATGAATTATTATCTTATTTTGCACTAAACACTTGCGCCAGTAAATGCAAAAGTAATTTGACAATGTTTATAATTAAACAAACTTTACTTTTTTTTTTATAAATACAGAGAATGGAGTTGATTACTTTCTGGATGCAAAGGAAAATAGGGTTCGAGTCAGCGAAATAGTGGATAAATTTGCAACAACTGATGACTATAACACACTACAAGGAAAACCAAAGCTATTCTTGTTTCAATTTTGTCGAGGTAGCAAGAATATAATTGATTTCTGCAAATAGAATTAATGGCTTACCAGCTCTCGATTAAACAATTTTTATCGCTTCTATGTGTGTTTTTTGTTTTTTAGTTTTTATTCAATGATATGACTGCGAGTTACACAGCTTGCCAAGATCGTTAAACAGAGAAAAGTATGTTGAGTGCTTTTTGTGATGTTTCCAATCAAGTGATTTTTCCAGAGACACAACGGAAAAAAGAATTATATCCAGATTATGTTGATCGCGGTCGCTATCAATGCGTTCGTTTAATAGAGGCAATGAGATATTAAATGAATCGAAACGGCAATTCTATCCACTCTATCGAATCAAGTTGTGATCTTAATTTCATCTTAAGTGTTTTGAGTCTTCGGTTCCCTGCAATTTTTTTTCATCTTTTTTTATCTTTATATTTACCCTAATGACTGACAGAAAAGCGACGAAGGCTCTAATACATGGGGAAAGCAATTATCTCGACTTGCGTCCGGAGATCCCAAGATATTGCTGTCCGGTTGCAATTTAATAGAGATTTGATTGAAATTTAGATCTGCTTGCTAAGACCACCAAGCAGGGAAAGTGCCATAAAGTGTCTTTGCGATGGACACATCAGAATGGCGTGAGTAGGTTTTAAATCGAGACCATGTCGATCACAATCACGGCGCTTTTAACCACTCGACCACGCTGCCGACAATACAACAGACTTGCTAGTTTGCTGACTCTATTCATTATTGATTTCAAAACGTTTCCTCTATTCTAAGCTCAAGACAAACCAAGCAGAAATAATGAAATTTTTATAAATATAATTTTGATCATCGCTGTGAATAGATTGCACATGAAAGGTGATAGCTGTTTAAACATACAGTAACTTCGTAAGATAACATGAACTTTCTCAAACAACTCTTTTCTTAATGTAAAAACTCTTATTACCATGTTTCCTTGTGACAGACAGCGTAGTTTTTCATAGAAAAGGCCAACTTCAAACAGAAATGAAGTGTTTGTTTTACAAAACTTGTTGAAACATAAAAGCTAAATATGCTAACAACGCTTTATATAATATATTCCTGTGTAATACGCAACCATAGATAATGGCACGCAAACAAAGTTATACTCTTCATTGCTCTACGTGCGTAATAAAACTACTTTTACAAACTTTGTGAGAAAAGATATTGGCTTAAGATTTTACTTTTATTTGGCATTAAACTCAATTTATAGTTTGATTTTGAATCAATATAGAAATAATAGCAAAATCTTGTGCAACCCAATAAACTACAAAAAAGCATTTTTTTGTGTATGCTTTTTATACGCTGGTCGAGACACAAAATTACTTGATTAGGCTGTGTTCTTTTTTTTGATACAAATATTTTCTAGCCATTTTATGAAGTTTAATTTTTTTGTTAAACAAAGTCATTTAACTTATTATTATTTAGTCAATGTTAACGGAACAGTGAAAGCAGACAGCTCCGAAAGAACTTTTCTGGGTAGGTATTATTTGATTTTTAAATGGTTTGAATATTTGTAAAAGATGAATGACTGAAAACAATTTTTGTTCTTCAAAGTAAAGAAAAATATTTACAACTTTAGTTAAAACAAAAAGGTTTTAAAAAATTTGGAATTTGTTAAAATCTTTTGAATAATAACGTATGTAGGTCTATGTTTAGATCGAATGTCTATTAACTTTTGCAATTAATATTATGCAGCAACTATTGTATTTGTTGCTTCATTAATGGGACATTCCATGTCAACTCAGACCCTTTTAGGCGTTTTTTTAACCATCTCCGATTTTGCTGACGTTCGGCATGTTTGTAGGTTTGGATAAAAAAATGTCTCACACCATATTTTAACTTTCTAGATTAAATAGTTTCTGATATATGAAGGTTGAAAGTTAGACACAAAATGGCCGCTTGAACGCCCCTGATCGAGCAAAAGTGGCCCTCCTGCCTTTATTTATTGTTTGATTTTAAAGATGTTAATATCATCGGAAACCTCTCCCACAGCTTTCCAATAGTATTTATTTATATCTCTAATGTAGCTATATAAATAGAAAAGTTATCTTTTACATGATCTTGTAACCTTGACCTCGCATGACCCCAAAACCCCGACTATAAACGAAAAATATTTTTTAATATTTTCGTTCCTTACGTAAAGAACTATCAGCATGCCAAAAATCAAAGTGGAATCTCTATGGGTTTTTAAGGGATGTGCATTTTATTGAGCAGGTGTGCCTATTAATGCAAATCCAGATTGCCTGCTTTACAAAATTATCAATATCCTCCGGCTTTACAACAATTAAGTTAAGCCTTTTTTTTTTATATTCTATTGTACATGTACAACATTCACAAAATTGTGGCACGCCTGATTACAATCAGAATTTGACAATGGTCATTTTTGGTTAATAGGGATAGTGCCCGGAATCAATCTACAAGTGATATTTTATGGCAAACTATTAATAATTCCAGTTTTATTGAAAGATTTATTTACTTATACTGTATGATGATTTACTGATTTATAAACTTTAAATTTGATTTATTGAAAACAGTTATCAGAGGCAGAATTTGAACCTGCATCCGCAATGACCAGCAGATCTTGTGCCCTTTCTAAGGTTGCAATCGGGACTGTAGCGTCAACTCATTCCGCCAGCCTAGTCTGGTGATTGTTAAGCTAATTTGAACTATTTATGTAAACTGTAATGCTCTGCCTGTTTTAACTGTCAGTCTTTTTCAATATTGTGTTGAAGCAATGTGGATTTGTCGTCGTAGTCGTCGTCGTTTGAAGGGCATCCACTACAGGTCAGACACAAACAGAACTGGGGCCGAGGGTTTATCCTTTTACTACACCAGACTGCTGAACTGTCTGAATCAGATGCTGGCAGTGATGTTATTAAGCCAGCATCGAGTTTAGTCATCCAAAACCGTCAGACCTTGTGCTCCATGTGGTGCCCGATGTATAGGGCACGCTGTTAGTGCATGGTCTGCGGTTTGCTCAGAGACGCCACATTCGCAATTCGGAAAGGAGCGAGACACCATTTGTGCATGGACGAATGGAATCGCCCAACACCAGTCCGCAGGCGGTTGAGCCTAACCCAAGCTCTTCGGGGTAAGCCCATCTTAACAGGCCTGGCACCGGTCTCGGGTACAAAAACACGAAGCCTGAAAACATTTTCACAGTACACCGTTTTCCATTTGTGATTTGTCCATTCAGAAGCGCGGATGCCAAGTCTGGCAAGGTTGTTCAAAAGATTCCGCGCAGCTGGCACAAACGGGCGTCTGGATCTTAGTATCACTTGGTGAGTATCTGAGGACCCACTTAAAAGACCATACAAGATATGATCAGGGTTTAGAGATCCACGGTGAGCCAAGGAGAGTGTCGCTCCCAGTCGGCGAAGCTCAGCTGGCTGGATGCCTGAGAGTACAGGTAGGTGGTCCGTTGAAGTGGGACGCAGGCATCCAGTAACTATGCACAAGGCGTCATTCAAAACACTGTCGGTGAGGCGAGTGTGAGCACTGCGACACCAGACTGGCGCACAGTACTCAGCTGTTGAGTAGACTAGAGACAAGGTGGCTATGCGTAGTGTTTTGGCACCAGCACCCCATCCCGAGACCACGAGTCGCCTCAACAGTGTGACGCGCGAGGATAGTTTTTTGCGCAATGCCACTAAATGGTGACGAAACGTGAGCGATCTGTCCAGTTTTACCCCAAGATAAGTAGGCGTTGGACAGAACGGTAAAAGTCTACCGTTGTTGTAGACCTTTAGCTCACGTTTGGCCTCTCAGTTATTTAAGTGAAAGGCTGCCGTCACCGTCTTAGTGGACTGAGCTTCAACCTCCAAGTCTGGAGATACGCTGAAAGTGTAGACATGTCTTGGCTTAAAGTCCTCTCCAAGTCCTTCCAGTTTCCAGAAGAGTGCAACAATGCTAAATCATCAGCATAAGCAAACTTTCTGGAAATCATGGAAGGAATCATCTTTTACCGTTTTTAAGACGGCGTAGCCTGCTTTGCTTGCTGTCACCGGTGGTAAGGGTGAAACTTCGATTTCGGACAAGCTCCATGATCTTTCTGACCATGTGCTTATCCGGAAGTAGTCTCAGCAGCTTGCAGGTAAGGCCACGGTGCCAGACAGTGTCATAAGCAGCTGTCAAATCGATAAATACGGTACCGGCCTTCTTTTTAGCCTCGAAAGAATTTTCGATGTTCTGGGTTAGCAGAACAACTTGATCTACGGTTGACTTCCCGCGTCGGAACCCAGCCTGCTCTTTAGGGAGCAGTGGATCGATTAATGGCTCAACGCGGGCGTAGATAAGCCTCTCGAGAATCTTGTAGGGGACACAGAGGAGAGATATCGGGTCGATAACTCTTTGGGTCCCCCACGGGCTTTGCTGGTTTTGGGATCGCGACTACAAGCGCTCTTCTCCAGATCTAGGAAATTTTGAGTCGGCGCAAACAGGAAGAAATGAAGTCATGTAACCATAACTTCAAAGCAGCTCCAACATGGAGTATAAGCTCGGGGCAGATGGAATCAGGACCCGGAGCTTTACCTGGTTTTAAATGTTGGAGGGCAGCAGCAAGTTCTCTCTGTGAAAAATTGTCAGAGATATTTATTGCGTCTGGTGTTGTGGCCCTCCAAAGGTCAGACACTTCTTGAAAGACAAGTCGAGATGACTTGCGATCAACAGCCTCGTATTTCCAATTTCTAACCAGCTGAGATGCAATAGCATCAGCTAAACAGGACAGTAACGAGGAGAGTGTCGTGACCTACCAGTAAGGTTGTTCAAAATACTCCACGCTTTTCGACTAGAGTGTGAGAAGTCAATGCTCCGAACTGCCTCGGACCATCAATCCCTCCGCTTTCTGTCAAGCTTGGCAAGCAGAGCTGTAGCAGCCAAACTTGAGTCGTCTCCCTAAGGAAACTGCAGAAAGGTTTTATAGAGGATTCACACTCTGCATCCCAACACGGAATATAGTTATTTCGATACCCGCGTGGGATAGTCTTTTTGGCTGCTTTCTTAATGGTGTTACAAAAGTCCTGGTAAGCCGCATCCACATCAAGTGAATCAGGCGGGAACAAAGTCTTTGCGAATTTATTCGTCAAAGCAATATAGTGACTCCATTTGGCCTTGTGGAAATTCCATCGCTTAACAGGCATGCTTGGCACTGCCATAGCAAACCTTGGTGGTGTAATAAGCGAAGGTCGATGTTGTGACCTGGGGAACTTCTTAAGGACACGTCTATCCGGTAAGCGACTGTTTGGACCTACGCTAGCGAAAGCTAGATCTGGATTGGTGCCAGTGTTCCAGCGGCCGGAATAAAAACTGGCAGCGTCCTTGGCATTATATAAGAGGGTAAGACAATTAATACTAGCGCAAGGCAATTTGGCCCAGATGGTATGTGCTTTCTCGCAGCTTGGGCCGTGAATAAGTCTGTTCATTGATTTCAAAGATGACAGACCGAAACCGAACCTACCGAAACAGAAGGGTATCCACCCATTTCGATGTTCAGTGTGGGTCTGCTAATCGGCAAACGTCCTTTTCAGGACGGGGAAATGCTAGGATAAAACTGCCCTTTTTAGGGCACATTGCCAACAAATTTCGAAGACCCACTATTCTTCAGCTGAACATCGAAGGCCTCACTGCAAGCAAGATGAACGTTCTTCATCACCTCGCTGTGCATTCTGAGGCATTCGTCATCCTATTGCAGGAGACCCACTGCACTGATGCAGAGAAGTTGGTGCTACTAAACTACCAACTAGCTGGGTCTTCTTTAAGCAGAAAGCATGGCCTTGCCACGTTTGTCCACGAGCGACTGAGATACACGCTTTTGGACCAATTTCGACCGACATTGGAGATAGAGTGGCTGTGTGTGGACGTTGATGGCTATAAAATAGTCAACGTCTACAAACCACCGCCAACGCGATTGCGAACTCTGGATCTCCCAGTGTTTCCTCACCCCTGTGTTTACGCTGACGATTTTAACTGTCGTCATGTTGACTGGGGTTACGATGACAACAGTCCGGATGGTGAGTGCTTGGCTGGCTGGGCAATGTGGATTGTTAAGAATTAATTTAGAGTTTGCTGTCATCTATAACTGTAGGCGTATGGCAGTTTTGTTTTTATAAGGTAAAGGTTGTGAGTTCTTTCCTGGCTTAATGGGAAGTCAGAATAGACTCCCACGTAGTCAATAAAGTATCATAGAATAATGATCAACATGGCATACTGCTCGGCGGTTCATTATAGATTGAAAGATGTTTTACAGATATGATGATGAACTAGCTTATAAACTTCAAATTAGATTTATTGAAAGCAGTGAATAGGAGCACGATTCGACCTTACATCCATAATAAAATTTAATCAATAAAGTAAAAAATCTTTTATCTACAATGTGAGCTGCGGAGCCGTGTAAAGCATCGTTCTATTATGTTCTATTGAATACGTGAAAGTTTTTGCGACTTCTCACAGGAAGGGACTTTGTGATGGTGTTTGAGGCACCGTAAAGCTCCTAGTTTCACGTGCAAGTATGGAGCGCCCTTCTGAGATGCAGATCCTATTGCCAATGACCTTGTTTGAATTTGCAACTGAAAGCATTATGGATATTCTGTTTGAATTTGCAAATGCAGGCGAGATTATAAAGGAAAGTCAGATGTTGGAAAAGCGTTTATTAAAAGGTGTAGCCATTGTCGGTTCTGTCAAGCACCCCACCTTTATACTGCTCTCCAGATCAAAGGCAAAGCTTACCATCCGAAGATACTTCTCAGCTTCTAAAGGAACAGCTGTCAAAGTTTCAAATGAACTTGACAGGCTGCAATTTGAGGAATTACAATTGGGAGCCTACACTTGCATCTACAATCAAAACTGGTGAGTATATTATGGTATACTTGAAACATTTACAGAAAATGTAGAAGTGAAGGTCAAATTTCTACCAAAGGGACCATCACCATCTTATGTATGCCCAAGGCAATAAGACCAGCTCATTGTTCCCTTTAACGAGATCTTGACAAAAGTGGATGTTTCGTCTAAATAGCGGCTCTCTTTCTTTTTGATTATAAACCTATACGCTTCACTGGCTACGGCGTGGCCGTTTGCTTTGTTGGCGATTTATTCATTCAATTTAAAATTGTCGTCGTAGCAGATGGTTGTGTCGCCCCCAGCCCTGGTAAATTTGGAAGTCAATCTATAATCCCGTAAAATAAGTGAATTGATGAAGTTTTCGTATTGTTGATTGTTGCCATATATTTATTCTTGTTCATTTAAATCGCTGTATACGAGCCGGCCGTGGCCATCGAACAATAAATATACAAGCGTGAGCACTTAGGTTTTGTTCAGTGTATATTACCGGATTGCGGGCGCATTTGATCTAGGTCTAAAACAGTAGTTTGCAGTGGGTTGTCGTAGATTAGATGCCCACTGGTGTAGAGTCGCACTAGGGTTTGCTGTGACTGCTGCAGTGGATTTGGCAATAAAATCTGGCCAAGTTTACAGCCTCAAAATAGAAGACACTCAAAAAATTATTCAAACTTTTGAACAGGCAAGTTAATCCAAATATTAAAATTGGACATTTGTTCAAGTACCATTTTATATTTTCATATTTCTTAACTTCAGTTGTAAATTTTAATTCATGTGTTACAAAGTCGAAAGGCTTAAGTTGTAAAGTCAAACCCAAGAAGACACTTCTTGTTGTTCACATTTTGTTATTTTGTTGTTGCAAATCAAAAAATGTTTTTTTTTTCGTTATTATATGAGAGTTTGAAGTATTTTACAGGAGAAGGAAAATTGGTTCCAAACAATGCAAGAGTATTAGAAAAATATATCATTTTTGCAAGTCTTTTGTTAATTTTTTTTCTTATTAGAGAATATCTTGATAACTCATAGAGATCCCACTTTGATTTTTGGCATGCTGATAGTCCTTTATGTGAGGAACAAAAATATTTTGAAAAATTTTTTTCGTCTGGAGTCGGGGTTTTGGGGTCATGCGAGGTCAAGGTTACAAGATCATGTAAAAGATAACTTTTTTATTTATATAGCTACATTAGAGATATAAATAAATACTATTGGAAAGCTGTTGGAGAGAGCTTTCCTATAATATTAACATCTTTGAAATCGAACAATAAATAAAGGCAGAGGGCTATTTCTGCTTAATCAGGGGCGTTCAAGCGGCCATTTTGTGTCTAACTTTCAACCTTCATATATCAGAAACTATTTGATCTAGAAAATTGAAATATGATGTGAGACATTGTTTTATCCAAACATGCGAACATGCCAAATTTCAGCAAAATCGGAGATGGTCAGCAAAATAGATGTGTGAATTGACATGGAATGTCTCTGATACAAGATTTAACGAGTAAAAGCTTTTTAATGTCTTTTTTTTTTTTTTTTTTTTTGATGAAAATTAACTTAAAAACAAAGAAAAATTTAAAACGAGTACTTTTGGGTAATCTAGAAAACTTACAATAAATATAAAACAAACAAATGCTGTATTTTTAATTACATTTTAGACTGGTACAACAGTCAAGTAGTATCTACTGATGATGTAACGAAAAATCCAAGTAGACTTGACGACATGTTTCTTGGTTATGCAACTTTACCAAGTATGAATGTACACAGTATTAAAAATAAATTTGAGTTAATATTTACGAACTGAAATATAGTTTGAAATTTTTAGTTCGAATTAAACTTAATATGAAATCCAAAAAAGAAATTTTATGCTTTAAAAGTTTTGGTTCGACGAACAATCTGTTTGCTTTTGGCATTCATTAGTTAAATAATTTTATTGCAATTAATTGTAAAATCTGACTGTTGCTGCAAAATTATTATAAAAAAATCAGAACCGCAATATTTTTTAAGCTGTTCAGTTTATCAATAGTCGATGAATAATATATAAAATAATAGGCTACTACCAAGTAATAAACAACGAAACGTGACAATTTGATGAGGTTTTGTCGATAAAGAAAAACACTTCGTAGTTGAACAAACAAAATACAGATTAACCAAACTGATTAAAGCAAATCTGATTATAAAAACGATCCCAGTAAAAACTTCAAAGATTTTACTTGCTGGTGGCATATGTTATGTGGATTTTATTAATCTTATCCAGTGACCTACTTTAAATGCATTACTTTTTTGTCCAATAATAATTTAAGATCAGATAAGTTTATATCTAACAGCATAATACTTGACATTGTTTCCGATTAGAAATTAGCTTTTCAATTGTGTATTAACTGATTCAATAAAGATCTTTTTTGTTTTAGAACTTAAAGCTTATCGAGAAGAGTCAGGGTCGTGGTTTGTTCTGTCCATCTGCTTGGCGTTTACTTCCAACGCTCATCAAGACGACTTAATTAAACTTTTCGAAAAAGCAAGTTTGTTTTTTACATAAACTAATTGAAAATGCAATTGTTTTATTTTTAAGTGATATTAGCTTTGCTTTAAAATGAATTGAAATGGGACTGATCGAATACTTGTTAAAATCACAAATCGTGATATTAGATCTTTTCGTTACATTCGATGTAACTAACTATACGAATATACAAACCAGTAGTGACTGCGGCACTCGGGCTGCTTGGGCTCAACCCAAGCACCCCAAAAAAATAATCAACAGTTTATAGTTTTTGCCTTCATATATTTTAATTTATTACAAAATTTTATCCACTATCTTTAGCCTTCAACTGTGTAGTTGTGCCTACAAGTTGCATTTGCAACTTGTTGCATCAGTATCAAATACGAGCTCGAGTAGCAACAAAGTCGCCATTGTTACAAACCTAGAATTAATTTTAATGTTAAGGTATTTTTTCTTCATTGTTTTATTTTAGGCTATAATTTATTATAGAACTCATAATAAAAATGTTAAAATTTTAATGTCTGAGTAAGTTTTTATTTTAACAGGTCAAAATTAAAAACTTAAAACTTTCTGTTCCAGAATAATAACAAATTGTAACTTTATATAGCTCGTGGTTTTGTGAAATATTTCATAAAATATTAACCTCAACTGTTTTAGGCTAATCAAGAAGTGCAAGTGATGAGAAAAGAAGCTGAAAACAAATACAATGAAAAATATGTACAAACATGTACCTTGAGAGATGGTTTGAAAAAGTTACTCTATTTCTATCCTCAATAACAACCAAAATGAAAATTTGTCAAGTATTAATTTAGTTCATTTCGTCGCAATAACAAAATGAATAAATATAGTAGGCAATATAAATACTAGTAAACACACAAAATTGAATTGCGACAAGGTGATTGCGAAGGGACTGTGAGGTCTTCGAGTCAAGCAATCACCTTAAAATTCATCTTCGCAGAAATGATATGTAATAATAAAATTGCAAAAACAATATTTATAAGTAGTTCTTTTAAATATATTTTGGTTTGAATTAATTGTTTTTTGATGTAAATAAATGCGTTTTAGTCATTTTGTTTGAGTATTTTAGGTTATGATTTTACTAATAAAAGAAAAGCTTATGAATGAAATAAAATGATTATTTTATGTTTGGATATTTAAAAGAGGAACTTTTCAGAAGTTAATTTTCTTTGCATTTTTTTGTTTTTGAAGCTTGCTATTTTTCATGGCATGTCAAACTCGCGTCTCATATTCGTCTGCAGTTTTTAAAACTTGCCAATTTTCGGCATCAAACGCTTAAAAGCTTCGATCATGTCTGAGCTTGATTTGGTTTTCAAATGAGCTGTAAAAGCTTTTTTTCGAAAACACATCAATGATGTTTAAAATATATTACATTGCCTTTCTACGATTTGAGCCAAGAAAATCCAATAAGATCCGCTTGTATTTGAAAGTTGGCACCGGGCAACAATTTTCAATTTTGTACCCAAGGAATTGTGATCTACTGTACATATTTTCAACCGATCAAAAATCCGAAATTTTTTTCTTTGCTCACAAAAATTCTGTCACTGAGGTCTTGGAGCGATCAAGGAGCACTCCACGTTAGTTGTCATGGCAAAGCTTTTTTTTAGCAACTTTTTAAGATGATAAACGAACTAATCTGTTTCATATATAGCGTTTGCAAATGTACGAAAAAATAAATATGATTGATTTGCAAATGTACCGAAAGATAAATATGATTGAACTGCAAAGAGCTGAATGTGAATTTTTTGAGCAGAGAAAAAAATTTCGGATTTTTGATTGGTTGAAAATATGTAGATCACAATTCCTTGGGTACAAAATTGAAAATTGTTGCCCGGTGCCAACTTTCAAATACAAGCGGATCTTATTGGATTTTCTTGGCTCAAATCGTAGAAAGGCAATGTAATATATTTTAATCATCATTGATGTGTTTTCGAAAAAAAGCTTTTACAGCTCACTTGAAAACCAAATCAAGCTCAGACATGATCGAAGCTTTTAAGCATTTGATGCCGAAAATTGGCAAGTTTTAAAAACTTAAAAGTTTTAAAAAAAGTTTTAAAATCATTTTTTGCTTATTTCTTTTCATTGGTTTATGAAGGGTACAAGGTCGTGCGATTGCAACCATTGCTTTGGAAAGCGACGAGCTCCCGAGAAAAAATCGCTTTTTTCCGGGACATAAAATCTAAGTTTTCTCCCATAACAGAGATTCGATCTCACGCACGCCAGGTAAAATAAAATTTTCTTTCTTCAGCGCTGATTGAACTAAATTGTTGATAGTGGAACCTGGTACCACTTGATTGTGTAACACCATTTGACTATTAGCACCCTTAGTTCTTTTTGTTTGTTGCATCTTTGAGTAATTTGTTTGGTCTTGGTACGCTTTTTGTATCGTTTTAAAGCCGCGTTTTCAGTCAAAGGTTTTTTTACCGACGTTTTTTGTTAAAACTTTTTCAAAAAGTGGCTTTAATTTTTGCAACGCTTTGTTGAGCGTTATTTTTTGCTGTCCGGTTGGTTTGAATTTAGATTTCTTGCATTTTTACGTAGGGTTTCAAAAGAATTTTTTATTATCTTTTTTGTGTTTATTTCTTGCAAGTTTTTCATAAACTTCAGACTTCAACGCAATCAATTTTCTCAATTTGCAAGACCACATTTTACACCGCTTATCACAGGAGCTAGAGTAGACAACAAGAGCGGAAGAAAACCACCGTTTTGGCCACTTTTTTTCTTTAACGCTACCTTACGGTCAGCCAACTTTTGTAGTTTGACTTTGTGTTGTTTTGATTTCTGTTTGTAATGGCGCGATAAGCTGACGTTTCCTTGTAGCACGTTGTGAGCAAAGTTACCCAGAAAACGTAATATCTCTGGAAACGCCTTGTCTAGAATATGTTTTTGCAAAGATGCAGGAGCTTTTTGAAGCAAACGCTACATGGGTCTGTTTTTCGCAAGCGATTCATTGATAAAGATAATTTGTGTTTTCTGGAAAAATCTCTATACCTAGTCTCTGTTCATTGTGCGTTTCGCAAAGTAATTAAATCACCAAATAACCTCTTTCCAAAGCGTTTTTGAAAGTTTTTGAATAGATCTGTCTCATGAATTGAATAGATCTATCAGATGTCTATAGATCTATCAGGAGTCGGAGTCAAATAAAATATTCCGAGTCCGACTTTTTGTACTCTTAAGAGTCCGACTCTGACTCCTTTTTAAAACCTCCGACGCCATGCAAATCCGACTCCGCAACCCTGTTCTCAACCAGTGGCCCATGGGGCACTTGTGAGCCACGAGTTTTGTAGGTGGCCCACACAGAGAAGTGTGAAAAAATGTTGAAATCATATGTTCGGAGGCTGGTTTTTGTTGAAAAAGAACGAGTTGGTGAAATTAGTGTGGATTGCAAGTGAAGATTTTTTTAGATATTACTACTTTTTAGAGACAAAAATCAAGAAATTTGAAACATATTCAAAGTGAAAACTTTTTTTGGTGTTCACCAATAATTTGGAAACGACTTCGTGAATTGGGTGCGTAATGAAAGTGAAGATTAGACACATTGGGCCACAAACAGTAGCGTACCGAGGAGTTTTGAAAACGGAGGCCTTGCAAGCACAATCAATTATGCTTAGTGGAAAAAATTTTTCAAATCTCTAATTTCCCGATTTTTGTCGCAAAAATTTAGTGATCTTTAAAATAAGAAAAGGTCTTCACCTGGAATTTGTATCTGATTTTTTCTATAAATGGTCTTCAGTTAGAACTCTAAATACGCTACTGGCCACAGCAATTACGTTTAAAGTTTTTTTGGGCCACGGTGTTAAAAAATTCAGAACCCCTGTTCTAAAGTATCACAAAATTAAGGTTAATTACATGCAATTTGATTATGATAACGATCGTTCTTTGTAACTGGTGAATTGCTTTGTGTTTTGTTCTGATTTTTGAGACATCGAGGCTCAGATTTAATTTATTTTATTTTGCTTTGTTTGTCCGCTAAAGTCACCTGCCGGGAATATATATACATCTTGCTGCAACTCGTGACACAAATAGAGAAAGTTACTGAGAGAGACCGGCACAGACGCCAGAGATAGAGACTGCGAGAAACGCAGAAAAGATTTTGAGATCGTGGAAAATTTTACGTTATCAGGCTTAAATATAAACTCAGAAAAATTATGTTTGAGAAAAGGATCTATAAACCTGAAAAAATTTTGGGAGCTTAATTGCATCCCACTGTTTGTTGCTTTTTAAAGAAACTAATCAAGGTTCTCGAGTTTTTTATTAGATAAAAAACAAAAAGTCGCAGATTAATTTTTAGTAATTTGATAATCACAACAATTCTGGTTTAGATTGTAGCAGGGAACATATGATTTCTACCGTTGTTTTTAAAAAGTCTGAACATGGCAACGGTTGAATTATAATTTTGTAAAGTATCTAAGCATGGCAAGCCAGATTCGCTTCAAATCATGTCATTACTCGAGGTCAGAAAGTCTCTTGTTTCGGTTTGAAAAATGCGATGTTGCAAAAATAACTTAAAGTTTTTTGAAAGTAAAACGATGTCGTGTGTTCACTTGACCTCGGAAAAATTACTTAATCTTATCATAAAGCATTTCAATGTTGTAAAAATAACTTCTTGAAAAAAAATTGTGTTATTACCACTTTATAAATAAAGAGTGTTGGTATCAGCGTCTGTATCAGTGTATGCAGCAGAAAGCAATTTAAAAAAGCAACTTTTGTAAGTTACTAATTTTTAAATTATTAGCTAGTTTCCTCAAAATTATTACTATTGCCTACACAATATCTAAAAAGTTTTTACTTTTTGTGTCCAGGGCTTGTGAAGCGTGGCTCCTTATTCCAGGATCTGTCCAGAGAACCTGGGCTGTTTCTTGTATATTGCGCAAGGTTGTCGTAGATCTGAAATTTGGTAGGTCTTGTATTAACAAAAATCTTGTAAGAAAAACAAAAAAAATAAAACCCTAAAGTTGATTAGTTTTTATTAGGGCACAAACTTGGGCACAAGCTCACTTCGTCAGATGCAATGGAAAAAACAATTTTTTTATTTTTCTCAATTGATTTGAATAGTTGACACGGCTCTCCCAACTTTATTCCTTCGAATTCTACAATGACAAAAATCTTGTATGACGTTTTTTAAAGTCTCGGTCTCGTAACCCCAAAGTCTCGTCTCGGTCTTGGTTTCGGATCACTGCGTCTTGAATCCAGGTCGGGAGATTGCAGCGATGTGGCCAAACCTCACAGGTGTTGTAAATATGTCATGATTTTTTGTAAAAATAGGTTATTTGTACGTTTTTTTAGCCATTCGGGCGTCATGGTCCTCTTTAAATTTGCCATTTTTTGCCGAAAAATTGAAGAATGGCAATCTTTATGCATGGCTATCAAGACGCCTGAAGTGCTCAAAAAATTATAAACTTGTTTTTATCAAGATCAAACTTTATGCATTTAATACTTTTAATAACAAAATTTGGTATCTTGAATTGCGGCTATATCACGATGCTTTTAAATGTAGTAGATACAGTTCTACAACATTATAATAGGTTTTATGTGTAAAGATTAAACAATTAATGCAATTGTAGTTCAAATCCTAGTCGCTTGGTTCTGTTCTATTCTTGTGGAAAGATGCTTTACGATGTGGAAAGATCTACACCGTCATATTACCAAATATAAAATATAATATATATATATCGATTTGTAGGATAGATGGCACTAAAAACTACCATCTGTGCCATGGTTCATCATGCATCCCAAACTGCCCGGCCATGGTTTTTAAGTTTTAAACTCTCATTAGAGACAGTCTGCTTACCCAGGTTTATCTCGCAGAGCTGGTCAAACATGTAGAGAAAAAAATTTAAGACTTGTTGGGTTCCACCAGATGCATTGCTTCCTTGATAGAAGCGGCACTGTGTATCACGCACGTCAATGCCCAGATGCTAAAAATGTATATCGAGTTATAGGACAGATGACATTAAAGAGTATCATCTGTGGCATTATGGCATCACGCACGCCGAACCCGAGGTAACTGCCCCACCATAATTTTGATTTTAAACTCTAATCAGGGACAGTCTGCTTACCCAGATTTTGCTGCTTCTATTGGTGCAGCAATGCATTTGATAGAAGCACAGAAGTCTTTAAAAAAATATTAAAAAATTTTAATCGCACAGCAAAATCGTGACATTTCCAGAAGCAAGTCGGGTTAATTAATTTCCGTAGATGGTTAAGATTCAGAGCTCCACTATTCGACAAGTAGAATTCGACTTTCAGTTGGCAAAGTTCAGCTGTTGGCTTGATGCCTAAAACAATTAATAAGTGGTCTGTTGCAGTGGGACGCAGGCATCGAAACTTTTAACCCTTAGAAGACTGTAATCAACGATATTTGATCAGCGACGCGAAACCGGTATCATTCCAGAAATATACCAGTTTCGCGTGACGCATGAATGTTGCGAGAGCGAGAACACAGCGAGTGCGTGAATGTCATTAGAAAGATTAGAAGACAAATAAATAAAAGAGAAAAAAACTATTTGTTTTCACGCGCCTTGTGAAAACAATCGACCTTACAGTGAGAGCGAGCAAGTGACTCCATTTTTCTTACGTCACAGCGCGAGCACGCTGATGCAATTTTGGCTGCGCACATACAGTGCGTTGTTGATAATTATGATAAATTTTGAAATAAGATAATTTCGAAAAAGTTTTTTTCAAGGAATTTAGATTAGGTCTATAGATTAAGTTTTTACTACAAATAGAGACTAAAAAGTTTAAACTTTATAACCGCACTATGGCATTAAATCAAAAACAAGCGTTTTTTTTTGAAAAACTATGGTTAATATTTTTATCGATTACACACTCAATTTTTATCACATTTAAACAAATTTTATATCCTTTTAATCAGGAAAAATTATCTTTTTAATGATGAACAAATCAATTAGCTTCTCTAAACAAGAAAAGCGCAATTATTTATTAAAAAACTTAATTTATAAAAAAGAGCAAATTTCGCTCTCTTTGCGGTTTTGCTGCATCGTCGCAAAACGAGTCAGCGGTGCTTTATGGGTTAAAGCGTTATTCAAGACACTATTTATGAAGCGAGCATGTGCGCTGCGTTGCTGCAAAGTACTCAGCTGTCGAGTAGACCAAACATTGGGCAACAGCGTGAAGCGGGAAGATATTTTTGCGCAATGCCACAAGGTTGTGACGAAACGCGAGAGATTTTTTCGGTTTTATTCCAGGACATGTAGGGATCAAACATAGTGGTAAAAGTTCATTGAGTTGTGAACTTTTATCTCAGGTTTGGCCTATCGTTTGTTAAAATGAAAAGCTGCCGCCATTGTCTATACAGTTACAAGCAGGTTTGTGAAATCGAGTCGCCGATACCGCATGTTTAAAGCGGAGTCAGAGTAATTTCTTTAAATTTAATGAAATCGGAGTCGCGAATAAGAGTCAGTTTTTTAGATTCGGTGGAGTTGGGAATCGTAGCCCTTATTGCATTTGAAGGCTTCGATTTACGCTAAAATATTTTACATTTTACATCTTATCTCAATACAGTATATTTATCCTCTTGACTCTTTGGAAAGCGACGGAGGAGCTATACATAGGGCAAGCAATTACTCCGACCTGCTTCCCGAGATGCCAAAATATTACTGTCCGATAGAAAAGCACATCTAAACAAGCGACTCCGGCTACAGCATATTAAAAGAAACTACTTCGGTTTCGACTTCAACCAAAAACATGTGATTCCCACTTTCGACTCTTACTCTATAATCCTGGCTTAAACTAAAACAACTTATGTAAAGTCTCTTCTCGCCTCGGTCTCGTAACCAAAAGCCTCGTTTCGTCTTGTTCTCAAAGCACCATGTCTCGACTTTACCTCTGCAAATCGTACTTGTTATTATCAGTGGTGACAAGCTTCGTTGTAAAATTAACTAATTACATTTTATAATTACTCGGTCCAAAAAGTAATCAGTTAGGCCTATATATTACAGTTACAAAGTAGTTTTACAAACAACGCACAATTAAAAAAAAGTTTTAGAAGTCATTGCTTAAATTTTGTTTTAGTCTTTTAAGCAAGGCTAATTCAGTAAGTTGCGAAACCCAACAATAAGCACAAAAAGCTAATGAAATTAGACAAAGTAGAGAGTTCGGTATTTAGCCATGCTAGCACAGAAAATTTAGAAAAAGAACAGGATTTGGTTGCAAAAGCATAATTTTACAAAATCATACTTTTTTTCAATTTTATGCCAATTTAAAGACTTATTCTAAACAAGATTTTCACTAAAAACATGGTGAAGATTAAAAAAAGCTTTTACTTTGCTGCGATGTATACTTTATCGTACCTGTCGCAAATGAAGATCTTTCTGTTTTTTTTTTTTTTTTTTGGTTTTTACTTGTTTTTTGTGAAAGTTTTCTGAAATACTTTTTCAACTCAAAAAGTACCCTTCCAGCAATCGGCATTGGTTGATTTTATGTTATGAAAAATTTTTTGTGCAACAACTTAAAAAAATTTTTCTGAATTATTGACTGAGGATCGTTTTGATAAAAAAACGCAAGATTTCAACAAAATTCAAGAAAAGCACAAGGCATGGCACCAGTTCTATTTAGTTTTGTTTCAAAAATACAAGCATTTTCAAGCATTCATTCTGTATTAAACATTAACGTGACGTAATACGGTTTTAAAAATAGGTGTTTGGTTGTGTTGACCAAAAATATCTTTCAACATAAAAAGTACCTGTAAACATTTACTTTTAACAGGTCAAAGTGATATATATTTTTTTTAGAGATCACCAGATTTTTGCGACAAAAATTAAATTTTGTTCACCAAAGAAAATTTTAAGTTACCCTGGGTTGGAAATTGGATGGCGGTATGATAAAGGTCAAAAATCACTTATCTAAGGCTTAAATAAAACGATTTATAATTTTTCTTCATTAAACGAACAAAATTAGAAAAAATGTTATGAATTTGGACTTTTATTATGTTTTGGTTATATTCGTTTACGAAGGTCAATTAAAGAGTTTACAGATTTATATTTTGCTTGCTAAAACTTAATGATGTTACAGCTGATCAAATTTCTTTTTTTTTTAATAGATTAACCTTAAAGGAGCAAGGAAAAAGTAAATAATTGTTGCGCTTGAACGCTTTTGAATAATAATCATCTTACAATAACAAGAAGTTCCTCTTTTCTTAACCAATCTTTTATCAGTCAAAGTAGAACCCGTATTACACATTTGCTTCAGGGGTCTGATCTATGATAGAAAGTTTTTTAAAAGTAGTTTAATACAACAATAGTAGTTTATATAATAAGAAAAATAAATTTTACAGTTGTTGGTCTAAAATTATTAATGAAAAATAGGAAAAGCATTGCTATAGGGTGTATTAACATTAATAGAAAAAGAAAGAAAAAAATGTAACTTTAGTTTGCTGTATTTTTTTATTAACACAAACTTTTGTAAACTTTGGCCCCTTCTACAGGTGTAATAGAATAAAGAATGATAGGATATCAAATATTATTTTTGGTGTTAGCTTTTACTTTGTAACACCTGCAAAAATGGGCAATAGTTCTCAAAGGCTTGTATTAACAAAAACAAATAGTCAAGTTTAGTTCATTTTTCTTTTATATTTGCTTATCAAACCAAAAAGTTGATTGTAACTTTTTTCTTTGATTAAATATTTTTTACTTGGTCAAAGATTTTAATTTTTGAAAAGTTTTTTGTTACTTTTTAATATGATTTAACATACAGTACTTTAGTAACAGTTTTTTTCTTAATTTGCCAAAAGCTGTAAACTGAAAGATTATTTTTCGGCAAACCTAGACATGATGGTTGTTGGTTAAATTTTTGCCTTTTTTTCATAATTTTTTGTAATATCACGGCTATTTTATAATATCAGGGCACATTTTTCTCGATCGCAACAATTTGAGGCCAGTAAATCTACCAATTCAGAATTTTCATTCAACATTAAAAAATATGCGAATATTGTTTTTCAATTATTTTAGAACTATTAAAGGAATTGAGAAATATTTTTAATCTTTAATTAATTGAAGACTAGTTTGTGTAATTTTTATTTTCTTTTGATTATGATGCTTTCCAAGCTAATGAATGTAATTAAATAAATATTGAGTCGAGTTCTTTGCTAAAAGTATTAAGTTGGAATACCAATGTTTTGTTTTTATCTTCAAATAACCAAGATTGCAATAAGATTTGCAAATTAGCATTAAAAAATCACACCGCTGTTTGGGTCAAATTATGTTTTTGAAGAAAAAAAAGTTTTTTGTAAACTACTGTAATTTTGTAAATAAAAAAAAAGTGTTAAAAGTAATCAGAGAACACAGAATGACTGATATACATTTATCTTTGCTAATCAAAGCTGTGATTGCAAATAAATTTTGATCAAGTATTGAAAACCTAGTGAACAAAAAATGATGTCAAACATGGTCACAAAAAGTGTGTATCTAATCCAGTGTCAATTACCAAACCATGAAACTAAAAAACTTTTATTATTATATTGTGATCAATTGGATTTTGATTTGTAAATATTTTAATTTTAAAATTATTATAAATGGCTTAATTTGATTCAAAAAATTTAACTGGAAGGAACGTAGCTTTTCATTAATCCAGTTTAGACGCTGAAGCTTGGTCGCTGAACGCTGAAGTTGGCAACGTGGTCAAGTTTTTGCGCTATTCTGTTGCATCCTTAGAAACAACTCTTTTCCCTGCTTGGCGGTTCGGGCACGCAGTTCTAAATTTCAGTTATATCCCCCAAAAAAGCAAAAAAACAAAATAAAAAATTTCAACAGGACAGCAATATCACGGCATTTCCGGAAGCAAGTTTTGGTGATTATTTGACAATTGTCCTAAGTATGGCGCCTCCGAAGTTTCTTACAAGCCAAAAAGATAAAGATAGAAAAAAAATTAAAACAAAATTATTAAAAAATAAAGTAAACTTTAAACTTAAATTAAATGTCAAAAAATTGTTCAGCGTTCCTAGATTTGCGGCCAACAATTTTATTCATGTCATAAATGCGGCCCACAACATCTCACATGTCTGACATGCTTGATTTAGGGCACTTTCCTCCTCTTGGCAGTCTTGGCAAACAGCTCTAAATTTCAGCCATTTTGTGTCTGTCAAACAGCTCTAAACACAACTTGTTGTGTTTGTTTGGAGGCGCTGCGGGAGACAGTTGTGTTTCCCTGCCTACACTTGGCGACTTGTCGGCAATGTCACGACCGACTAGAGCGACGTTGTTGTATTTGTAGGGGTATTGTTTTAGATTTTTTGTGTGTTGTAATTGCTTAATAAACAGTTTTGATAAATTTTGTTGGTTATTTAAGCGAAGACTAATGACGCTTAAATATAGAGTTTTGTCGTTTACTTTTATAGTTTAGCAAAAATTGATAAAAATAAAAACAATAAAATCGGTAAAAATCTTTTATGTTTTGTCCACAAATGTTTCAACAAGATGTGTCTAAGTCCAATGACAGTCTTAATTGAAATTTTTTTGCTGCAAACAGTTGTTTTATGTGAAATACACTTTAAAAACTCTAATCCTTTTTTTTTCTGTAGTTAGAGATGTTTTTCAAACTAAATCGTTGTTATCGGGTAGGTGATGTTAAGTAATAGCCTGTAAACACTTTAAGCAATATTTCGCTAAACTACGGTATTCTAAACTATAAAACATTCTTTTTGGAAAACGTTTAGTGAAAAATTGTGTGAAAGTTGAATATTTACCGTTATCTAACAATTTGGTAACTCAGTTTGTTCAGCCCCTTGTTTGGCAGAATTGCAACATTCGCGCAATTAAGAAAAGAATTGTCACAACCATTTTGAGATTAAATTGTTGCTATGCATTGAAAAAATAGCAAAATGTAAAATGAAACAGAATTTTTTAGGATTTTGTTCTAAAAACTAACAAACTTCTGCGACACTAGGAAGAAATGTACACTTTTCAGGAAAAAAATTTTTTTTAGATTTTTTAAGCAAGCTAATGTTTTTGTATTTGTGAGACATTTGAAAAGAAAATGTGAGACATTTGAAAGAAAGATAGATCTTTAAAAAAAAGTTAAATTTTTTACGTAAAAGAATCCACTGTTTCTATACTAAACCTTTACAATGTGAGGCTCTTGAGAGAATTTTTAAAATAGTGATACTTAGGGTTAAAGTTTTTACAATTTTTAACACCTAACCACTAAACCTCCGTCTGAAAAATGTATAAAATTATATTCGTAGATCAATTTTTAATATCAATTAATGAAGTTTTAGGTTAAAACGTTTATTTGGAGAAAGAAAAACTAAAGTATTTATGATTGAATTAGTGCAATAATTTAAAACTTGACCACAAAACGTTGTCGAAGAAAATAAAATTTAAAAGTTTAATTTTTAATACCCGTAGACGTTTTCTTTGATATGGTTGATGTCCACACCTTTTTCGCAGAGGTTAGCAACGTTCAAGATAAAGCACTAAATTTATTGATTTCTTATTTTATTTGTGTTTATTAACCCAAGCAAAAGCGTGCCCTAAAAGCGAAGTTTTAGTTATTTTTTAAAAATTCTGCTTTTTAAAGAGTTTATTTTTAGACTTCGAACTGGTCAATAAGTTTATTAAATATTTTATGTTTTCATTTGGATATGACAACTAACTGTGATAGGACTTGATAGAATAAATCTTATTATATTTTCAAAAAACAACTGACTTTTCTTGGAATTGATCTTTCTTACGTTGGCCATCTTTGACTTCAAATTTTATGTTAATTTTGGGAAATTTAGTTGGTAGAATGTAATAAAATGTTTAGTTTTATGATGAATTTTGTTAGCAAACGTAAAAAATGTGTAAAACTTTTTAACGTAAAGGGTTGTTGTACTTGACTGGGGATCAAAATAAGCTGAAGTCGGTGTTTTGAAATCAAATTTTTTGGGTCAAGCTTGTAATAAAACTTCTTTTTACAAACGGTTTTTAAAAACTAAAAAATCAAGGTGCATTGTAAAAAATTCTTCGCTTACTGTATTTTTACACTGGAAATTAAGATAACCAGATTTCCACACACCGATCATGAATATGTCGCGGTTTTTAACAGAAAACGCGGTACGATATGAACAGCAAGCTTCTGTGTAAGAGGAGATATTAACATACGTTGTCAAGCTTGCAGTGGTTTTCTTGTTATTAAAGTGTATAAAAAGGACCAAAAGATTAAACATAGTTAGAACTAAATTCATTTTTAAAACAATTAAGATGTTGACACTAGAAAGCGAATTCATACTGAATAAAAATAATAACTATGTTTGAATTTCATTTACTAAATAATAAAAATGGAAAAAAGACGAACTTTTTTATTATGAAGCATCTGTTTATTGAACACGAATATCCTATCAATAGAAATTTTGTTTAAAACTTTTTAAAAATTAGTTTAAAAATAATTATGAAGAAAAATCAAGAATATCAAGAAAATTTTTTAAAAATTCAACAAGGGTGTAACAAAAATCAAGCTTGTCTAGAAGAAAGTTAAACATAGGTATAACAAAAATAAAGGTTGCTTAGAAACAATTGAAGATAGGTATAACAAAAATCAAGGTTACCAAGAAAAAATTAAACAAAGATATTACAAAAATCAAAGTTGATTAGGAACGATTGAAGGTAGTTATGAAAAAAAAGAAAATAAAGGTTGCCAAGAAAAAATTAAACAAATGTATAACAAAATCGAGGTTGTTTAGAAAAAAAATTAAAGATAGGTATGGCAAAAATCAAGATTGTTTAGAAAAAATTGAAAAAAGTTAGAACAAAACTTAAGATTGTTTAGAAAAAAATAAACAAAGGTATAACAAAAATCGAGGTTTATTAAAAAATTGAAGATAGGTATAACAAAAAACAAGGTTGCCGAAAAAAATTAAACAAAGGTATTACAAAAATCAAATTTGTCTAGAAAAAATTGAAGATAGTTATAAAAAATCAAGATTGTTTAAAAAAAATTAACTCTTTCAATCTGATGGTACATATTTTGTACCACTTTAAAGGCCATGTTTAATGCTTAGTGGTACAGAAAATATACCACTTATTTAAATCGAGTTCCTGTCCTGCTAAGCAGCTCAAAATTTGTACCACCTACATAAATGCAAGAGTATATCCATCAACAGTCTAATTGTTAAGCTATAAGAGCTGTTTGGATTACGCCACTGTTGTAGTAGCAGTTTTCGTAAGAGGGTGTCTGCAGTTTCGCTCTTCTGCAAGCACGTGGGTGTGAAAGTACTTATAAACGGCTATAATTTTACTATAAATGTTATTATTTTCTATGAAGTTGTTCAATTTGTGTTTACATATATGTGTGGGGATTTTTATTTACATGAGTTTTATAAAGCATAAGTATTACTTTGTGCAAGAAAAATTAGGTTTTCAACAATAAATAAATTTTTGAGCATGTACGGCTTTTTTTTCATCAAAAATCTAAGCCTGAAAGAGTTAAACAAAGTTATAATAAAAATCAAGGTTACCAAGAAAAAATTAAACTTCGATATAACAAAATTAAGATTGTTGAGAAAAAAATTGAAGATAGTTATAAAAAAATTATGGTTTTCAAGAAAAAATTAAACAAAGATATGACAAAATCGAGGTTGTTAAGAAAAAATTAAAGATAGTTATGACAAAAATTAAGGTTTTCAAGAAAAACTTAAACAAAGTTATGACAAAAATCGAGGTTGTTAAGAAAAATTTGAAGATAGTTATGACAAAAATCAAGGTTGTCAAGAAAAAATTAAACAAAGACATTACAAAAAATCAAGTTTGTTTAGAAAAAATTGAGTTTAGGTATGACAAAAATCAAGGTTATCGAGAAAAATTAAACAAATGTATGACAAAAACCAAGGTTGATTAGAAAAATCTTAAACACAGGTATGACAAAAATCAAGATTGTTAAGAAAAATTAAAGATAGGTGTGACAAAAATCGAGGTTGCCAAGAAAAACTTAAGCAAAGTTATAACAAAAATCAAGGTTACCAAGAAAAAATTAAACCTAGATATAACAAAAGCAAGATCGCCGAGAAAAAAATTGAAGATACTCGTAGTTATAAAAAATTAAGGTTTTCAAGAAAAAATTAAATAAAGATATGACAAAAATCGAAATTGTCAAGAAAAAATTAAAGATAGTTATGACAAAAATCAAGTTTGTTTAGAAAAAATTGAGTTTAGGTATGACAAAAACCAAGGTTGATTAGAAAAAATTTAAACAAAGGTATGACAAAAATCAAGATTGTTAAGAAAAATTAATGATAGGTGTGACAAAATCGAGGTTTCCAAGAAAAACTTAAGCAAAATTATGACAAAAATCAAGGTTACCAAGAAAAAATTAAACCTAGATATAACAAAATCAAGATCGCGGAGAAAAAAATTGAAAATAGTTATAAAAAAATTAAGGATTTTAAAAAAAGTTAAACAAAGGTATTACAAAATCGAGGTTGTCAAAAACATATATACCCTAGAAAGTAAAAATTAATAGTCTTCTACTGTTATTTTTTAAACACAAAAAGTAAAATCAAGACGTCTTCGGGTTAGAAAGTAGAATTTCGACCAAAGTTTTGATAGATTTTGAGATTATGAGCTAGCAACATAGTAAATTGAATCTTTTTGGAAACGGTTACTTAAAGTCAAACGCAACCATCAATACGGTTTAGCTTCTCAAACGACGTTCATGCTTCAGGAAATACGTCTTAATTTTCTACCGCATAAACTTTATAAAATCGTTTTCAATAAAACTTATCAATCTTACAGCTGCATAACACCAGGTAAGACTAAAAACAATCTTTAAATTTGAAACTAAATTGATTTGAACATATACACTTTAGAACAGGGGTCGGCAACCTTTTGCATGTCGCGGGCCGAAAACCAATTTCATAACGTTATGGCGGGCCGCACTTTTTCCAGTTACCTTTTCAGTTCTAGTCATACCAACTGAGGTAGACATTAAGCAGCAAAAAGAGCTTTAAAAGGCTAAATTTTTAAGAAAAGAGCTAAATTAAATAAAAAAGGTTCTATCTAGATATAACTTCAAATACAGCGTTAAATCTTGTTATTTATTGAATTAATTAATTAATTAAAATTTATTATTTTCTTCTTCAAAAGCATTAAAAGCATTTTTATCCTCATCTACTTGCATTTCATTATGAATAGTGCTGCTTTGACACGTGTCAATTTTCTCCAAAACTTGAGTTGGAAATTCATATTTACGGCAGCATTTGCTGCAAACAAGTTATTTTTTGCATTTTAATAGGAGCTGAGCAATGCAATTAAAGTTTTAAGAATAATCAAAAACACATTTTTGGACTGGTCCTATAGGCATTGGCACTTGTACCAACGTTGCACAACTCGGCAGGTTAAATTTTCAAATTTCAGAGATTTTTGTGATTGCTTCATAACGTTTTATTCAAGATTGTTGTGCTCTTTGCCTCAGCCGTCGCTCTCTCTGTTACGTAAAATATAGCAAGACTGCGACAACCGAGCATAACAAGACAAAAAATTACAAGATTACACATTCATAAATCTTTATCAGGATAATCTTAAACTGGCTAAAAATAAAGCTAAATTTTCCTCTTTAGGGCTAAAAAATACGTCAGGGTTAAATATAAAATTTAGTTGGCTAAAAATCATAAAAAGAGTTAAATTGGCAACCCTGTGGCAGTTGTTGCACTTACAACAAAAAACTTGCGTGTACGACCGTAATTTGCAGCGACATAATAACAGCTGATAGCTTTTATATTCTATTTTTTGGCCCCCGCTTTTTATCTGTAGACGTAAATAGAGCAACGTCATACAAATTTAAAAAAAAACTTTTTTTGATCTTCACTAGTTTTTTTAGACGTGAAAAAAGCAACGTCATTAAAATTTAATGTAAAGTTTAGTTGACTAAAAACTTAAACTTTTTTGTTTTACACCATATTTGTACTTAAAAATGAAGCGTTTTGGCATCCCTGCCGCAACTAGATGTATCACAGTTTTACTGCCCCATAGATTGTTTGAAATGGTTAAGTACTGCAAACAATCTATGCTGTGGGCCGTATCCCATTAATATCTAACTAACATGTCACGGGCCGGATGATTTTGCTTGGCGGGCCGAATCTGGCCCGCGGGCCGTAGGTTGCCGACCCCTGCTCGAGAAAGTAAAAATTAATGGTCTACAACAAAAATCAAAACTACTATCTTTATAAACTTTATAAAACCGTTTTCAATAAATCTTATCAATCTAAAAGCTGCATAACATTGGGAAAGACTAAAATAGTTTTTAAATTTGAAACTAAATCGATTTTCGACTAAAAAAGGGGTTTCGACCAAAACTTTTAGGTTTACTGACTCATGAAACCTAGGGTTCGGAACCGTAGGCGCACTGATGACGTCAGCGCGCCAGCGCCAGCTATGAAGACGTCACAAAACCAAACAAAATTCCTTTCATATACTAATACTGACGCTGAAGCTTGGTCGCTGAACGCTGAAGTTGGCAACGTGGTCAAGTTTTTGCGCTATTCTGTTGCATCCTTAGAAACAACTCTTTTCCCTGCTTGGAGGTTGGGACAAACAGTTCCAAATTTTATTCATATCTCTAAAAAAACAAAAAACAAAACAAAAAATTTCAACCGGACAGCAATATCATGGCATTTCCGGAAGCAAGTTTTGGTGATTATTTACAATTGTTCTAAGTATGGCGCCTCCAAAGCTTTCTTGCAAGCCAAAAAGATAAAGATAGAAAAAAAATTAAGACAAAATCATTGAAAAATAAAGTAAACAATACAAACTTAAATTAATTGTCAAAAAATTGTTTAGCATTTCTATATTTGCGGCCAACAATTTTATTCATGTCACAAATGCGGCCCACGGCATCTCACATGTCTGACATGCTTGATTTAGGGCACTTTCCTCCTCTTGGCAGTCTTGGCAAACAGCTCTAAATTTCAGCCATTTCGGTAAATAAAAACTAAAAACAACTTAAAAACTTTTCAGTAATCGTTTAACGGTTGCCCTAAATTTAACGCCTTTGACGTTTTTTGTCAGTCAGGAGAATAAACAAAGATAATAACATTAACAATAAATTGAAAATGTTACATAAAACAATAAAAAAATTTATAGATCGCACTAAACTTTTTGTTACTAAAAATTTCTACGACAGTAAATAGAAGATGTGCTTTATTTTACTATTAAACTATTTTTTGTTGTTTCAAGAGTAGTTTTTCACTTCTATTTAGTATTATCAGAGAAATAAGCTTTAGTTTGATAAAAGCGTACAAGTTTTTTGTACAAATCAAAACTTGATTCAAACTGAACATGTTGGCAAAAAAAGCAAGCCGAGAAAATACGGGTTTTCGCTTGCTTTTTTCGGCATTGTTTTCAGTCTAAACAATCTTACGAAAGTTACGAAACTTACAAAAGCATTTTGGTTGATTGACACTGAAAGTGTTACTGACTAGGTTTTTAGCTTTTAATTTTTGAGTGAAAAATATACTTTCCGCAACCGCTTTAATTCTGAACCAACTTTTGAGCTTTATCATTTTTTTTTTTACAATGAAACAAACTTTTATAATGAGCTTTATAAGAATGCCACTACAATTTGGATAAACTCTGATAAACGGTTTACATAGTTCTGTAACCAAATTTTAAATCATTAGCAGTTTTCATTTCAATTTCAATTATTTAAGTTTGCATGTCATATTGATAAATTTTACCAAGGTTTTTATCAAAGTTATGCAGGGTGGGGCATAAGTTTGGAAACAATTTTTTAAACTAAATTATTTTGTTTCCATAGAATAGTTCTAAGTAGGAAATACGTTTTATTATAGCTAAGGCATCACTCCATCACAATATTAAATAAATTTTTGCTAAATTTTAAACGATTCGAAAATGTCAGACAAGAGAAAAACTATAGTTGCATTACATCGTTCCAGAAAGTCAGATTCCGCTATTGCAAAGACACTTTCATTTGCGATATCCACTGTCTGGAAGACATTGAATGTTTCAATGAAAGAGGGATTTATCTGATTGTCCAAGAAGTGGTAGAACACGTACCTAAACGAAGTGGTAAACCACGGACCGGTCTAAATCAATGATTAAGTGGATTCGAGAGAGGATTAGGAGAAACCCGAGGAGATCCATGTGACAAATGGCAAAGTCTATTGACATGAGTCCTAGATCCATGAGACGACTCGTCCACAAAGACCTGAAAATGTCCTCTTTCACCCTCCAAAAGAGACAAATTCTGTCAGCAGCTGTAAAGCAAAAAAATTGGAGAGAAGCAAAGTTTTTCTGAAGAAATTCAGGTCTGGCACGGCGGGTGCGATTGTTTGGTCAGATGAGAAGATCTTCACAGTTAAATTCGCTCATAATCGAAGAAATGACAGTATCTGAATCCCATGGATTTTCGGTGTGGTCCATCCTCGAAGCCAAAGCCTGTGAAAAAATGCACTACAGTGTGGACGATTTAAAACAGTTTTTACTGCGAGTATGGCAAAAAATTCCACAAGAACAGCTGCGTGCCTCTGCGGTGGATGTTCGCCGGAGATTGCCGGCGGTAATCAAAAGCAATGGGAGCCATTTCGAATAAAATTTTTTTGTTTGCTTTCTATAGACTTTCATGTAATCGTACATATCTGTAAATTGTTAGATATATTTTTTGTTACATTATAATATCGATTTTAATTTGTTTTCATATTTACGCCCCACCCTGTATTTATGTTACTGACTTGTAAAGACCACCAAACAGGAAAAAATGTCAAACAAAGATTTTATTTGACAACATTAGAATAATACAGAGAAGCAGAGTTAAACTGTTACAATATTTTATTTGCAAGATAGACTCAAATTCATTATTATCAAGTCATTTACCTTCTTTCGGACGCATCAGTTCTATTTGTTACATCATTTTTTTAGAAACTTTGAAGACAATCAAGAATATTGTAATGTTGTTGTGGCTCAAATCACATTATATGATTTCATTAAAGAACGACCATAATCAGTGGCAACTCGTCTATAGGAGCTGCAGAGCTGCAGCACTCTCAAATATCTGTGTAGCAGTTATTGGGTTTTTTGAAAAAACTTTTTTAAATTTTGAGTTGGCAACTACTTGAGCTGTTTTGAATTAAGCTCAAATATTTTTTGTAAACTGACGTAAAAATGACGCATTCCATTGATGTTTTGTATAGAAGATTCAATGTAAGTTTAAGCTGCAAGAAACGCAGCTCACTCGATCTAATCGTAGGCTTAACAAATACAACGCTTCGCTTTCTTTGACATAAAGCTTTTTAGTTAAAATGCTTAGTTAGTAATGTACTTAAAAATTTTTCGAATTAACACAGTTTGTGTTTTACAGATGGCAGATTCAGGGGCGGCAAAAGTGGGGCAAAGGGGCAATTGCTTTTGAAATTCTCAAACTAAAAGAATTGTTATATAAGAATACCAATTATATAAGTTTGAAAATATCGATTTAAACAAGGGGTCATCTAACTTTTTTCAAAAAGAGCTAATACAGTTACTTAGCGAGAGGAACAAAATTAAAAAAAAGTACTTTTTTTGTTTAAAAGGCACTTTCAACAAACATAATTAGCGAAGTGGAGAAAAATTTTTTTTAGAAAATTGGTATGGACCAAAAAATGGCCTAATTCTTTGTAGTGCCAAATGAACGTCAATAAAATAGAGAAGGTCTTCATTTGCAAAAAAAGACTTTTCACTTTTTTGAGTATTGTATATCAAAATATTTGCGGGTTAAGTAAATGAAACGCCGCGGCCGAAAGTAAAGATTTTTATTTATAAATTTTTTACTATTTACAAAGTTTTTCAATAAAAATTTTCTCCATTACACCCATGCTAAAAATTTGCTTTTGTTAAGAGCATTTTTTGGACGAAAAGTGCCCTTTCTAAAATTTTGCCCCGCTTGTCAAAAATTTTTGATTACAGCACTTTTCGTTTTTCACTTGCCAGCCGCCATTGTCTAAAATAGTAGCAGAACTTCACAATTATAAATTATGACTAAGCCCTTGTTTACAATCCAAAAACATTTTTGTATATATCTATTTGAATTTTGTTTTGTGAATTCTCAAAGTTGGTTCAGATTCAAAGCGGTTGCGAGAAAAGAAAAAAAACTTTTTTTTCGCGACGATTTTTAAAATAATTCGCTTTCTGTTTGTTTTTTTTGCGACTGCGTTTAATGTAAACCAAGCTAAAAAGTTGAAATATTTTGACTTCAATATTTTTCCGTTAGGCATGAAAAACTTTTGCGCTTTGGCCATTCTTTTACATGCAAACGTAGTTCGATGTCCTTATTTGGTTACGTTTATTGTTGTTTTTAAAGAGTTGGTGTCAGTGAAAAAAGTTTCGTTCGCCTAACGTTTAGGCTGATTGTAATAGTTACTGTTGGTGTTGTAAAAATTGACACTGTGTTTGAATTTGAGGAGACTGATCTTGATGATTATGACTAGTGTTAAATGAAAGTTCCTGCTTATTTTTGTTGTGGTCACCGGGTGCTTCAAATGCACTTTATAGAAATTCGAGTACGACTGTAAATTCTTGACACATAATTGTAATCATCGAGCCAATATCAACGTTCACGTTTAACGGAAATAATTTATCTGGTAAATTGAAGTACTTAATTTCAAAAGCAAGACATAAATTTATACCAAGTCAACTGCGTAGTAACAAAGAAAAGCATCTATGATTTTGTATAGATTGTTCTATAACATTCTTTTAAATAATTTCTTTTAGTTGGAAAGAAATAGTTTTCCCTATGAAAAAATGGATTTCAATTACTGACACGTTGTAATTGCTGAAAAAGCAATGAACAATGATAGGCTAAGATTTTTGAACCACACTTTATTGTAATCAATATGATCGTGAATGAATATGTTCTAAAATAAAAACCAACTATTTTTGTGTACCAAGATAAAAGTTGAATTATAAACATGTCAAAATACATGTATAATATATTTTTTAAATATCAAAAACAAAATTTAAATGTGAAATGCAACGATTTCGACAGTCTTAAAATTAAAGTTGAAAAAAAGTCGGGCGTTTCTCTCAGTGACCATCATTTGAAATATTACAATAAGGAGCGTGATGAGTGGATCGGCATTTCGGATAATGATGATTTGGAAAATGTTACTGAACAAACTGAAGTACGACTCATTCCGAAAGAGAAAGGTGAGAACATCTGATCATACAAACAAGAGCGTCGAGTCGATGATACATTGATCATGATAAATAAATAAATGGATTTTTGTACTCGAAACAGCTTAGATCAGCGTTTCCCAAATTTTTTTTCAGTGGAACACTGCAAGGATTTTTAAGTCGATAAGAAACCTCATTATGCCCAGCACATTTAAACGTTTTTTACCTATTTTGTACCACTCACAGCAGAAATAGAATAAGTACATTACTATTTTATGACACAGATGATTCAGATTCAATAGTTTAATTTTTTTATTCTTTTTCTTGTTTTGCTAATATAGAATTTCATCTATTAAATCATTTCATACAATGCAGAAAATATAAATGTACAAGCCTAAAAAATACTTTCCTTTCCAGTAAAACCTAATATTGTAATTGTATGATCTCTAGATCAGTACTTAAATGAATAAGATTATATCAAATAATGCCCAATATATTACTGCAATGTAGAATAGAAGCTTGAACGAAGAACTGTACTGGCAACAAGCATGCCAATTTCCTCTGACTCAAGCATGGCAAACACAACATTGACATTATAACATACTGAGGACTAATCGTTACCATACAATAGTGCCATCAGTGGCGTTCGCAGATATATTGTCAAAAAACACGATTACTGTATGTAGTCATGGTCATGGACCGATAACTTTTTCAAAATTACATTAAAAAGTAGAGCAGTCCTAATTACGTTATAGAGCGCCTTGCAGTTGCACAAAATTTTTTGCCTAATTGTAAATGCAACAATTAAATATCAATAAGAGTTTTCTTGATTTAAGCTCACTGATAAATTAAATTAATTCAGCTTAATTCTATTTGAATAAGATACCCCTGGTGATTGCACTTTGATGAAACAGATTGTTGGGGTTTTTAATAAATTTTATTGTAATTGCATGATAGTTTGTTTTTAAAATATTTAGCTTTGACTGCCTTATCGAGCACTCTGAGTTGCAACTGAAATTAACTATATGAGTTTAATGTTCTCAAAGTGAGCCACTTGGCCCCTAAGCAAGAATTTGTAATCTGTAGGGAGGAATAATCGTTGAGGAGGTATTTAAATAAATTGGAACTTAATTCAAAGTTTTTTACAGATGACAAAAATGGCACGTCCTTTATCAAAAATCGCACCTTAACAGCTCATAAAATTGTTTCGCTAAAGTGAAGATCAATTTTTTAGCTTTTACATGCATGAAACCTTATTTGTTTTATTCGCCACACCACGTGTAAAACAAACTGCATGGAAAGAAAAGCAAAAAATGAAAAAAGTTGTAATCGCTAAACTATGGACGGGTATCCACTCCGGATACAAAACAAACAGGATTGGGGCCGAAAGTTTATTTTTCAACGAACGGAATCGCCCAACACCAGCCTGCAAGCGATTGACTTAAGTTGTTCGAGGCAATCCCATTCCAACAAGCCTGATGCTGGTCATGGAATGAAAGTACAAAGCCTGTTTGTAATCTCACAGTACTCTGTGTTCCATCTGTAATTCTTCCACCGGGCCACGCGGATGACAAGCTCTTCCAACTTGTTTAATAACTTTAACGGGCGTCTAGACGGTTAACGCTACGCATCTAAGGACCCAAATAAAAAACTATGTAGTTAGTAAGAGTAAAACTTCGATTCCGAACAAGTTCCTTGATCATCCTAACCATCTGCTTATCCGCAGAAGTCTCAGGACAGTCGCGATTCGAAATATAACATGACAGAGTGACATCAAATTCTATGCCGTTATGAAAATATAACTAAAAAATTTGAGTAAGCAATGGGCCGCAATGTGGCCCGAGGACCGCAGGTTGGACCTTCCTGGTTTAGACCAAGCAATGAAACTGGATGATTTTGATCACTAGTCAGTTGTTTAAACTTGAGTTTTTCATATTTACTTTAATATATCGATGTGACCATTTTTGTAGCAAATAATTCTTATGCCAAGTCCATTTAAAATTATCATAAAATTCATTCAAAATGCCATTGCTTTCAATTTTTTTTTTATTGTACATGCAGCATACCTAGTCGATGACTAACATAAAACATCGGCATTTTTTAAAATTTAAACTTCTATTTTATACTATAGCTTGCTTTGCGGATACTTCAAAAGCTCGTCCATCAGTTCAAATAGACTTATGTAAAAATATAAATATTGGTCAAGGCGGTGTTATTAATCTGCGGACTACGGAAAATGTGGAACCAAAAAGTGAGTTTCCTTTCCAAACAAAGCATGAAATCTAAAGTAAAAAATGAGCAAAATCGCCATAAATATTTTGCAATAACATTGAAAATAAAAAATAAAATGTAATATCACCACTTCTTAAAATTCAATCAAGCATTTTTACTTAATAATTTGCTTTACAGAATTATCAGGAGCTATTCCACCAGAAAGAGTTAAGATGATAGCAGAAAAAAATAAAAACAATAATCAATTAGATGTTATTAACGTGGATAACACAACTGGATCTGAAAGTAGTGAGTTTTGTTTTCATAAATTTCATAAAATTTAAAATAGAAAATGAATGAAATGCACATAATTATTTCACTAATTATTTTCTTGAAAGAAAGTATTTAACAGAAAATTTAGATCATTTAAAAAATACGCCACTGGCGGCTGCTCTTTAGGTGTGTAAATCTTGGGGCGTATTTTTAACATAATCCAATTTTTAATTTTCACTTAAAATCACACTTTGAAATTATGTTCAAAATATTCCCATGGGGCGTATTGTTTAGTTGTGCAATTCTGGGAACGTATTGTACCATAATGGAAAAAGTTTTTCAAACATAAAATGTTATGGTGGAAAATGTTTGCAATTTTCTATGTAATAATGTTCGGTTTTAAATTAAGTGTTATAAAAATGGATTGACAAATAAAACTTTGAAATACCAATTATTTACTTTGCTTCGAAAAAAATAAAACAAACATTTTTGATAAAAAATAGTTTTAAATTTTACTTAAAACCTTCTTTATCAAAACTCAAAACGTATTTTTGGGATTTTTAAGTGAAACACTAATTTTTGTAACTAAACTAAAATATGAAAAAATTAACTTCAAAAAATCTCAAAAAGTACCAGCAAATATAATTCAGTATTTCAAAATTACTTAAAATACATAAAGCTTAGTGTTAGTCCAAAAATTTTTTTTCAACTTTTTTTGTTGAGAGTATTTTTGTAAAAGCATTAAATATTTTTGTAAAAGGAATTATGTAACAGAAATATTGGATCGTGTTAAAAATACGCCTCTGGCGGCTACTTTTTAGTTATGTAATTTTGGGGGCGTATCTTTTAATTGTGTAAATCTTGGAACGTGTTTTTAACATAATTCAATTTTTTATTTTCACTTGAAGTCACACTCTGGAATGATTTTCAAATACACCGATTGGGCGTATTATTGAGTTGTGCAATTCTGAGAGCGTATTTTAAGCTTATAAAGTTAAAATGCGTATGAATTTCAACTGTCGGCACATTACAATAATTTTTTCAGCTATTTTAGCTTTTAAATAAAGACTTGAAAATAAGCAAAAGTTTTGAAGTTTAAAGCAAAAATAAAATTCTGACTGTTCGTGGCAACCCAAGCATTTAAAAACGGCTTACTAAAATCCCCGGGCACCCAAGTTGTGACCACTAATAAAATGTGTTGTGGTGTTTGTTCTTCAAGCAAATAAACTTAGATTTTTCTGGAATATTAGAAAAGTGTTAAGTTTAAATTTTAAATCGAAATTCACAAAGATATTTAATTAAATAATTTAATCCCGGTATGATTTAAATGTAGGCAAAAAGTTTTTGTTTTCTACTAAACGTTTTTTAATTCATTTTACTTTTTTTTCCAAATATTTCTACTGAATTTAGACAGCTATTTTGTTCATTTTGTCTCTATGTTTATCCTCCTGGCTCGCAGGAAAGCGTTGAGGCACTACCCGACTTGCATCTGATGATCCCAAGATATTGCTGTATCGTAGAAACTTTTTGTTTTGGCTTTTTAGTGTTATAGCTGTATGACAGAAGTTTAAAACTGCTTGCTAAGATTGCCAAGCAGGAGAAAGTGCCATAAAGTGTTTTTCTCAAGGACACAACAGAATGGCGCGAGTTGCTTTTGAACCGAGTACAACATTTTTGCTGAAACAGAATGTTTTCGTACAGCTTCCATTTTTTTTCCTTGTAAGCAAAATCATCACACATGGTCAATTAAAATTTTAACCAAATTGACAGTTATAAATTGCAGAAAAGTCGAATTTTTACGCATTGATTTGCAAAAACCAATAAACAAATTGTGTATAATTGTCACCATACACATATGAAAGAATATCAACCTTTTCGATTTTTTTCTCTGGGACAAAAATAAACTAAAAGTAGCAAAAAAATTGATCTTAAAAATGTCGATTAAAGTTAGAAAAGAATAAACATTTATTTAAGGATCAAACGTCAGAAAAAAAATTGAAAGATACCGTGTAGATAATATGAGAATAGGAAAGCAAAATCCTGTGCCGAACACATGCTTCAATTACTCAAGTTTTTTCAGTAACGGTTTCATTGTGCAAAATGTCAAAAGATGTCGAAAACACTATTTTAGATTTTTTAAAATTTAAATTAAGTTGTTTACACTTAAGTGGGCAAGATCAGCATCTTCAAGATTAAGATCACGATCAGATGCAAGAGACACCACATCCGAATGTAGATTGAAACTAAAATAAAACGACCCTTTGATTTAAAAGTGTAGAAGTATTCTTTTGATTTTTACTTGACGAATTGGAGTAAAAAAAAAAACTGGTCTAATGCGAAAGAAGAAAAAAGAAAAGATATTTAGTTGTAAAACTTACCAGTATGTTTCTGTAAATAATCTAAATCGCTTTTCTATTCAAGTCACCAATTTTGGCCACGAAAATTCTTGGGTCTGAATCTGAATGGGTCTGAATGGTCTGAATGTTTCAAAAATGTTGGACGCCTTTGATCTGAGGCAATGGTTTTCAACCCGAGGATACTTTGGCTATTTCTGGGAGTCGTGGGAGCGTTTGAACGACAAACAGGAAACTTTTTTTCGGAGATCACTAGATTTTTGCGACGAAAATAAATTTTGTTTACCGATGAAGATCGTAAGTTACCTTCGGTTGGAAATTGAGTCGCGGTATGACAAAGGTTGAAAATCACTGATCTAACTCTTGAATAAAACAATTGCCGAATTTATAATTTTTCTTCATAAAACGAAAAAAATTAGAAAATGCTATGACTTTGGACTTTTATTATGTTTCAGTTATATTCGTTTATGAAACTCAATTACGTAAAAAGCTTTACAGATTTATATTTTGCTCGTTAAAATTTTATGATGCTATAGTAAAAAGTTGATCAAATTGTTTTTTTAAATAAACAAAACATAAAGGAGCAAGGAAAAATTAAATGATTGCTGTGCTTGAAGGGTTTTGGATAATCACCTTACAATAACGGCAAGTTCCTCTTTCCATAACCAATCTTTCATTAGTCAATGTAGAACCAGTATTACACATTTGCTTCAGCGGTCTGATCTGTATTAGAAAGTTTTTTCAAAGTAGTTTGATATGATGATATTAGTTCATATAATAAGAAAAATAAATTTTACAGTTGTTGGTAAAAAATTATCAATGAAATATAGGAAAAGGATTGTCATAAAGGATTGACGTTAATCGAAAGAAAAAGAAAAAAATAGAACTTATGTTGGCTGCTTCTTTTATCAACACAAGCTTTCGTAAGCTTTGGCCTCTTTTACAGGTGTAACGGAATAAAAAAATGATAGGATACTAAATATTATTTTCGATGTTAGCTTTTACTTGATAGCACCTGAAGAAATGGGCAATAGTTCTCAAAAGCTTGTATTAACAAAAACAAACAATCAATTTTAGTTGATTTTTTCTTTTATTTTTGATCATCAACCAAAAGACTAATTGTGACTTTTTTTTGATTAAGTATATCATAGGTGTAATATTGTATAAACAGCTCGGGTACATGAGCAACAAGTGGAAGTACCGAACTCGTGACCTTGTGATCACCAGTCTAATAACTAGTCGCTACGCCAAGCGCCAAATGATAAACGTCACGCGACTATTGTAAACGACGTAGAGACTTAAAGTAATTTCAGATAACGGTGCTGAGTAATTGAAAGTCACTTATTTATTTTTATTTGTACTTTTGCACAGGCAGTAAGGAACAGACTCAACAAGAGACATTGGAAATATTCTGTTTTCCTATTAAATTACATTTTCCTTTTGTAAAAGAAATTCAGCATTACTTTGAAAAGTCGTTTATAAAAAATGTACTGCAATGAAATATAAATTGATGAAAATCTACGACGTCTATATTTAGTAAATCAACTTTCTTACCGTTCAAAACTTTTTCGCTTGACCGGCAAATTAAACATGTGTAAAATTTCTGTAATACGCTTTTCGAGTCTTCTGTAAATCTGCATTCGTTTTCAAGTTTCTAGTGTACTTGAGCTATCAGTTGAATTGATTGGTAAACTGAATTGATATAAACATTTCCTACGAGCAACTAATAATTGTGACTGCTTGGGAAGTTTTTTACTGAGGTTTAAAAAATACAATACTTATAAAATCTATTTTTATATGATAGTTAAATTAATATTTCGTTTAATTATATTCAGTTATACTAAAATAAAACAATGTATTATTTACACTAGTGGTCGGAAACCTGTGGGCCGCGGCCCAATTGTTGGCCTTTTAGCAAAATTTATTGGGCCGCGTAATGCATTTTGTAATAAAGTATGGGCCGCGTCTGTCATTTTTTTAGTAGGGTGTCTATTATTTTAACTTAGTGGTCGGCAACCTGTGAGCCGTGGCCCAATTGTGGGCCTTTTAGCAAATGTATTGGGCCGCATAGTATATTTTGTAATAAAGTATGGGCCGCTTCTGTAATTTTTTTTAGTAGGGTGTCTATCATTTTAACTCTTTTGCTGCCAAGGCTTTGTTCGCTTAAAATTTTAGTCCCACTATGATTTTGGGAGAAAAATAGCAAAATCGGAGACGAAATCGAAGTGAAGACCTTTTTTTTTAGAGATCATTATAATTTTGGGAGAAAAATAGCGAATTCGGAGACAAAATCGAATTAAAGATCTTTTTTTTTTTAGAGATCACCATGATGTTGGGAGAAAAAAGTGAAAGACGAAATCAAAGTTTTCTGTTAGCGTTTTTTACTTAACTAAAACAGACAGTTAAAGACAGTGCTAAAAAAAATTCAATAAACTCGAAATATACTGAGCGTGATGACGCAAGTAACGTTTCGTTCAATCCAGCTAAAATTCTACTGAAGCGCGGCAAATTTCATCCTATCTCGACTGAAACTATAAAAAAAATCAAGGACTTACGTTTGATGTCTTTAACTTGAAAAATAGGTTTATAGAAGAAATAGAGTTGTTTTTTCGACATATATTCATGACGATTTGAGTATTTTCAAGGAGCTTTTGCTTCTAAAAGCAATATAAAATCTAATTTATGCTTTTTTAAAATTTTTGCGAATTACAACTTTTATCTAACATTTTACCCTCCGACAAAATTTTACCTATAAATCTTGACAAAAAAAATTTTTGAAAAAATTTTTCTAAATTTTTTATAAGTCGAAAAAGGCAACCATACGTAAAGTCAAAGAAATTCTTTAAATTGTAGCAAATTAGCAGCAAACACATCACTTCAAAAAAAAAAATGATAACGTTCTTTAATTCATAATTTGGGTTCCAAGAATAGCAAATATTTGGTTCAATACGCAGGTTGAGACTTCAGAGTGTAAAATAAAAAACTTTTTCAAAAATTTGCTTTGAAAAAACTTTGCTGTTGAAATGCAAACAAACGCATTTTTTTTTTACTAGAATCGAGAAGTTTGCTTGTGGAAAATAAATCGTATAATAAAAAATAAATCTATTGCTTTTGACCTTTTTTTCAGACACAAAAAATTTATATTTTTAGTAAATATAGTTTGAAAAAGCACTAATTAAAATTTGTAATGCTGACTACCATCACAAAATTGATTTGAAACTTCACATTTAAGGCACAAGTTGAATAAAAAGTTGCTAAAAACAAATATTTGCAAATCAAACGAGTTTTTTTATCGACAAAGTTGTTATTTTTCAATCAAGATGGTCTCAATTTGAAGAAAAGTTATAAAACGCGAAGTCACTCACGTGTTGAACCAATAAATTTTTTGTTATTAGAGCTAAGTCAAGTTTTTTTGAATTATTGTTTAAGTTCTCTAATGTTTACTTTTTTCTATTAAAAGTCCGTAAAGTCCAAAACTTGCAAAGAATCACCAAATATTTCCACCTGCTTAATTGTTGCACACTTTTTCGATTTAAAAAAAATTCCTACTCTCATTTATGCAAAAGAACATTGAAACTTGAAAAATTTGTTTTGATCCACAGCGAAAAGTCGTTTGTCCAATGTTGAACTTATTTGAAAAAATTTTGATCCAAACAATTGTTTTTATGAAATGAACTTAAAAAAGCTTTAATCTTTTTCTTTCGATACTTTTTAAAAATAGTCTTTGTAAGTTTTTCTTGTTTGGTGGGTAAAGTTAAGCAATGACTTCAAAATAGTTTAAGCGATACTTCCCTAAACTATGGTGGTCTAAACCGTTGAAACCACTGTTTTTGGAAAGAAATTTGAGTAAAATATAATTGTTAAAAGTTATCATTATTTAACAATTATACCAATACAATTTTGTTCATTAAACACCCCATGTTTGTATGTTTGACAAAACTTTTAACAATTAATACTTAGTAGAAAAAAACAACGCGAAATTTTGAGATTGAATTCCTGTTGTTGCCACGCATAGAAAAACGTTCAAGAACAGCGAATATCTAGAATTTTTAGGATTCTGATGTTTTTTTTTCCAAAAACTACTATTGTTTAAAACTTTCAGCAACACTTGGAAGAAATGTAGACTTTTCGAATAAAAAGTTGGCACTTTTAGATTTTTTTAGCAGTCTAGTGTTTCCGTACTAAAAACTTTAAAATGTGAAGCTCTGGGAAAATTTTTAACAAAAACTAGGTTGAAAATATTTACACTTTAATTTTAGCAAAGATATGAAGTTTTACTAAACAAATTTTACTCAGTTTATTTTAATAATGATTGTTGAATTTAAAAAATGACTGATTGTGATCTTGAAGTATTGCTGCTTGTCTGTATAATTCTTATAACAATGTTTTCAAAAAAGCAAATTTTTCTTAGAAATAAACGTTAAGTTTCTGAAAAAATTTTTTAAAAAACTTTTTAGAAGAGTTTGCGTTGGCCTAATATAAGTTCGAATTAAAAGATTGTAAAGAAAAGTTAATTTAAAAAGATTAATTAAAATATATTGAAATGTATTTTCAAACTTTTCTTAAAAGTAAGAGAATTAGAATTGATTTTTAGAAAAATGAGAACTTTTATTGCTGTTCTACTTGTTTGGAAATCCACTTGACTGCTAAAATTAAATCATTGTTTAGAAATCTTGCACAAATCTTTTGTTCAAGTCAAAACTTCTAATGAAATGAAATTTAATTTTGTTTTTAAACGAAAAAATATAAAAATCAAAATATTATATTAAAAATGAAATGTAAATTTTTTTCACAAACATTATTTTACATTTGACAGAGAATTAAATTAAAAACACAAAATTTTTACACTCCAATTCTGAATTTATCACGGTTTTTTAGAATAAGAAATAAATGCTTTGTGAACAGGATGCGGTTTACGCTTCTGGATAAAACAAATCTTGACACATTTATCGAAATATATTGTCACATTTATAGGACACGCGGTTAAAGACAGAAAATAGTTAGTACTTAAAATTGAAACGGAATTAATTTTTGAGAAAAAAAGTTTTATTTCGAAAGAAAATATATTAAAACGTAGTTTGAATCATTCTAAAAAATGAAAAATTAACATTGAATTTTAGGGAAACTTTTTTAAATTAACCGATTATTTACAGTACTAAACTCACACCTGACAGAAAATCGAAAGTGCAGCTAAAATTACGTCAATCTCAAAAAAATTTTGAAAAATAACCCATTTAAACTTTTTAGTCTGCTTTGGTCCATATTTTGAAGACCACAACTGTTCGTAAGGTGTATTTTTAATAATATCGCCTCTATTTTTATCTCTCACCTTGTTGAAACTGATTGTCATGCAATCTATTTTATTTTTAAGTATTGAACATTTGGGGCGCCAGAAGCGGGGGTAAGAGGCAATTGCCTCCCGTGCCTTTCTGACCCCACTAAATTGCCCCTGCTCTTTTTAAAACAGAAGGGTAAAAATGCGTAGATACAAAAGCATTGAGTCAGACTTGCCCTCGCAATCATAGAAACTCGACCAAAATATCAGATCAGTTGAAGGTGAATGCTTTTTGTTGCGACGGACGATGCGCTTAGTTCAGCACTTTTATTTTTCGCTAATAAAACAACAGATATTCACTCACATCATTGGTCGGAAAAAAAGAAGTCGACGACATTTTAAAACTTGGGTCAAGAAAAAAAATTACTTTACAATACAAAAATCCATGGACGGTTAAAAGATGAAAGCTGATTTGCTTTGACGATACCTGAAAAAAAATAAAGTTGTTAAAGGAGCTAAATAATTGTTTTGAAACTAATTATAATTTTGATTGGCTATTTTTTGTGGGTGACTTGCTTTCGTTGTTGCAATAAACTTCAAAAAAAATTCAATTTTGTTGTACAGACTTATTTCTTTTCAAACCCACAAGTTTTCTGTCCCTGTTTTTTAGTTAACTAATATAGACAGTTAAACGCAGTGTAAAAAAATTAAATAAACTTGAAATACATTGAGCGTGATGACCCAGGTAACGTTTTTGTTCAATCTAGCTAAAATCCTGTCGAAGCGCTATATACTTCATCCTGTCTTGACTGAAACAGTAAAAAAAATCAAAACTCATGCTTGATGTCTTTGACTTGAAAAATAAGTTCATTGCTGTTGTGATGCTGGTGGCAAGCACTGTGGTTGTTTTTAATAAATATATTCATGACGATATCACTATTTTCAAGAATTTTTTGCTTCCAAAATCAATATAAAATATAATTTGTGTTTTTTTAAATTTTTGCAAATTACAACTTTTATCTAACATTTTACCGTCTGACAAAATTTTACCTATAAATCTTGACAAAAAATTTTTTGAACAAATTCTGCAAAATTTTTTGTAAGTTTAAAAAGGCAACCATACGTAAAGTCAAGGAAATTTTTTAACATGTAGCAGATTAGTTGCAAACACATTACTTAAAAAAATGTTTTACGCTATTTAAATAAACTCTTTAATTAATCGTTTGGGTTTCAAGAATAGCAAATATTTGGTTCAATACGCAAGTTGTAACTTCAAATTCTAAAATAAAAAACTTACCCAAGTATTAGATTGGAAAAAACTTTGTTGTTGAATTGTGAACAGATGCATGCTTTTTTTGACTAGAATCTAGAAGTTTGCTTGTAGAATTGCGAAATTAAATGAAAAATAAACGTATTGCTTTTGATTTTTTTTGAGGCACTAAAAATTGATATTTTTAGTCAAGGCGGTTTGAAAAACGCTAATTCAAATTTGTAATGCTGACTGCTATCACAAAATTGATTTAAAACTTCATATTTAAGCCACATGTTGAACGAAAAGTTGCTAAAATCAGACTAAAACCAAATTAAACGAGCTTTTTAACAATAAAGTTGTTATTTTTCGATCCAGACGGTCTGAATTTAAAAAAAATTATTAAACGCGAAGTCACTTACATGTCGAATCAATAAATTTTTTATTGTTAGAGATAAGTCAAATTTTTTAAATTATTGTTTCAGTTCTCTTAAGTTTACATTTTTCTATTGAAATTCCGTAAAATCACAAAACTTATAAATAATAAGCAAATATTTCCACCTGCCTTGTTGCACAATTTTTTAATTCTAACAAAAATTTTTACTCTTATTTATGCAGAAGGACATTGAAACTTGAAAAATTTGTTTTGATCATCAGCAAAAAGTCGTTTGTCCAATGTCGGACTTATTTGGAAAATTTTCGACACAAACAATTGTTTTTATGAAATGAACTTAAAAAAATCTTAATTTTTTTCAATACTTTTTAAAAATAGTCTTTGAAAGTTTTTTTGTTTGGTGGGTAAAGTTAAGCGATAACTTTAAAACAGTTCAAGCGATACTTCCCAAAATTATGGTGTTCTAAACCTTTGAAACCACTCTTTTCGGAAAAAAAATTCGAGTAAAATAACTGTAAAAAAGCTATCATTATTTAACAGTTATAACAACACAGTTTATTCATTAAACATCCCATGTATGGATGTTTGACAAAACATTTGACAAATTAATAATTAGTAGGAAAAAACACCGCGAAGTTTTGAGATTGAATTCCTGTTGTTGCTACGCATTAAAAAACTTTCAAAAACAAAAGCAAAAATCTAGAATTTTTAGGATTCTGATAGTATTTTTTATTCTAAAAACTTTCAATTCTAAAAACGACTATTGTTTAAAACTTTCAGCAACACTTGAAAGAAATGTAGAATTTTCGAAAAAAAAGTTGGCACTTTTGGATTTTTTAAGCAGTCTAGTGTTTCCGTACTAAAAACTTTAAAATGTAAAGCTCTGGGGAGAATTTTTAACAAAAAACTAGTTTGAAAGTTTTTACACAGTAATTTTCAGAACCTGACCATAAAACCTCCACGTAAAAAAATCTACAAATAAGTATTTGTGAACCAATTTTCAATATTCATAGCTGTTTTATTTTGCAGGGTTACTGTTCTTATTTTATAACTTTTAATTACACAATATAAACGTACTGATCGTCGACAAAAAAGTTTAAGTTTTTAAGGTCAAATTATGATCGCTACCTGTCAATTTTTGTTTATTCTTAAGGTTCGCATAACATTTTGCATTATCTTAATTTTTTTCTGTTTATACTCGTTCAAGCAGGTAGCAACTGTATAAAGTTATACCTAACGATTTTTACTCAGTTTATTTTAATGATGATTGTTGAATTTAGAAAGTGACTGATTGTGGTCTTAAAGTATTGATGCTTGTCTGTATAATTCTTATTATAATATTTTCAACAAAACAACAAAATTTTCTTGGAGATAAGCAATAAGCTCTATAAAATTTTCTTGGAAATAAACTGTAAACAATAAGATAAACAATAATAAACAATAAGACGCAGTATATAAATGTTTTTTCATGCTTTAATTATTCAAAATATTATTTTACTTTTTTAGATTTTGATTTTGATTTTCCTGGGTTTGAAGGGAAAAAAATCAACATTAAGGAGCTTATTAAAAACGCAAAAAAAGTCCATAAAAGCCCCAACATTGCTAGTTTGGAAAATCCAAATGTAAGCTAAAAAATTGTAAAAAAAACAAGCAATTACTACAACTTATTCAAACTTGTTTTGTAATATAATAATTGTTTTGTATTTTTGTAATACAATAGATCATGCTTTGATATGTAATACCAGTCACATTTGGACAGTGCGGTGTTTTACGAAACGAGGTAAGCTAAATAGGGTAATAGTATTTCTAATATTTCTTTAATGCAAAGTGAAGACCAAAAAAATCTTTTATTGTTGAATTCGGCCGCAATGTTTCATTTACTTTGGCCGCAAACATTTTTGATAATACAATATAGGCCTTGGCTTAAAAGTTTGGACGTTCCTGCTTTGAATAGATATTAAATTAAGACTTTCATTGTGTAATTGCTTCAGAACAAAGTGCTTTGATGAAAAAAGAACCAAATCATTGCAAAGAGTACTGTTCTTAATTTTACTTGGACATTTGCAAATTATGAATACCTTGAATAAAGTTAATAATGATCAATATTTTTTTTATAGGTTTATGATATTCGTGATTGGGGAAAAAGCAAAGCTCTTATTTTCAATATAATTGAATATGAAAAAAACATTAATGAGAAAAGAGTGGGTGCTGAGCATGATACTCAAAATCTCAAGGATTTACTTGAGTTTCTCGGCTTTCAGGTTACGATTCGAAAAAATAATCAAACAGAAAAAGTAAATAAACTTTATGAAGATTGTTTTCGTTTTCATTGAAAAAATTGTATAAAATTCAGTTTTGTTAAACATCGACATTAGCTTATTAATTTAATTTTTTTTAATATAAATCATTTTAAAAAAATTATAGATAGCAAAAAAATAATTTTATTATCGTGATTTGCAATTAATTTGTATCGATAGTTTTGCAGTTACATTTAAAATTTGTAGTTTCAAGAATTTGATAAAACAAAGTCCTATTCCATATTCATTTTTTTTATTTATAGATAAGCATCATACAATAGGGTTTAGATTAATGTCTTTAAGAACTTCTTAAACGTTGCTACCATAAGGCTGTAACTTTTTTCCCAATTATTAATTTAAATTACTGGTATCAATAACAAATATATGAAATCATAGATTGAATTTCATTGCTCAACACTTTATAATTTTAGATTTATAAATAAACCACATTTAAACTTGTCAATTAACTCGTCATTTTTGGGGTTTAAATCTGAATGTAATGAACCTTTTCTCATTTTTTTATCCAAAAAGCATTATTTAATGTTTTTTAATATTCTTTATACCAGTCATACTCTATATTTTATACTCTATATTTTATACCAGCTATACCAGTTAGCTCTATATTATATATATTCTATACTTTAAACTTTTCCAAACATTTGACAAATTAAAAATCAAAAGTAAAAAAGTTTTTTATCAAAGGTCATAATGAATGATATTAACGAGTTTTTGAAACCGGAAAATGTTAAAGACGCTCCGATGGTTTTGCTTTTTATTGGATCTCATGGGAAACAAGGTGAATAAATTTTTGCTATAAGTAAACGATTAAATAATAAGAAAAAAACGTAAAAACCGAACAATTCTATAACTTAAATAATTCGCCTTTTTATAATAATTTTTGTATCTTTTGAGAGTGCATTTAGATTTATTGCATAAAAAACCAAATCATAGCTTTATTTACAAAAAGAGACTATTCTAAACAAAAACAATACAAAACATAAGCATAACTCACACTGGTTAAAAAACACTTTACAATCGGGGTGTTGCTTAGCAAATACTACAGGTTAGGACATGCGATTTATTGTCTTTCAATGTCTTTCAATATAAACCCTTGTAATTATCAAACGCTTTACAGTCATTAATAAAAGTTTAAGACCAATCTGAAATTTTCACAAAAAGGCTAATATTATCGGATTTAAATCAGAACGAGGTGTTGACAGCAGCTAATAAACCTTTCAAAAGAACAAACAAAATCAAAACAGTTGATATGATGCAATCAGGACAACGGGCTGATGCAATCTAATGCAATACTCAAATTACGCCTGTTTTTGGTGTTTCGTCTTAGCTTTTGTTTATGACTATAAAGCGTTTGATAACTACAAAAGTTTATATTAAAAGACAGTAAATGGCGTGTCCTAACCTTTGAGTAAACCGTAAATACTAAATAGCATTTTTTAAACACAAATAATAAATTTCTTTCGTTCTGAATACATGATTCCTATGTACACTTACGTGGTTTTGCAAACGTATATCAACAAATATCGCGCAAACTACTAAAGTTATACCACTGGGCTTCAGAGGAAGCAAACTAAATGCAATCTTTGCAAAATATTTAACAGTAAATATTACAAAGATTCAAAATTTGTAATTACATCGCTTAACTTTTTGGGGAAAAAGCTGTGGCAAAGTGAATAATTAAAAAAGCACACAAATGAACAAAATCATTGGTAATTTTGCATAAAATTACTGAAGATTTAAATTTTGTTCTACGTGTAAAAATCTTCTTTGACTGACTGAACTGTTAATATTATATTTGCCTTTCAACACATTGTGGCTTACTTATTAATTTTTTTTTAATATGTAAAATGTCAATAATGTACATTTAATATAATACAATCTAATTTTTTTAATTTTTAGGATGAGGTAAATGCCCTTTTTTGCTCTTCAGTAAAGACTATGCTAATTAACAATTACTTTATTATAATTTAAAATAGAGATGCCAGTAAGTGCAAAGTGAAACGCAAAACAAATTTTACAGTGCCTCTAATTAAACAAACGTTTTTGTTTTTATAAATACAGAGAATGGAGTTGATTCCTTTGTGGATGCAAAAAATGAAAGCGTTAAAGTCAGCGATATTGTGGATAAATTTGCAACAACTGATTGCCATAATTCACTGAAAGGAAAACCAAAGTTATTCTTGTTTCAATTTTGTCGAGGTATAACAAGAACATAATTGATTTCTGCAAATGTTAATGATTTACCAACTCTCTATCAAATAATTTTTGTCAATTCTATGTGTTTTTTTTAGTATTTATTCACTGATATAACCATAATTTGAAGCGGTTGGCTAAGATTGCCAAACAGAGAAAAGTATGTTGAGTGCATTTTCCAGGGACACAACTGAAAAACTGGAAAATGTTGAACCGAGATTATGTTAATCGCTGTCGCGGTCAATTCCTTCATTTATTGAATAGAAACGAGGAGTTATTGAATAAATCAAAAAGACGATATTATTTACTAAATCAAATTAAGTTCTTAAGTTTTTGAGTCTTACGTTGTACCGAAGGTGTACAGACATTTCATCACCTAACATTTTATTTACCGGACTGTTAATCATAAATATTTAATCACCAGACGTTTAATCACTAAAATTTAATCACACAGACACTTAATTACGCAAAAAAGAAAAAGGGTTAGGGTTAGTGTGTGTCGATAAAATGTCGATAAGTGTAAATATATTGTGTGATATGTCAATAAAAGATATACTGTGTGGCGATAAAATGTCTAAATGATGAAATCTTGTAGTGTTAATTTAATTACGTGATTAAATGTCTAGTGGTTTAATGTTTGTGATTAAAATTTACGTGATAAAATATTGCGTGATGAAGTGTGGGTAAGCTCTTTTGAATACTGTGAATAGATTGCACACAAAAAGCAATGAGTATTTCAACATAAGAATAAACATGAAGCTATAAACTCCAACATCAGACAAAAGTTCAGACAAAAAGACACAAGACAACATCAGAAAATGTTTGTTTTACAAAATTACCAGAAACATTAGCCCTAAAGATCGTAGCCCTAAAAATATAAAAAATATTGTCGGCAGCGTGGTCCAAAAGTTAAAAGAATTGTGGTTGTAAATACTCGTAACATGGTCTCATTCAAAACTTACTCGCGCCATTGTGTGTTTGGAAAAATACTGTACAACACTTTTTTTTGCATGGCGGTCTTAGCAAGCAGTTTTTAATTTCAATCAAATCTCTATAAAACTAAAAAATCCAAATGAAGAAACTAAAAAAATTCAACCGGACAAAAATGTCTTGGCATCTCCGGAAGCAGGTCGGGAAATTGCTTGCTTTAGGTACGGTGCTTTTGACACTTTCCTTCGAGTCAGAAGAATAAACATAAAAATGAAATGAACAAAAACGAAAATGAATTTTTGTGTGATAGACAACCATAAATAATGGCACGCGAACAACTTTTTATCCGACGTTATTGTCTAGCTGTGCTTAATAAAACTACGTTAAACAATTTGTTAAGAAAACGCCTTGGCAAAATATTTTACTTTTGTTCGGCTTTAAACTTTTTAGATTTAGTTTTTTAATAAATTTTTAAAAAATAATAAAAGTTCGTGTCAGCAAATAACCAAAAAAGCAAATTTTGTATTTGTTATGAATTCAAAACTTTTAATTACATGATCAGGTTAATTGCGTGATCTTGGTACAAAAATTTTCCAACCAAATAAAAAATTTTATTTTTTTTTACAATAAAAAGTAAAGCCAATATACCGCAAAACGAGTTTATTACAGATATTTCGGAAGTATATTGGCTTTACTTTTTATTCTGCAATTATTATTTGTTTTTGTTAAACAATTAATTTGTAATTGTTTAGCCGAGAAAGTGAAATCAGGCAGCACCAAAATTTTTCTGGGTAAGTCACATTTTTTTGGTTTTTAAACATTTTAAATACTTGTAGAAAATGAATAACTTAAAACAATTTTTGTAGTTCAAAGTAAAAAAAAATTTTAGAATTTTATTAAAAATAAAAAAGTTTTTGAAATATGTTAAAATTTTGTGAAGGAAAACGTATAGGTATATGTTTACATCAAATGTCTGTTAGCTTCTGCAAATAATGTTGTACAGCAGCTATTATACATATTTGTTGTTTTATAAAAAAATACTTTTAGTAGTTTTTTGTCTGATAAAAATTAATTAACAATAAATTCTTTTTAACCATAATATTTTACCACCTAGAAGCACAAGTAATTTCATAAAATTGTATGTTTTTTTTAAACGCCTTCGGCTTTTTAACCTTTTTTGAGAAAAACTTATAACAACAAAGCTTAAAACAAATAAAAATAATTATTATCTATACTAGAATGATTTTGGTATTGCGATAAATAGCTTGTAAAGTATATAAAAGTCGTGAAGAAATTTTTGATTTTTTTAATTTCAATTAGTTCGGCTACAATTTTAAATAAATGTAAATTGAAATTTAAAGAGCCAAACTTTAAAAACGTTTACTTTTTGTAGAAAAAAAATTTTTTGAAGTATTTAATCTATTTAATATTTAAATTAAAACACTACAACAAAAAGGTTGAACCACAATAGTCTGTTTCACCGCAAGAATTATCAGGTGGTGCACTTTTTCAAATAGAATTCTAAAAAACATTCTATTTGAATAAATACACCACCTGATGATTCTGTTGAATAAGTGCACCATTTGATGATCCTTGCGGTGCAATAGACTGTTGTGGTTTTAACCTTTTTGCAGTAGTGTTTTGATTTAAATTAACTGCTTTAACCTGCTTATCGAGAACTTTGCCAGCATTGTGAGACAATTCGGTAATCTATTTAATATATAACTTGCAAGTTTTGCAAACTATTTAATAACAAATATTCAATCGCGAAATTAATAATTTTAAAATACTATAATATTTTCTTGAAATGGATATGCTTATTGGTTTTTAAATACAAATGTTTAAAAAAATTTTGATAAATGCCACTTAATGGTTGTATTAGTCATTTTACTGTTTTGAATTATGGTGTTGCAAATCATGGGGTTGTATTTTCCATTTTGCAAATCGCTTGTTCAAAAATTTCAGATTGATTTTTAAAGTAAATTTTATCCTGTATAAGAACATTTAAAATGCAAATTATTTTTAGTTAAATTCCAAAATTTCTTTAGGTCTTTACTCAATTCAGTTTAGTTCAGTCGTATTTTATTTCCGCCAACTAGTCAAACAAAATACTTACATTAACACATTTACACTACAGAAGAAAAAAAAGGGACATGCAATAAAAACGAAAATAACGTTGTAACATGTGTCACACTTCATTCATAATTTTAATCATAACGATGTATTTTCCCCCTTAAAAGTAATTCATAGCTTTGTTGTAAGAGAATAATTGTGCCTCTTTGAGCGCCGCTGTCGTATTATCCGATTCGCTCTATTGCCCGATATATCTATCTTCTTTTCTCTTTTGCTCGACCGTATTGACCTAATATGTTTTGTTCAAGCTTTGCTGTCTCGAACGTAGTAGAATATTCGCGTAACGATCTCTCCAGGGAGTGCTGGCTAAATCTCGAATTTACGAAAAAGTTTACGTCACGTGATTTTGATTTCTATATAAAGCCGATGCGTAGCGAATTATTAAAATTAGATGTGATTTTAAGACGACTCGAGTGGAAGTAATTGGTTGGGCGCGGAAGGCCCGTTATTTTTTGTATTGGTCGTTGAGTGTTGAATTTATTTTGTGCCAGTGGTTGGCAGTTTTGTTCTACAGAGGTAGAATTATTTGTGTTGATTGAGTCGAGTTATAGTGTTGATTTCGCTTTGCAGTTTGGCAAAGCGTGGGATAGAAGTTTGGTCGGACGCGATTTTTGTAATACATTCGTTCTTATTAGAGACAGTGGTCTCTGTTTGTTGTGAAGAAGAGTCTTCAACGAAACCAATCCGAACTTTCGTTAAACCAATTGTATAAATTGTCAGGCTCATAGCAAGACTACTTCTTGAGCCGGAATAGAATAAAATTTAGACACAGCTTTGTTTCAGCACAGATATTCGGGTTACCTAGCTCAACTGGTCCTTTGGGATTCCCAAACAAAGTTTGTGACAACAAGCTAAGCTTAATAAATTACATTAGCTAAGCTCAAGGATTTGCAAGGTATCATCCCTTGCATGCAACTCAAATGTCGTTAATGAGTTTATATTTTGGGTGACCCAAACTTGACATACTTTGGTATGTCAGAACTAAGAAGAATTTGAATTAGAATTAAGAACTAAAAATCTTATCAAATTTTACGTAAAAAAACTCATTGTTTTCTAATTTTAGCAATTTTTCATGTCGCTATGAGTAGTTTTAACAATTTGCTTCTGTATTTTATAGCCGATATTCTAGAACTTTTGGTGTTGCAACGTTTTAGTGTCAATTTTTTCGCCTTTTTTTTAATAACTTTGAATCATTCAATATAAGTTTTACATGTTTTACAATATTCCACCAACTTCGAACTTTTTCGTAAAAACTCTTAGCATTCCCCATCCTGGGGTGCGTAATTTTTAATTTAAAAATCTTTAACCTGTACAGTAAAAATGTTCACCAATTGAAATTTTGGTAAAAAAAAGTAATAATTATATGTAAATAAGAAGAATATGATTCTCTAAATGCCTGTTTGGCATAAAAGGTCGGCAACGTGGCCGACCAGTTAATAAACGTCATATTAATGACGAACATGATCGACACGGTCGCGGTTTAAAATTTACTCGCGTCATTCCGTTATAAATTTAACTTAAATTTATCTCTTTTTCAAAGCAATTATAACTATGCTGCTTTGGTTCATCTTTAGAAGAAATTGTTCCCTAAACAATTCTATTAGCAGCTCTAGTGTGACAATATCACTCTAGGTTGTTAATTTTGCAAGTTTTTTGCAAGCATACAAGATTAAAGAAATCTTTAAGAATTGTTTTCAAATAAAATGTTTTAAGAATTCTGTTCATATAATTTCGATTATAAAAAATGGTGACATTTTGTTATTTCGTTTTATTACAATCGGTAGAAGTAAAAAGTTTGTTATGAATGAAATTTATTATGCCTATTTTATACGCCTAATAGCCTACATAATTTTATCTACTTATCATAACTCACTAGCAGCCATCAGTTAAAACTAACTCTAAAAGGTGGCCGGCAACAAGAAAAAAGTTGTGCATTCCTATACTAAAACATGTAACAAAGTTAAAAATAATCATCATCATAGTCTTAAAATCTGATTTTTTTCTAAAGGAGTTTGTTTCGTTTTTTTTCTTTCTTTTTGGTACATACCATTTAAATAAACCCTTTACTTTACTGCTTTAGCATATTATATCCATTTGAAACTACTTTTTTTTTATTTAGGCCAAATGTCCAATTTTTTGCTTTTGGATAACTTATCGCCTAAAAAATTGTTTATGACGTCTCTGTTTTGCCACACAACAAGTGATTGAGACTAAACAAGTTGTAGTAAACTCAAATATGAAATGATTGTTTATTTAGTAGGCTTCTATAAATAAATTAAGACTTAATATCAGAGCGTCTGAACCGGAACCGTTTAAAATAAAGTTCCGGTTCAGGTTTAAAAAATAATAACGATTAATACAGGTTTGTGGATCCAAATTGGATTCGGTTCGTTGCCCTGGTTATAATTCATTTAAGTTTAAGTTTTTCTTAAAAAAGACTGAGAAGAAAATGTTTGAAAAAATAGAACTTTTAAAAATTTACTTGTGCTGCTAAGTATTACATTTAGTTACGGTTCGAAAATTAATCTAAAAACAAAATAAACTGTCAAACGAGTACTTTTGTAAAGTTTAAAAACTTTATAATAAATGTAAAACAAATACAGGTAATTTTTTGTTTTTAATTACATTCTAGACTGGTACCGCACTCAAGAACCATCTGCTGATGCCGTCGGGAATCCAAGTAGTCTTGACGACATGTTTCTTGGTTATGCAACTTTACCAAGTATGAATGTACACAGCATTATATATAAATTGAAATGATATTTACAAACTTGAATTAAATCATATTGCAAAATAGTAAATCAATTTTAGTTCTATATATTATTTTAAAAATTCAATTTAATTTTAATTTTGAAGAAAAAAACTTGATGTTTTACAGCTTTTTCATGCATGAATAATGTACAGTATTTGTTTTGGTATTCATAAGTTAACTCAAAAGTTCCAACGTTTCTGCACGTCGGCCTTCAATTTAAATATAAAATTTTTTATCAACCCTTTATCCTAGCCTAACATTTATCAATAGGCTACAAGGAAAAAACATTAAAATGAATTTGAGCAGTTTTTAGTTAAAATTTTTGATAAAAGTTAAGTCGTTTGTTTGTTTAATTCTTAAAGCGGCGCTGACTCGTTTTGCAACGATGCAGCAAAACTGCAAACAGAGCGGAATTTGCTCCTTTTTTACAAATTAAGTTTTTCAATAAATAATTGCGCTTTTCCTGTTTAGAGAAGCTAATTGATATGTATATCATTGAAAAGATAATTTTTTCTTGATTGAAATGATATAAAATTTTTTTAAATGTGATAAAAAATGAGTGAGTAATTGATAAAAATATTAACTATAGTTTTTCAGAAAAAAACGCTTGTTATTGATTTGGTGTCATAGTGCGGTTATAAAGTTCAAACTTTTTAGTCGCTATTTGTAGTAAAACACTTAATCTATATACCTAATTTAAATTCCTTGAAAACAATTTTTCAAAATTATCTTATTTCAAAATTTATCATAGTTATCAACATTGCACTGTATGTGCGCAGCCAAAATTGCATGTGCATTAGGGTGCATCATTTCCCCCCTTTTTGGAATTTAAATTTGTGCCATTGAGAAATGGTGTCCATTTCAGATAAGATTTCACGAAAAAAAATATGGGGACCAAGTGACCCTTCCATCCACTCCCACACGCACCCCCTAACTTTGCTTTTGTGAAATCGCTCTATTGCAAAAACTAAATAAGATAAACATGTTATGTTTGGTATCAAATTTATTGCAACTACCTGATCTAGTTCAAATATGCAGAAAAAAAGAAGTTATGATAAAATTTGATTGCATCAAAAAAATTTGGTTGTATTTACAAGTTGATAAAAACCATAACTGAGTGCCACCAGATGTAGATTTTGTTTGACAAAGGTGTTTGTTTTGTCATTGTTTATTATTGTCAGATAATGAGATTAGGAAGGGAACAAAGTTTTACACAAGTTTTTATTTTCAAGGACTTGATATTTGTATTTATTTAGCACATGTGCAGTGAGCATGAATGTTGAAACAATAAAGTATGTTTCAATTTCCATCTGACATTTATTAGGTAAAATGTTGGCTCTGTTAGTAGAGGTTGGATATAGGATAAAATAGAAATATTGATTGTTTTGCAGCCCTTAGAGAGATAGTATAGATATTATAAAAATAATAATACTAATCTTAGTCAGCTTAATAAGCTGATAGTGATATGATTGCAACTAGAGCATCAGCAAGCAATATCACTGGTGGAAAGATTACAAGTGATGATGCAATTTTGAAAGGAGCCAAACTCCCAACAAATTTGCAAGTAATTCGATGCATGAAATATCATCAACAATTTGAAAATCTAAATCAATGGGATAGTGCAGAAGTTGTTTTGAAACAAGTTAAATTGTACTATGCTAAAGCAAATTTGGAAGATAGACTCATTTCGGATTCTTCAGCAAAGAAAAAACTGATACGATACTTAACGAAAGACAATTTTACAAGAAAGACTAGTGTAACATTACGGAAAACTGAAAAATATCAACAATCTTTGAAAGAACATGAAGCTTTCTTAAACAAAACCTTTATCATTACAACTCCTGATGCACTTTCAAAACCATTTTTATTTGAAGAAGACAGAAAATTTTTAATTTCTATGCTGGAAGATCGGTCGGCAACCACTGGAAGTCATGACCGTAAGAATTTGACAAAACTTCAACTTAAGCAGCAAAAGAGGCATAAAGTGGAAGAAAGAAAAAAAGTAGAGCTTAGCAAAGCAAGAGCACAGTTTGAAGTAACACCATCGAAAAACATTTCTTGTTCGTCATCGACATCTGACAGTGGAAATTCACAAGATGAAATCCCAGGCTGCAGTGCAACTCCAACGGCACACCGAAGAACAGTAAAAACGGGAGCAATTTTAGAGATACCTTATGATATTTTGTCAAAAAGTTCAATAGTTGAAGTTATGACAAGGTGTGGAATATCTTTATCAGCTGGCCCTGCTTTTTTGCAAAGTATTCTATTGGAATCTCAGTATTCAGGAAATGAAGAGCTCACAGAATCACAGTTGTTATCAAAATTCACTCTATCATATGCCTCGTGTGATCGATATAAAAGAAAACAGAATTGCAGTATGTCAGAAATCATCAAAGAGAGTTGGACACCACCCATGATATACAATATACACTGGGATTCTAAACTTGTTCCACAATTTCAAGACAAATACATGTATAACAAGATTGAAATTATCCCAGTTCTGGTTTCTAACGGTTCTAACACCAAACTCCTGGGAGTGCCATCCTTTTGCCCGGGAGCTGAGCAGTCAGTTGGAAGCATCATTGGGGATTTCACATACAACCTGCTGATTGAATGGAATTGTACTATAGATGGTGCAACAAGCATGGTATTTGACACTACATCTACAAACACAGGCCTTTGGTCTGGAGGCTGTGTGGAGTGCAAAATAGATTGAATAAGTCGTTGTTATGGTGTGCTTGTCGAAAGCACATAGGAGAACTAATTGTGGGCAGTGTTTTTAATGCATTACAAATCGAAACGTCAAAGTCCCCGGAAATTATGATCTTCAAAAATTTTCGAAGTAATTTTAGCCATGTTTGCCAAGATGACATATCTTATCCTCCATATTTGGAAGAACTGGACTGTTATTCAGACTCTGAATTGAGTTTTCTAAATGAGCTGAGAAAGGATGCTACTGACCTTGCAACCAAACTGCTCACAAAAAAGGACAATTCTTATCTGCCCAGGAAAGATTATAAAGAGCTTTTGGAGCTACTTCTTTTTAGCTTTAAAGTCCCCTCCCTCAAAAATCTTTCAAGTTCAAAAAACCAGGTGCTATCCACAAAGCTCGCTGGATGGCGAAGGTCATTTATGCATTAAAACTGTCATTGTTATCAACAGAGGCAGAAAAAGTTGTGAATCCGCATAATGTTAAAAAACCTTTAGTTTTACAATCTAAGGACACTAAAAAACTCAGACGATTTGCTATGTTCCTCTTATATGTATACATTCCTTGGTGGTTTCGATGCAGTTCTGCAATCTCTGCTCCCTTCTCTGACCTAATGCTGGTCAAAACTCTGCACCAGTTCAAGCAAGTTGATGCGACTGTTGCATCAAGTGCTTTAAAAAAGCTACAGCTCCATCTTTGGTATTTAACTGAGGAGATGGTTCCCCTTTCTTTGTTCGATGATCGTGTTACAGATACGGAAAAAGCAAAAATTGCATCAGCTTTGCTTAAAACTAAAGTGAGTGATGTTTCAGTCCCTAAAAAGAGAAAGGGAAATGGAAAACCAATTTTTCCAGCTGATGTGAATGAAACTTCATCATTGGCTGACTTAACAGTAGAAGACTCCTGGTACTTTTTCAATTAATGAAGATAGAAACAGGTTTCTTACTGAAGGATGTGGAAGAATGGTCACACGATGAAGAATATTTTGCAGCAAAAAAACAAGCAAGCATGATTACAGTAGTGAATGACTGTGCTGAAAGGGGAATAAAATTGGCAACAGATTTTCAAACATCTGCTCGGTTTCAAAAAACTTTGAAAGCAATCTCCAAGTGGTTAAAAAGAGCAGATCAAGTCGACCAAATTTGAGAAAGAGGCCACACTCTTAATGACATATTTTAGGGTAAGATGCAAATGCAACATAAAGATTTAATTATTTTACGGATTAAATAATATTCCTAATAGCCAAATTTGGCAAGCACAAAAGTTGGACAGCTCAAAACATGATAGGTAGTCCTATTTAAACTGAATATCAGTTTAATTCTTGCTGTTGCATCTCATCACCGTTAATCTGTAAAAATACTCATTTGTCTAGTCTTTTCCTACTTGCATTAGACGCATCCGTAATTTTTGCTTATTTTTATTCGTATAAATTGGAAGATATTACTTTGCGTAAAATGATAACATTTGAAAAATTCAAAGGTGTGCTAGAGTGTAATTTTGTGTTTATTTGAATTAAATCAGGCAGTTGCAATAAATTTGATACCAAACACTAAATGTTTTTATTAATTAGTTTTTGAGATATGGCCATTTTTGTATGCCTGATTTAGGGGGTACTCGTGGGAGTAGATAGGGGGGTCCCCAGGCCCCCATATTTTTTGGTTCAATTATATTTGAAATGGAACACTATTTCTCAATGGCACAAATCTGAAGTCCAAAATGAGGGGGAAATGATGCACCCTAATGTGCATGCTCGCGCTGTGACGTAAAACAAATGGAGTCACTCGCTCGCTCTCACTGTGAGGTCGATTGTTTTCACAAGACGCGTAAAAACAAATAGTTCTTTTCTCTTTAATTTATTTGTCTTCTAATCTTTCTGATGACATTCACGCACTCGCTACATTCTCGCTCTCGCAAAATTCATGCGTCACGCGAAACTGGTATATTTCTGGAATGATACCGGTTTCGCGTCGCTGATCAACTATCGTTAATTCCGGTCTTCTAAAGGTTAAGCTTGTTGTTTACTAGACCAAAAATTCTATGAAATAAACTATAAAGCTTTTAGGTTATTTCAAAAAGTCTGTTTGTTTTACTTTTACTTACTTCGTATTTTGTCGCCGTCGTCGTTTAAAGGGTATCCACTCCAGGTCAGACACAAACAGGACTGGGGTCGAGGGTTTATCCTTTTACTACCCCAGACTGCTGCACTGCCTGAATCAGTGATGTTATTAAGCCAGCATCGAGTTTCTTCATCAAATGTATAGGGTACGCTGTTAAAACATGGTCTGCGGTTTGCTCAGAGGCGTCACACTCGCAATTCGGTGAAGGAGCGAGATCCCATTTGTGCATGGACGAATGGAATCGCCCAAAACCTGTGCGCAGGCGGTTGAGCTTAACCCAAGCTGCTCCGGGTAAGCCCATTTCAACAGACCTGGCACCGGTCCCGGGCACGAAAGCACGGAGCCTGGAAGCATTTTCATAATACTCCGTTTTCCATTTGTGATTTGTCCATTCAGAAGCGCGGATGCCAAGTCTGGCAAGGTTGTCCGAAAGATTCCACGCAGCTGGCACAAACGAACGTCTGGATCTTAGTCTCACTTGGCAAGTATCTGAGAACCCACTTAAAAGATCATACAAGATATGATCAGGGTCCAGAGATTCACGTTGAGCCAAGGAGAGTGTCGCTCCCAGTCGGCGAAGCTCAGCTGGCTGGATGCCTGAGAGTATAAATAGGTGGTCCGTTGGAGTGGGACCAGTAATGTTGTTCAAAATACTCCACGCTTTTCGACTAGAGTGTGAGAAGTCAATCGTCCGGACTGTTATCATCTTAAGCTCAGTCAACATGACGACAGTTAAAATCGCCAGCGTAAAGACAGGGGTGAGAAAACATTGGGAGATCTAGAGATCCCAATCGCGTTGGCGGTGGTTTGTAGACGTTAGTCATCAACGTCATCAACGTTATTTTATATAGTCATCAACGTCCACACACAGCCACTCGATCTCCGATGTCGGTGGATATTGGTCCAAAAGCGTGTATCTCAGTCGCTCGTGGACAAACGTGGCAAGGCCATGCTTCCTACTTAAAGAAGACCTAGCTAGTTGATAGTTCGGAAGTACCAACTTCTCTGCATCGGTGCAGTGGGTCTCTTGCAGTAGGATGACGAGTGCCTCAGACTGCATAACGAGATGATGAAGAACGTTCATCTTGCTTGCAGTGAGCCCTTCGATGTTTAGCTGAAGAATAGTGGGTCTTCGGAACTTGTTGGCAATGTGCCTTGAAAAGGGCAGTTTTATCCTGGCATTGCCCCGTCCTGAAAAGGACGTTTGCCGATTAGCAGACCCACACTGAACATCGGAATGGGTGGATACCCTTCCGTTTTGGTAGGTTCGGTTTTGTTCTGTTATCTTTAAAATCAATGAACAGACTTACTCACGGCCCAAGCTGCGAGAAAGCACCGACCATTTGGGCCACTACTTCGTATTTCATTGCAATAAAATAAATTGCTTATCAATTTGAAATCTTGCCCAACAAAAGTCGGGCAGAATATGCAAGAATGATGTATAAATAACCAATAGGCCTATTACCGATTAACAAATAACGAAATGTGGCAATTTTACAACATTTTGTAGATAAAAGAACACTTTTATAGTTGAACAAATAGAATATACATTTATCAAATATGACCAAAATTAATTAGCGTAAGGTAAATCTGATTATAAAACTTAAGGAGATAAGTCTGTTGAAAAATGATTGCAGTTTTTAAACTTCAAAAGTTTCGCTAGCTGGTATAATGCTATCCATCCAGAAAATTTTACCTCCGTCCAATATATTGTTATTGTTGTAGAAACAAAACATTGATAGAGCTTCCTATACTGTCAGTCGACAAAAACCCAATGAATAGTATAGACCGTTACTAGCGGCAGTTCGCTGAAATGCAACCGGTTTTTCAAATATCCAACAATGTTCTTCCAAGATACGCTGATGTAACTAGACAGGTCGCCGGTGTTATTCAAGGTTGCTTTCGGTACTTAATCGATCTTGATGCAATAAAGTTACAAGTATAACTATACCCCTACCATATCTTACAACTTTGGCGAATCGGCTAATCGCCTATATAAATTAATTACTTGCAGCGCTGTGTGTTTATCTTTTACTTGAACAAAAATCGCGGATTAATTTTAAGCAAAAGACTGGAAATGAAAAGACGTACATATTTAATAATAAACCTAGCATTAATGGCACAGTCGCCTTGCCATTATTTAAAGACACTATTATCATTCATTTTACGTTGCTGGATAAAACTTTATTTATAAATCAAATCTCCAACTAACTGAATTTTTTTTCTTGCAATAATCTAAAATCAAAATTACACTAGAAGAAAGGTTGGGTAATTTAATCATTAGTTTTTGTGAATAAAATATAAATATCAACGCAGGTAATTTGTTGTAAAGAAATGTCGAAAAAATTGTTTTTTTTTTCAAAAATAATCGAAAATTACGACTATACACGAAGAATGGTTGGATAATCAAATTATTGTTTTTCTGTAGATGAAGTCTAGAATGCTATTGCAAGCAAATTGTTGGTAAATCATATATTCTGCAAACTCTTTCCTTGCCGACAATACTGCGAAAATATTTATTTTATTTTATTTTTATCTCTATATTTATCCTCCTGACTCGCAGGAAAGCGACGGAGGCGCTATAAATAGGGTAAACAATTGGTTCTAGGAATTTTTGCCGCAAGAAAATTCGCCGTAGGAAAATTGGCCAGGAATTTTTGCCGAACACGACCAGAACAAACTCCATTTATGAGAATATGGCTGACTATATCAACTTGGTACAAACTGCAATTGGCATCTCTAACAGAACAAACTCCAATTAAAGAGTAAAACGTAAACTTTAGAGCCCTGGGAGTGTCAAGTCTCAAAGATAGTGTGGTAATGAAAACATTTTCCCACTATCTTCCTGCGGGGAGATAATAAAAGAATATGTAAACATAAAAGTTGTAAATATTTATTTTTGAATCAGTGCTTCAAAGCAGCACATTTGTTATTGCATTTCATAAAACAAAATTTGTAATCTAAGCATGTTAATTTCAATCAAGTGTAAAAAAAACCGTCATGATAACAGAACTCTAATGAAAATAAACGATCACTCACTGTTATTAGGCGACACAAATGTAAAACAAATGGATATGACAATTTATTTAAAACTTATGCAGGTTCTAAGCAATGCTACGCAAATAGGCTATTTTTTGTTGTGGGTTATATCTAAGAATCTGTCTACGCAGTCGATCAGAAATGTCACAATATTTTCTTTAATTGCCAATAAATTTGTTCAACACTGTGCTTAAAAAAATTCAACTAGCAACAAGTTAAACTGGAATTCAAAGCTGTGAAAAGACAAAAGCAATTAGGTCAATAAAAAGTATTGAATACAATAAAAAATTGAATACAATAAAAATTGTGGCGGCACACTGCACGCGGTTTGTACCAAGTTGCGGCGAAAATTGCGTGCGGCCAATTTTCCTGCGGCCAATTTTCTTGCGGCCAATTTTTCTACTGCGAATTTTCTTGCGGCGAAAATTCCGGACACATAAGCAATTACCCCGACCTGCTTCCGGAGATGCCAAGATATTGCTCTCCGCTAGTAATTTAGTAGAGATATTACTGTAATTTAGAACTGCTTGCCAAGACCACCAAGTAGAGGAAAGTGCCGTAAAGTGTCTTTCCCAAAGACCCAACAGAATGGTGCAAGTGGGTTTTGAACCAAGACCCTGTCGATCATTAGTCCGGTGCTTTAACCACTCAACCACGCTGCCGACAAATGAACACTTTTCTTGGCCATGGACTTCTAAATACTATTTAGAAGTCCATGGCTCGGCCCACGACATGCCAACAAAAATTTTTTAATTAGATGTGTGTATATTTGTGACCAGCGACGTTAAAATGAACAAACAGCTTCTTTGTCGGATCATATTTTTAAAATATGTTTGTATATTTGTGTCTAACACTATGACACTTAAAATTTGTTTAAAATTAAAATATATATTGTTAGATATTTTTTAAAGCTGAGTTTGTTTATTTTTAGCAAACTTTTTTAAAGCAAAAACTAAATACTGTACAAGGGATCGGCTATTACTCGACTAAAACGTATATATTGAGGATTATAACTAATAATTCGATAAATACACCTGTTGGAATGTTATTTAGAAGAGTTTTTATTGGTTTATTATCCAGTGGCGTACAGAGAAATTTGTCCCCGGCGGATTTCGAAAGCCAAAAGCACGATTTGTAACATTAAAATAAAGTAAAGATGTTTTTTATTTTTACTTTTTTTATGCCCTATACTGTTTATAGTATAGTGTATTTCGTGTCTCCAATCATGGTCTTTCCAAAACTTTAGGGTTTTTTCAGCAATGATTTTGAAGGTGAAGGCTCATCTAGCCTGCACTTCTGCGGAAGTAGAGGGCATCCAAGCAAGTGTTCTGCAGTGTCATCTGCAGTGCCACAATACACAAAATGGACCCATCATGGAGTCCACACTTTGCAAGTTTGCTTCGGGTTCTGACAATTTCAGTACAAAGTCGATTAAGACACCTCAAATGTTTCCAGAAAGCTTGGTGTCCAGAGGCAAGCGCCTCTGTTGGTTCAATGTTAAAGCTTAGCTTAAAGAGGCATTCTCTCAGCCAGTGTTCCCTCTAAGGAAGAAATTTTTATGGACAAAATATTTTTTACCTGGGCACAATGTTCAACCTGGCTATGCAAAAAATGCTTAGCATGCACGACAACAACTTTGTAAATTAATGTAGAATTTTAAAGTTTATTTAGACAATAAAATGATAAAACCAACTTTAAAGCGGTAGAATCAAAGCGGGCCAAAGTTTTGAACTTTTAATATTTGTAGTTTACTTTCTTCACTAAATAAAAAATTTTGTTAAAGAAAATAAAAATAACCAAAAATTTGTAAAAAAAATGAATCACTATTTGTTATTTACTAGTATGCCCTCCCTCCTTTTGCTCGATAAATATTTAATGCTCTGCTCTCAAACGAAAAAAAGAATTTGACAAAGTTCTAATAGCATTGCATCTCAATGCCTTTTAATTTAGTCTTTAACTCCTCTTTGGATTTAAATGATTTTTTGACAATTTTTTTCTCAATTATACCCAATAAATTTTTTCTAAGATTACAATCAGGCGACTGAGCAGGCTAAGGCAGGATCATTATCCTAAACAAAAGTAAAGTTAGTTAAGTACATTAATTTGTTAGTAGAAGTAAATAGTGAGGAAGCTAGCATATTACAATAATATTCTGCATCCATTTTTACATCTATGAACTATAGTTATACAACATCATGGCAGCTAAAACAGCCCCAAACCATGAAAGAACAACCTCCAAACAAAAATATCTTTATTATTATGAAAATATCTCCTAGTTAGTGAGATATGTCAATGTTGCTTATAACCTTAATTATTTCGGCGACTTTTCTTGAAGATAGTTTTGAATTTAAATTGTTATGTTTGAGAATAATGCTAGCCAGTTTATTATTAACCTTTATTTTTTTACCATTGGTTTTTATACGCTCGTACAATAAATTCTTCCATAATTTAACCATTTGGTTATAATATTACAAATAGTTGTGTATGGAACCACTAATTTTTTTGAAAGTGCTCTTTTACTCATTTTGCTTTGATAAGAGGATAAAGTGTTATATTTGGTTTTCTCAAAGTATGTTCCAAACATGAAGGGTTAAATAACAAAATCTTTTTTATATCTAAATGGAGGGAAGTCGGTAAATTTAATATCTGATTTTGTTTTTTCTTACAAATTTTTTTTGGTCATTTTTATTTTTTGAACAATATTTTTTATTTAGTGAATAAAGCAATTTAAAAATATATAAGAATATAAATGTGCATAATATTATTCTTTTATTAAAGAGTAAAATGTATTTTATATTGCTTTTACAAAAATTTTCGGTGAACCATCTTTTTTTACAGACTGTATACGAGTATACTCAAACTCAAGTTTAATTGTAATTGCTACTTTTTATTTTGTCTGAGGAAGAAAAAGAGTGATGTCATGTCGATAACCACGCAGTGCTCGCCAGAACAAAAGTACTGCGCCGAGGCTCTGGCCAGTTGCGCGGCCGCGCAGGCTGCTCTCAACTGGCTCTTTCATAACTCGATCCTCATCTCCTTGAAGGCATGTTAAGAAGAAGGGTGGGACGCAAGAAACTCTTCTTTGATTTTAGGCGTTGGTTTGCTGCATCTGATCCGCATAGCATTTGGCTTAGATCGCGTCTAGCTTTTTGTCTTTCTCTTCTGCTGGCCACTTTTCGTCAAATGTATGGTGGAGCTATTCCAATGAGCAGGTGCAGGCAGTTGGTGTTGGTGGGTTTTAGGCATTCTGCAATGATGCAGGAACTGTCATTGATATCAGGGTCTATCCGAAGAGCATTTGTTGACGGTGACAATGCTGGGCAAGTATACGCAGCTGCATAGTAGTATAGAGCAAGTGCTAATTTCCTAAAGCATTAGAGCTAGTTCCACAGTGTAAAAAGATAAGCTTGGCAAGATGGTGTTTCGCTGCACACTTTAGCCCTGCGGTTTTGTATGTGCTTTTTAAACGTCAAGGATCGATCAAGGTTACTTCAAAATACTTAAAGTTTGTGGTGTTATTAAGTTCCTTTTTCTGCCTTATGATGTTTGGTGAGCGGTTTACCTCTCCGTTATTGACGTGGAAGGACCACAATTAAGTCTTTGATGGGTTTGCTTTGAGAAAAATTTCTGCATGGTAATGCTGTAGACCGCTTAGAGTATTGCTCAGAAACTTTTTGACTGTATTAAATGTCAAATGCTGGCTAGTAACTCAATGATCATCAGCATAGATGAAGCACTTGGTTTTTGAATCCATTGGTTGGTCGTCTGTGTATATGTTGTAAAGGAGGGGGACAGCACGCTGCCTTAAAAAGGGTCGGTTTTTGTTAGTCTGGGGCACTATTTTGTTTGTTATTTAGCAGTACAAAAAACGTTTATTTCTCAGTATTTCTTAAGAAACTGCAAAAAATGTAGGTTATCGGTCATTGTTAATACTCTTTGGTAAAGAGGGCGATGGTTCACTGTGTCGTAGGCAGCAGTGAGGTCTACGAACACATCTCTTGTGATCTTCTTGTTCTGTTAGCCGTCTTCAATGTGCTTAGTCAATATGAGTAATTGGCTGATGGTTGATTTCACCGGGAGAAAATCAACTTGCTCTTCAATCAAATGAATTTCTATGATAGAAGCAAGACGTTTGAGAAAAAGTCGCTTTAAGAGTTTGTAGATATGGCTGAGCAGGAATATTAATCGGTAACTTTTGGTTCAAAAGAATCTTTACCTGGTTTCAACAGGCCAACCACCTTGGTTTTTCTCTAAAGTTTGGAAGTTTTTTGTTAATCATGCCCTAATTTTTATTCGAGTGGTTTGCGTTCATTCTTCATTGGGGTTGATTCCCGACTACCCGTGCATACGATTATAGTATACCTGATTAAGTTAAGATAATTTTTTGTTTTAGAATGTAAAGCTTATAGAGATGAGTCAGGGTCGTGGTTTGTTCTGTCCATCTGCTTGGCGTTTTATAAAAACGCTTGGAAAGATCATTTAATTGATCTCTTCAACCAGGCAAGTTTTTTTTTATTAAATAATTGAAAATAAAGTTGTTTTATTTTAAAATGACATTTTGGTGAATTTGTTGCCACGCAAGGTAAAAGTCATATTTATATCTATATATTTTTATTTTATCTCTATATTAATTCTCCTGACTCGCAGGAAAGCGACGGAGGCGCTAATACATAGGGTAGGCAATTACCCCGACCTGCTTCTGGAGATGCCAAGATAATGTTGTCCGCTTGAAATTTTAATAGAGATATGACTTTAATTTAGAACTGGTTGCCAAAACCACCAAATAGGGGAAAGTGCCGTAAAATGTCTTTCTCAAGAACTCAACTGAATGAGACGAGTAGGTTTTGAACCAAGACCGTGTCGATCACGATCCCGGCGCTTAAATCACTCGACCACGCTGCCGCAATATAAAATATCCATATAAATACGCATGTTGCTAAATTAAGTACTAAAGATGCTACGAAATCCAATTTACGATTAGCCCGCACATGAAGGGAGGAAGGGAGAACGGTGAAAATGGAAATATAATAAATTTAGTTTGGCAAAATAACAATTCGTAATAAAATGTCGGGAAACCAAACTTTGAGATTACCTACAAACTAAACATGGGATGTACGACACAGCGAGCAAAAATTCTGCTCAAGTTGTTAAACAAAGCGATGCCAAAGCCGCAAGCAAATAAACTTTGCATAATATTTTACATATTTAAGACATTGAATGCAATATTTTGTACAACACATTTTTAAAACAGCTGAAAGAGATGCAGAAATTTTGATTATTGTGCAAAGTCAAGTGCAGAGTTTTATTTCAATTCAGTTCAGTCATAAACTTCTTAATAACAGTATCTGAACTGAAAGCGAAACATGCGAGACGACAATTGACCAAGATTTGATGGACAAATCAAAAATATTCCATTCTTTTTTTTCAACAATTCACGTTTTTTACAATTATAATGAGTTTTTAAGAACTTTTTATTTTAGAAAAACTTGATAATCACACAAATTACGTGCAGTTAATAAAACTGCAAAATACAAGTTAATTAAAAAATCAGGAATGTTTAGCTGATTATCCAATCTAAAGTATATAAGATCATTATAATCAACTAAATAAAACATCTAATTTGCAGTGAGTTTAATAGTAACATTTTTGTAATAGAGCAATCAACTTTGAAGTCATTTATTTTATCTAATTGATAAATCATGAATGAAAAATAGCTATCGATTTCAAAAAGTGTGACTTATAACCATGGTTGTGGAGTTAGATTTGCCGGAGTTGCCGGAGCCGCATGTTTTAAGGTAAAATCGATGCCGGAGTCGTACATTTAGATCTCGTGGTGTCGGAGTCAGAAATTGTGAATAGGAGGAATCGGATTTGGAGTCCAAAAATAATTACAATTCCTCCAACTCCACAACCTTGATAAAAACATTTTTTTAAGAATTAAAGAGCTTTTCTTTTTATTTCAAATAGTATTTTGGCTCGAATTCTAGTTTTGTCAAGAACCTCTTGAATATGCTTGCTCGGATCTGGTATGTAAATTAAATTATTGAAAATTTACTTAAATGGCAAAAACAAAGCAAAAAATCAGAGGACACAAAAAATTGAAGGGTAGGGCCCCTATTGCTTCCTATTGGGGATAGCTTGATGTCATCACATGGTAAACTACTTGTATTTTACTACGTATTTTTGTATTTACATGGTAAATAAACTACTTATATTTACATGGTAACTACTTGTATGCTAGTATTTTACACATAATTTATTGTTTCTGATCACTTCTTCTTCTTCTCCTTTCGGCCTTTTCCTTCAAGCAGGGGTAACCACAGTGTATTATTTTCCTTCAAACTATCCTGTCTTCAACGTCCTTTTCCTTCGCACCAACCTCCCGTATATCTTCCTTCACTACATCCAAAAATCTTGTCTTTGGTCTCCCTCTTCTCCTCTTTCCCGTCAACTCCATTTCCATCATCCTTCTTCCTACATACTCTTGGTCTCTCCTCATGACATATCTATACCACCTCAGCCTGTCCTCCCTCATCTTCATTCCTAACCGTTCCACCTTAACTGTACCCTAATGTACTCGTTTTCAATCTTGTCTTTTCTTGTCACTCCCGTAGCAAACCTCAACATTTTCATCTCTGCAACTTCCATCTTTTCCACTTGCTTTTTCGTAACCGCTACCGTCTCAGGTCCATACACCATTGCTGGTCTCACCACTGAACTGTACACTTTTCCTTTTATTCTAGCTGGTAACCTCCTATTGCAGATTACTCCCAAAATTTTTCTCTATCCGTTCCATTCTGCCTGCACTCTCTTCTTTACCTCCCTCCACAACCACCACTTTCTTGCACCGTTGATCCCAAATACTTAAATTCCTTTACTCTTGGTACTTTTGTATCATCCATCTTCACTGTTTCGTCGCTATTTCCTCCATTTATGCACATATATTTGGTCTTTGACCTATTTGCTTTCATCCCTCTTCTTTCCAATGCATACCTCCAGAATTCTAGTCTCCGCTCTACTTCTTCCCTGGTCTCTTCACAATTCACAATATCATCAGCAAACAGCATCGTCGACGGTGGTTCTCTCCTTACTTTATCCGTTAGCCTGTCCATTATCATTGCAAACAAGAACGGACTTAACGTTGATCCCTGGTGCAGTCCAACCTTGACCTTGAAACTTTCTGTAGTTCCTACTGCACACCTCACCACAGTATCGCTTCCCTCATACATATCCTGTACAAGTTGCACATACTTTTCCACTATTCTTGATTTTCTCATACAGTACCACAGCTCTTCCCGCGGAACCTTGTCATAAGCTTTCTCTAGATCTCCGAATACGCAATGTAGCTCTCTTTGACCTTCCCTGTACTTTTCCATCAACATGCTTAAAGCAAACATGGCATCGGTGGTTCCTTTTCCTGGCATAAATTCATATTGCTATTTGTTGATCTCAACTCTATCCTTTAGCCTGGTTTCAATAATTCTTTCTCATACCTTCATTGTGTGGCTCATTAGCTTCATTTCTCTGTAGTTTCCACAGCACTGTGCGTCCCCTTTGTTTTTATAGATTGGGATAAGCACACTCCTTCTCTATTCTTCCGGCATCCGTTCTCCCATTAATAGTCTGTCGAACAGTCTGGTCAAAAACTGTGTTTTTATCTCTCCCATGCACTTCCAAACTTCTACTGGCAACTCATCTGGCCCAGCCGTTTTACCTTTTTTCATCCTTCTTAGTGCGTTCTTTACTTCTCTATTGACACAATTTACCTCTTCGTCAATCACTTCTGCTTCCTCTGTCCTAGGGGCTCTGTTATTTTCCTCGTTCATCAGTTTCTCAAAATATTCCTTCCATCTCTTTAACACTACCTCCGAATTTACCATAACATTACTGTTTTTATCCTTTATAACCCTCACGTGCTGTACATCTTTCCCTGCTCTGTCTCCCTGCCTAGCCAATCTGTACAACTCTTTTTCACCTTCTTTTGTTTCCAATCTAGCATACAAATTGTCATATGCACGTCCCTTTGCCATTGCAACTGCCTTCTTTGCTTTGTAGATCTTTTTAGTATTTTCATTCATTTCTTTCTTGATAGGTTTTGTTGCGGATAGGCGGATAATACTGGTACGTAGGCAGAACTTCTCAATGTCTGCAGGACAGAATCCGCCAACATGTCCCGAAAACTATCCGCAACAAAACCTATCAAGAAAGAATTCAGCCAACGCGAAAAAGCAAAATAAACTCTTCCACACCTATTTGTGATTCGGCTATTGGCACTCATCTTTTTTACATCCAAATAGCGCCCTTCACTACAATGATGATCAATTTTCAATTCTATCGAAAGCCAGATCTGAATTTCATCTTGCTGTATTAGAATCCATCCACATAACCTCAAGCAAACCTGCATTGTGCCGTCAAAAAGAGTTCGTTTACAGGCTTAAATTATCAACATAATTATTATCTACAGTGCTCGTCAAAACTATAATGCCACAACATTTTTACTTATAACATAGCCATATGGCCCCCCATACCATAATGCCTCATCCAGAGTTCTGACGCTTTGAAAACACCATTTTAGGCATGCTGCTATCAGACCAGTAATATTGATAGCCATCAGGTCAATCCAAGTTCCATTTTTTCTCATCACCAAAGAGAACATTGGACCACTCTTCGTCCCATGTCTGGTGGTCACGGGCAAATTGCAGGCGACGGCGCTTGTGATCATTGGAAAGTTTTAGTTGACCTTTCAATTTCTTTCTGCTAATGTTTCTCTTCTGAAACAGTCTCTTGGTGGTTGAAACTGAGTCAGAAACATTGGTTTTAGACTTTATTTGTTTAAGTAAAGTCTTCCTGTTCTTCTTGACTTCTTTTAAAATGAGTCTTTTGTCTCTTGGTGATAGAACTTTTGGTCTCCCACCAGCATGAACAGCATTATATTTTTCAGGATTTCTCAAAAAATTGTTAATCGGCTCCCTACTTCTTCCAATTTGTCGTCCAATTTCCCTGTTACTCAATCCAGTCTTCTTCAGAGCCAAAATTTGTCACTGCTCTTGTTTCAACAATTTTTTTCCACGTGGCGTAGTAGATTATGTAATGAAGTATTAAATTTTAAAAAATTAACCAAAATTTAACCTAATATTTGTAACTCTCTGCAAAAACAAGCACTGGTATTATAGATTAAGTATTAAATTTTCAAAAAAATAACCAAAATTTAACCTAATATTTGTTGCTCTCTGCAAAAACAAGCACTGGCATTACAGATTTGAACCATTGTATTGGGGATTAATTTCGAAAATAATAATTTTTTTCAATATGTATACAATAAGTAATAAATTCGTTAATATAATGCTAATGCGAAGTGTTTCTTTCATATTGCATGTCAATTGCAGAACAATAGTAGCGATTTTTACGCTGTAAATAAAAAAATTACCCTGGCATTATAGTTTTGGTGAGGACTGTATATTGGTTTTAATTTTATTCTTTTTCAGACTTCAAATTACAACTATAATTTTGCTAAGTTAAACATCCAAATTCCGTCCAATAAAAATTGTTCCATTTCTAACTCGACAAAACGACAATTTTTTACTTTTCAACCGCTTGGTGGCTGGTGCTTCTAAATCAACTGCGCTTTTGTATAATTTCTTACACGGCGAAACGACAATATCTTGTGCCAGTGGTTCCCGAACTTTTTTTGTTCACGGCGCCCTTCAAAAACTTATCAATACTTGCGGCGCCTTAATGAAGCCAAAATTTGCAAATTTTAAGTTTTACCAAGAAATTGTATTTAAATCATGTTCATTATTCAAAATGCACAAAAATGTCAGCATTATTCGCAAAACACTAAAAAACATTTAATGTGAGCAGTAAGCTTGTTGCTCTATGCACATTTTATTAAACCGCGGTGCAATGTTTAATATTGCAACACGCAGCGATGCTTCAACCTGATTACTACTGCTGCAGAAAAACCGGCTTTACCCAAGTATGACGTTGCAAAAGGCACAAGAACACCGAGAGCTTTACAGCCTACAAGTAAAACCCAGATCGAGCCTTAACCCAAAATGAAATGAGTAAATTAAGGTTGTATAACCCAAAATGAAATGAGTAAATTAAGGTTGTATAAGCTTTTCAAAGTGAAGTTAGAAGAAAGATTGATAAATTGTTCAGCTTCCAGAGATGTAAACCCATGAGAGGCATTTGAATTATCAACAAAAGGATTCTCGACAAAAGGATACTATCCTCGCGTGTCACACTATTGAGGCGACTCGTGGGCTCGGGATGGGGTGCTGGTGCTAAAACACTACGCATAGCTACCTTATTTCTAGTCTACTCAGCAGCTGAGTACTGTACGCCAGTCTGGTGTCGCAGTGCTCACACTCGCCTCATCGACAGTGTCTTGAACGACGCCTTGCGCATAGCTACTAGATGCCTGCGTCCCACTTCAACGGACCACCTACATGTACTCTCAGGCATCCAGCCAGCTGAGCTTCGCCGATTGGGAGCGACACTCTCCTTGGCTTACCGTGGATCTCTGGACCCCGATCATATCTTGCATGTTCTTTTAAGTAGGTCCTCAGATACTCGCCAAGTAAGACTAAGATCCAGACGCCCGTTTGTGCCAGGTGCGTGGAATCTCTTGGACAACCTTGCCAGACTTAGCATCCGGGCCTCTGAATGGACAAATCACAAATGGAAAACGGAGTACTGTGAAAATGCTTCCAGGCTTCGTGCTTTTTTGCCCCGGAACGGTGCCAGCCTGTTGAGATGGGCTTACCTCGAGCAGCTTGGGTTAAGCTCAACCGCCTGCGGACTGGTGTTGGGCGATTCCATTCGTCCATGCACAAATGGGATCTCGCTTTTTCACCGAATTGCGAGTGTGGCGCCTTTGAACAAACCGCAGATCATCTACTAACAGCGTGCCCTATACATCGGGCACCACATGGAGCACGAGGTCTGACGGTTTTGGATGACGAAATTCGATGCTGGCTTAATAACACCACTGACAACATCTGATTCAGGCAGTGCAACAGTCTGGGATAGCAAAAGGATAAACCCTCGGCCTCAGTCATGCTTGTGTCTGACCTGGAGTGGATACCCTTCAAACGATGACGACGACGACAACAAAAGGATTTCTTATCCAATTGTGCTTCTCCATGTCTTCAGAAAAATATTTCTCAAAATGCGAGATTAGAGCATCCAAATGCAAACACATCACAGTCTTCATATCACACTCATCGGTATTCTGCGGGGAGAGATTGCCAGATTGCGAGTTTAAATAAGATTTTAAAAGTGGAAAGTTATAACATTACTCGTTATTTATCAGCAGATCAGTTTGTCACAACTTTTTCTTTTAAAGGCTGTAATTTTGTCATGGAGTTGCAGAAGGTGAGTTTCTTTTCCTTGGAGGGAGATGTTTAATTGATTTAATTTTTAAAAAATACCACAGAGATACGCCAACTGATTCAAGAAAACTTCATCCTCAAAGTAGTAGCAAGTGCATGGTTTTCTTCTTTTAAAAATATGGAGATTTCGTTTCTCAATTCGTACACACGCAAAAGAACTTTGCCTTTGGAAAGCACCTTGCACTACAATAAAACAATAAATTGTTTTGCTCTGCTCCTAATTCATCGCAAAGACGTTGGAAAAGCCGAGCTTTAAGCGGCCTTACTTTAATGAAGTTCACAGTTTTGACAACTGCTTTAAGCACTCCATTTAGGTCGCCACTGAGCTGTTGCGAAGCCAGCGCCTCACGTTGTATTAGGCAGTAGGTCCATTTTACGTTAACGGCAACGCCCTGCACTAACGTTCGCAGCCGCCAAAGCGGCCAGACATAGCTGGGGCGCCATCCGTGCATAAACCAACGCAATATTTCCACTGGAGATTATTTTCCTGAAAAAAATTGTTTAGTATTGCAAACAATTCATGCGCTCTACAATTTTTTAAAATGGGTTTACAAAAAAGTAAATCTTCAACGATATTGCCGTCGTTATCGATAAAGCGTACGTAGCAAATCAAATAAGCATCTTTATTACTGGTACTAGTTGTTGCCTCATCTAACTGTAAGCTGAATTCATTTCTACGCATTTTTGCTACTAGCTGATCATTAATATTATACGAAATTTTATTGCTCCTCCTACTAATGGTATTGTTTGAGAGTGAAACAGCTTTTAGTTTTTAAGCAGCTGATTCTGGTCATGGTCATTGCTCTTGACTTAATTTCGACCATGAATCAAATGACCATGATTCTGGTCATGGTCATGTGATTCATGGTCGAAACTAAGTCAAGAGCACCAGGAAGCACAAGTTCTTCCGCAATGGTATGCAATCTTTTACATTTCGCGATTCCGTACGCAACTTTAAAAGACGCAAGCTGTGCTTTGGCTGGTGTTTGCAAAAAATTTGAAAGTACGACCGACTGCTTATTCATTTCTGATAACTTACGAGCAAAAAACTCGCGTGGTTTTCTAGATAAGTTGCTGTAACTAACAACTAACAAGAGGTTCCACACACCTGCTGCTTACCACACAATGTAAAATTGTAAAAAGCTGCTGACAATTTTTACATTGCAGTTTTTATGAGAAAAGCAGTAAACGCAACAACTTTCACAAGTTTTCGCGGCGCCCCTGGCAAGGTCTCACGGCGCACCAGGGCGCCGCGGCACCCAGTTTGGGAACCCCTGTCTTATGCAATAAAATTTCGAATTTTCAGTTCTTTACTTATTGTAGCAATTTCTCCTAATGAAAGCTACACGAAAACGTTAGAGTTTTCCTAAACAGCCTCTTTCAAGGCTACTCCCTCTTTTATTAAAAAGTTTTGTCTATATAGATGGCCATGTCTATAGCGACATTTCAGGCAATTTTAAAATTTTGTGCTACAAAAAATCTTTTTAAATTGAACTTTATATATAGCCACTCATTACAGTAAAGTAATACACAACTTTTCTCTACCCAAATTAATCTTAGAATACCAATAGTTGAAGAGTATAAAGCACTTTTGATATTACATAAAAAACACTAAATTTTATCACAACTTTTTCTTATTAAGCTTTTAAGAGACACGGGGCATTCTCCGGGGAGTTCTCCGGAAAGCCACGAGCAGACCCTTCGTTGGAAAGCTCTACTATGCGTTGCAAAAAAATGTAAATTTTATTTAGTTTTTTGTAGTTGAAATTTTGTTACGATGTTTTTTTTAACTACAATAAAAGTCGGAGCACCTTTTTTAAGCGGTCTAAACAAGGTTGTTTCAAGTTTAAGACTTTTTTTTTAAACTACTTTTTAACACATTGACTGTCACGCATATTTTGAAAAATTTACCCCAGGGGCCAAAGTTTTAAAATTGGTAGTTGAGTTCAGTATTAGCTTGAAATCATGTTTTGAGGTACTTGGGGTTTATTTGAAGCGTTTTTGTGGTATTATTTTGTTTTTTCTTTGTCAGTCAAATATAACTGACGTGGCCACCCGCGTAATTTTTCGTCAGTCATTTGTGACTGATATGGCACAGCGTGATTGTTACTATACAGCCAGATACGTACAATCACTCATACGGTTTATCGATTTAGCAACTAAAGTATTAGCAATATGAAGCAAAGCTTTTTGTTTTCATTTTAGTTTGGTAAAAAGCAGGCATGTTTGGTGAATATGATCAGTTGACCATAGTTACGTCATAGTAGCTGATTTTGAATAATTAAATTTATGCGGCCATAGACATTATGAAGTGACCTAGGATTTATTAGTTTATGACAGTTTAGTATCAACAAAGTTGCTTTTCCTATTTTCCAAATGATATGGCTTATGTTCATGTTATGATAATACAGATTTGACTAAAGAATAAAGACAGCGTCAGTGCCAGTGTTAAAACCATCAAACCAGATAGATACTGTAAGCCAAAGTCAATAAGAGTATGTAAGTAGCTGCTGGAAATTTTTTACTATTTAGTGCAAAATAACTAAATTTATTTATGCAAAATTTGAACATATCCCAAACCTGGCAAAACTTTTGCCAGAGCAGACCATGTAAAAAAGAGCATTCGAAGGTGAGAAAAGTAGGGTGCAGCAAGCCTGCAGAGAGGGTGGCCAGGACATTTAAAACTTCCTGTAGTGCAGTTTTCAGATAGCATAATTAGAGACTTAGAGTTTACGTATTGCTGTTGAACAAAAACACATTTTCAATGATTGATTTTTTTTATAGCTGTTAATTATGGCTAAGCGCAGACTAACCGAGAATGATTATAACTTGCTCTTGGACAATCGTGATGACGACGAAAGCGCAGATGATTGTAGTGATTTAGATGACTCTGTAGTAGATTGCGATTGGAATCCACAATTAACTTCTGATGAGGAATCGAATTATGATGAAGAAAGCGATGAAGAGTCTTTGTCGGATATTCTACGTAATCTTGAAATGGAAGAAAATGAAGAGGATTCTGATGATGATGATAATGTTACAGTGAATAACAGCGGTTGGACTGATTACGTTGGAAGGCACAAATCATTTGCATTTAGTGGCCAAGGCGGTATGAAAACTGTCATTCCTCCAGATTGTTCTCCATTAGATGTTTTTTGCTTATTGGTTGATGACAAAGTGATTGATCACATTGTTTGTGAAACAAATAATTATGCGGCTCAACAGATCGCAATAAAAACACCTAGACCATTTTCTCGTTTGAAGAAGTGGAAACCAACAAACTCTGAAGAGATCAAACAATTTTTAGGCTTGATTCTTTGGATGGGTTTGGTGAGACTTGGGACTATTGAAAGTTACTGGTCAAAAATAAAGATATATTCCCAACAAATTTCTGCTTTAGTGATGTCAAGGAATCGATTTCAGTTATTGCTCAGCATGATTCATTTTAGCGACAATGCAGCTGCTCAAGCTGGTGACCGTCTTGCTAAAATCCTTCCTTTGGTAAATATTTTGGAAAGCAATTTTAAAAATTTATTTTGCCCTGAAAAGGATATTGTCATTGACGAGACCTTGGTTCCTTGGAGGGGAAGATTAATTTTTAGACAATACATCCCCAACAAAGCTCACCGCTACGGCATCAAAATGTTCAAAATTTGTTCAGTTGAAGGTTATACTTGGGGAATTCGAATTTACTCAGGCAAATCTGCCACTGGAGAGCGAGAAACTGGGCTTGCCCAAAACGTTTGCTTGGAGCTCACTAAAGACCTCCTAAATGAAGGTAGAACATTATTTGTTGATAATTTTTACACAAGCTATGATCTTGCCAAATGTTTTTTGCAAAAAAACACGCATGTTGTTGGGACTCTACGAGCAAACAAAAAAGATATACCTAAAGAGGTTCTTAATGTTAAACTGAAGCGTGGCGAAATGATTGCTAAAGAAGATGAAAATGGTATTGTTGTTTTGAAATGGAAAGATACCAGAGATGTTCGAATTCTGTCAACCAAACATGCACCCAGTATGGCACCAGTACGTTCAACGCAGTCAAATCAATCTACACCCACACCACAACCATCTATGTCTCTGCATAATTCTGCACAGCGATCTCAAACCACCCAGATATCAACATATCAACAACCAACATCAACAACAGTTCAGCCGTCAACATCTGCACAACCATCTTCAAGTAGCAGGATGCAAGCAACAGCAGATAATATTTCTAGTGCTAGGAGGCAACGAAGAGCAAAAGAGAAACCTTTAGCAATTTTGGCCTACAATAAAGGAAAATCTGGGATTGACAAGTCTGACCAAATGGCTTCCTATGCAATGTCTCTACGAAAAGGAGTGAAATGGTACCGCAAATTAGGGATTGAACTTATTTTAGGAATCTCTGTAGTGAACGCATGGATTCTGTATGAAAAAGCATCACAAAAAAAACATAAAATTCGCAATTTCAAAGAAGAATTGGCTGGCGCTATGTTGAAGCTAAGTAACAACAATAGAGAGCAGCAAAGATCTTCTATGAGATTGGATGCAGTACACCACCTCGTGAAACGAGTCAACTCTACTGGAAAACCAATGCGACGATACTGCAATTCTTGCTACAAAAGAGTCAAAGAAGAAAGTGGTCGCGAAATGGCTCGAAAAACTGCCAAACAAACAAACACTTACTGTGACCAATGCATTGGTCAACCACATCTGTGTCTTTCTTGCTTTAATGCTTTGCATTAAAAACGGCTTTTTTTTGCTTTGTGCTATACTCAACATACTTTGAACAATTGAATATGTAAATATCTTTTCGTTTTATGTATTTACATGCAATCAAAAAAAAAACGAAAATATTTGTCTAAACAACAAAATAAAACTTCTTTAAAAAAAAGTGCACAAAAGTTTTATTTTTGCATATTTTTTAGAACCAAGCATATCAGAACGTTCGCAAGAGGCCACGCTTTTAGATATCCATTGAAATCGCACGTAGCGTCAAGCAGTAGCAACTGACATGGTTAAAAATGAAATGTCTTGCGTCAGGCATAAATGACTGACGTGGCCACAACAGTAACATCAGTGTCAAGCAAATTTAACTGACGTGGCAGTCAATGTGTTAAACGCTAATTGATAGAAGAAAGTTGTGGAATCTGTAAGGCAAACACTGATTTAGATGCTAAACGGTCGCTTGACTAAAACAATCGAGAAGGACGCAACTTTGTTCACAAGTGCTTAAAATTCTTTCAAAAAGTTCAATTTATTATAATTAGTTATCAGCCCCGATACTAACATATAAAGAAATTCAGATTTGTTAAGCAATTCCACGTTACATAATTTTCAACTTCGACATTTCCATTTGTCTCAGCCACCGTCGCCACGCTCTCCAAATCTTTTCTGCGTTCCTCGCAGTCTCTATCTCTATGTGCAATATTTCTAGAAACGGTCACTATTTTTTTTTTGATGACCATTATCATTTTTTAACCAAAACATCAGAATTTCAAATGAAACAATCAGCAGCTTCTATATAAATTACATGTTGCTAAATTAAGTAATAAAGGTACTACGAAATGCAATTTACGATCACCCCACACATGATGGGAGGAAGGGAGAACGGCGAAAATGGAAATATAATACGTAATATTAGCTTGGTAAAATAACAATTCGCAATGAAAGGTTGGGAAATCAAACTTTGAGATTGCCTACAAACTAAACATGGGGTGTATTTTAGAGCGAGCAAAAATTCTACACAAGTTGTTACACAAAGCGATGCCAAAGCAGCAAGCAAATAAATTTTACATAATATTTTTCAAATTTAACACAATTGAATGCAATATTTTGTACAAGTTGTTGCGCAGGCGTATTTAAAACAGCTGAAACAGATACAAAGATTTTGATTATTGTGCAAAGTCAAGTGAAAAATTTTATCTCAATTAAGTTCAGTTATAAACTTTTTAATAATAGTATCTGAACTAAAAGCAAAATATGCGACACGGCCATTAACCAAGATGTGCTGGGCAAATCAAAAATATTCTTTTTTTTCTTCAAACAATTTACGTTTTTTACTATTAGGTCGTTACAAAAATAATGGCCGCTTGAAGTACTGTGTTTTGCAAAATTATTTTGACATTGTATTTGTTGTTTATTTTAGGTCAATTTTGGTATACTTAATAATTGATGTGTACTCTTAAATATTTTTTAACTTATTTTCAGGAAAAAATATTTTTAAAGCATATAAGTTCTTAATTATAAACACAAAAAACATGAACTTCGCTTACTTATGTCGTGTAAGTTCAAACTCAGTCACAATGCCTTCTAAACTGTTGCCAATATCAACAGAGCATGGGGATATGGGTATACAAATGATTGGACAGTACGAAGGTGCTTCCAGAAATTCCGTAGCGTGGATCAGAGCCTTGAAGATGAAAAAAGCAGAGGACAGGTATGCAGTCTTGACAATGAACAATCGCAAGCAATTGTTGAGCAAAATTCACAACAAAGTGCCAAAGAAATGTTTGAGATTCTTTTCAAATACCCTGTAAATGAAGCTGTTGCAGTGCTGACAGCAGGCGTCTCAGTCTCAGTCACAGACGGTCTTTGGCATTTTGTCGAAGATTTTGCTCAAAAATTTGCTTACAATTGCTTGCAATTGTTCATTGTCAAGACTGCATACCTGTCCTCTGCCTTTTTCATCTTCAAGGCTCTAATCCACACTACGGAATTTCTGGAATTACCTTTGTACTGTCCAATCACTTGTATACCCATCTCCCCATGCTCTGTTGATATTGGCAACAGTTTAGAAGGCATTGTGACTGAGTTTGAACTTATGCAACATAAGTAAACAAAGGTCATGTTTTTTTTGTATTTATCATTAAAAGTTTATATTAATTAAAAATATTTTTTCTTGAAAATAAGTTAAAAAATATTTAAGAGTACACATCAATAATTAAGTATATCAAAATTGACCTAAAATAAACAACAAATACAATGTCAAAATAGTTTTGCAAAACATTACTTCAAGCGGCCATTATTTTTGCTACGACCTAATATTATAATGAGTTTTTAAGAACTTTTAATTTTAGAAAAACTTGATAATCACATAAATTAGTTATTAAAACATCAAAATACTCGTTAATCAAAAAATCAGAATTGTTAAACTAATCATCCAATCTAAAGTACATAAATTCATTTTACGCAATCATAATAATCAACAAAACAAAAGATCTAGTTTGCAGTGAGATTTCTCGTTATTACAAACTTTTTCGTTTTCGTTCACTTAGTATTTTGGCTCGAATTCAAGTTTTCTCAAGAACCTCTCGAATATGCTTGTTCGGGCCCTGATATGTAAAATGAATTATTGAAAATTTACTTAAATGACAGAAACAAATCAAAAATTCAAGTACACAAAAAATTAAAGGAGTAGGGCTCTATGGCTCTCCCTTGGAATGGCTTGATGCTATCACATGGTAAATTATTTTACGCATAATTTAATGTTTCTGATCACAAAATCCATAAATCATTTGTTTTTTCTTCAACCTCATACCAAGAAAATTTATCAATTTCAACAAGCTTAGTTTTAAGCCAGGTTTATGGCCCCTTTTTAGAAACACTCAACACCCGTGGACCCCTGCTTAAAATATTGTCGGAAAAGACTATTGCAGACTAAAAAAAATAAAAAGGTCATATATATATATACATATATATAATTAACTTACAGACCACAAAATTTTTTTTAATTTAACATTAATTTTATTTGCCCCAACAGACTGTTTCGCCTGCCTGGGCTCGTCAGGGGGCGGTTAAAAATCTTATTCAAATAGAGTGATATACGTTATACTGTGTATGTATTATATATATATATATATATATAATATACATACACAGTATAACGCAGAATTAATGTGATACAATGCATTTTTTGGATTATATTTTGGGAACTACCTAGAAACGTTTTATTTTGTAATTATAATTACAGAACAGTGCTTCTCAACCTTTTTAACGTCGGGGGAAAAAAACCTTGAAATACAATTGTTGCCGCTCAGTAGGACTTTTTCGATTTTTTTTAGAAAAACTACGTAAAATCTAAATAAAAACCAAAAGAAAAAGTCCTTGTTTGTTGGCGAACTACATTTAGGGTGTAAAGATTCTTTTTATATTTTCTCCAACTTTGTGATTCTAAATCCGAGTTATAAGAGAGTAATTAGAAGTACTATAAATAATTAGAATTAAAGTGATGACCACAAAAATTTTCATAGCCTAAATGTGTTATGCTACAAACGAAGAATTTTTTGGTTTTTACTTTAACTCAAAGTAGAAACCAAAAAAAAATCTTAAAAAAGTTTTTTAATTATACCTATTAAAACCGAGTGGGAGCCACAAGTTACAAAAAATAAAAAAAGTTAAAAGTTTTCATTTTTAATACTTAAGTTCTCCGTAAATTCATGCAACTTGGGAGCTTTTAGTTTAAATTGTTAACCAAGAAGTAAAATTATAGCTATTATTGTTAACTAAGAAGTAAAATTATAGCTATTATATATATATATATTTCAAAATGTTTTTTAAAAAAATACACGGATTGAGAAACAATGATTTAGAAGTAATAAAATTATAAAATTTAAATGTTAAAACCGCAAAAATTAAAACTTAAAACTTTCAGTTCAGAATAAAATGAATTGTAATTTTATTCAACCCGTGGTTCTACTATTGCTTCATGAAATAAAATAATAGTGTCAGCTTTTTTTTTTAGGCAAATCAAGAAGTTCAAATGATGAGAAAAGAAGCTGAAAAGAAAAGCCCCAAAAAATATATGCAAATATGTACCTATATAAGTTCTTTAAAGAAGCTTCTCTATTTCTTTCCTCAATAAAAAAGCAAAATGAAAATGTAAATTTGTCGTGGCAGAAATGATATGCCATAATAAAAATATAAAAACCATCGTTTATAAGTAGTTCTTTTGATATAATTTGGTTTAAATTAATTGCTTTTTTCAAGTAAATAAAAGCGTTTTACTCATTTGAGTGGGTATTTTAGGTTTTGGTTGCACAATTTTTAAAAGTAAATTTAATAAAAGGATTATTATGATAATTTTATGTTTTGATATTAAACAGAATCTTTGAATTCGATACCAAGAATGTGGAATCTTATAAATTAAACTTTATATACAGCCACTCTTTACCGTAAAGCAATACACAATTTTTCTCTTATACGTAAGTTAATCTTAAAATATCAATAGTTGCCGAGTATAAAGCACTTTTGATTTTACATAAAAAACACTAAATTTTATCACGTTTTTTTTGTTTTTAAACTTTTAGTATTTATGGTCTATTAGCACGAGCAGAGACCTTTGTTGAGCAGTTTTCCTGTGCATTGCGAAAAAAGTCTAAATTTTATTTAGTTTTTTGTAGTCGAAATTTTATCAGATGTTGAAAACAGAAAGATTTGGAGAATGATGATATTCTGTGGCCACTCCTGACTGAAGAAAAAGGCCGAAAGGAGAAAAAGAGGAAAAGAAGAAGTAGATGAAATTTTATAACAAAGTAATTTTTTAACTGCAAAAAAGTGGAAGCACTTTTTAAGCCGTCAAAATAAGGTGAAGACCTTTTTTTCAAACTACTTTTTAAACGGTAATCGATTGAAGAAAGTTGTGTAATCTGTTAGGCGAACACTAATTTAGATGCTAAACGGTCGCTTGACTAAAAAAATTGAGAACAACGCAACTTTTTTCACAATCGCTCGAAATTCTTTCTGATAGAGATATGACCAAAATTTAGAGCTACTTGGTAAGATCGCCAAGCAGGAGCAAGTGCCGTAAAGTGTCTTCCCCAAGAAAACGATTCTTGAAAACTTTAACGTTGCAAATAACAAAATGAAAACTTTAAAATAGCTTTTAACAGCAAATGCTTCATCTAAAGCTCTTTTGTTAAATAAGTAGCCTTAAAAAAGGCTGTTTTGAAAACTCGAACGTTTTCGTCTAGCTCTCTTCAGGAGGTTTCTCTAGAATGAATTGCAGAACTGAACGTAGTATTTCAAAAGTTTTAAGACTGATTCTGATTGGCTAAAAATTAAGGTTAGTAGCAATTATCATAATAATTAAAAGTATTTAATAAATAAAACCACGTTTCGTCAGCGTAAGAAATTTTTGGCAAAAAAAAAAAGGAACAAAATTATACAAATTTTGTGCTAAAATTTGGAACTAAAAAGACAATTTTTACAATTATACTAACAATTTGTGTT